>JAABNY020000136.1:15049205-15071269 GCA_015164015.2 Brevimyrus niger
TATATAAAAAAATTAGACTAGGGTCACTTTGTTTTGCTTTATAAGTCGAACCTATACAAGATAAATACTAAAGTCCAAGTTAAATAAAGTCCAACAGCAAACAAAAAACTTAAAATTACGATATTAAGAACCAGACTAACTGTTATGCCATGAAACCGAGGCCAACAAGGTTCTACGGATAAAATCTTTGTCTATTAGGGATTTCAAGAAGACTGCTGATGAAGACATAGCAAACTGGTTTCATTTACAGGCCACAGGACTGTGTTTGAGGACGGAGTGCCACACAGATCTGCCACTGGGCAAAATGCATCTGCAGTTGCTAAATAAAGGCCCGCTGCCAAAAGTATTTTGTTGATTATTCACTGCAGTACAAACCAATTCTCTTATCTAAGCAATTCGGGCATGTAGAAAATCCAAATTATATAGGTAAAAAAAGACCTGCTAGTCTACTGCCTTAAACCATACGAAAAAAAGAAACTGCTAAAGATGAAGAGTTTGCATAAAGTCAATCCAAAACGGACAACCGACGACAATAAAATGTTACTAAAATGCCAGTTTCCGTTAGACTACACAACCGCGGACACTAGCCTGGAAGAATATTAATCCTTTCTTACCAAATTGGCCCTTTTGTGGGGAGCACTGCCTACAGATACCTGCCAACTAGCAGCCCTTCAGGACTGAAGTCGCACTTTTTCACTGGTGCACGCAGGGAGACTCACTTCCTGATTTTTAACCTATTCCAGCGGCTTCTTCTGCCCTATTGAAAAACGCATCGTTTTTCTAAACTCGGCACCTAAACGGAGGTCAAAATGACATCCCTCGGTAGGATCATCCTTGGCCGCATACCGGAGAGACTGCAGAATCTAGGAAGGCGCAACGTGCCCTTGGTCTTAGGAGACGGAATCCATCGCGACCTTTTAGTATTGATACGATTACCACTGATAGCTTTAAAACCCCATGGTCGGCAGTGTAGTCGCATCACCTCACGGGGCTTGAAGGCTCTCAACCCAGAAAAAATGCCCCAAGGACTCCAGATAAATTGCACACCCTGCACTTTGATCCCAAGCTTGGTTCACGCTTGTATAAGTATCTCTCAAAACAGACCTAGATGGGATATGCGAAGACTAAAAGAATGTCCATGCACTCATACCTATACTTGCATGAATGGAATTAATTAATTTCGAACCTTCTTGCCAAGATATCGCTTGCACACATTTGTACGGCTTGAAAAGCACTTTCGTACATCCAAATACTACAAGCCATTGCAAAAGCAGGATAAGAGCAGATCTGCATTCTTACAGTAGCGGTACGCATCCTTATAGTACCCCCAAGGCAGGAACCTGCAGTGCCAGGACCATAAACTCGCACAGATGCTCTCGGCAAGGTCAAAAGGGTCAGAGTCAAATAACGAAGGTAAACAATGCAGAATGGAAAACAACTGTGCACTAGAGGATGCAGGTCTTGATACACATTCGCGAAACATTAGGTAAAGAAAATCAATATACAATCACCTGTTACAATTTGAATACTGCAATGTATTTGCATATTTAATAACGTGTATACTTTATATTCATTCTTGTGACACGGACAGTGTCAAAGACACAACTAGAAGAGTAAATACCCACATACGTCACAGAGCGGGTGCTTCAGCCTTACCTGGAAATCAGGAGGGTTTCTCCCAATCTGGTTGACATTTGGCAGTGAACCCCCGTAATACGGACCCTGTGTCCGAGCCAATCGCACTTTCTGGGCTTGAATCTGGCAGGAAAAACACCGAATCACTTCACAGCTGGTCTCCCCCCACGTCATTTAGCAGGACAGAAGCTAGATAAAGTTTTAATCCAATTCCCGTTAGATGTCAGACTTGTCAATCTCGCTCTTTGGCGCCCACTGTGAGTGTTGCAGTTTGTTCCAGTCGAGCCCTTTAATCTGAAGTACAGCTTGTTCAGATCAGCGTAACTGAAATCTGAATAAACTGAATTTACTGCGAATTGAGGACTAAGAAAAATCTTGATTTATCTGTATTGAGTAAATAAGTACAGGCGTGATATATCATGCATTGTTTCATAAATGAAA
Organism: Brevimyrus niger; assembly: GCA_015164015.2. Lineage (NCBI taxonomy): Eukaryota > Metazoa > Chordata > Actinopteri > Osteoglossiformes > Mormyridae > Brevimyrus > Brevimyrus niger. The sequence continues at coordinate 15,051,282 of JAABNY020000136.1, forward strand.
GTTTAGTTGGGGTCGATAAACAATAAATAATTAGTGATGAGCACTGTTGGAGAACACTATGACAGATTATCTTGGGCCAATCCACAATATGCGATAACGAGGATTAGTAAAAACTTGACAGCTCTGTGGTATTCGGACAAAAATTGCAGACTTCTGTGCCAAAAATGAAATTGTTAAGATGACATGTAAAGGTTTGGGAAGAAAAAAAAAATGCTGAAATTTAAATAAAGCAAGTCGGATAAAAAAAAAATCTAAAACGTAGACGTAAAAAAAAATCTGTTGACATGACATTACTGAAATACTTCTGGACTGTATGCAAATTATATGTCACATTAAAATCACAACTATTAGGCTGCACGTGCACAAAATAAATAAACCAACCCCCCAGGGAAAAATGATTACATTTAGACACAGAAGCCTACTGTAAATTATATACAGCAGATTCTTCTATGAAATGCATGCAAGCATTCTATGCAAAGCAGAGACACTACCGAGTTCTAAATATACATACAACTTAGGCCTGACTGACGATACAAAAGCAACCGAGATAAACAATGAGTTCTCCTTTCTTAATGGAAACTCTTGTTTATCGAAAGTGCTGCTGTACAATACAACTCACAAATGCTCTACCTTGAAAAGCGAATAGATACAGGTGGATTACCTTTGGCTACGAAAAAAAGTTTGCCTAACAAATGATATGCATCATCGTCATTCACAGACGCTTAATTGCTGGGGTATCAGGTAAAGTATAACGTGTAGAAAAAAAACTCGATAATGAGCTTGTTGTTGTACCATGCGGGGAATTTTGAAAATATAACAAAAAAAATAAATAAATCAGTCGGTCGGGGTTTTTCCAAACACAGCCTTTCAACAAGTGACTTCACAGGAAATAGGCACGTAGTTACCTACTTAAATTCCAGCTTCACAAATCCAGACCACAATTATTACGTTAAACATGCTTTTCCTTACTGATGAAATTTCAGATATCGGTTCCCAGTTTCCATATACACCGGACATACTCCAAGCCAGAGATACAACCTTAACATTTCATAAATACCGCATCTGCGACGCATTCAGTGTTCATCCCAATAGTTCTGACATCCGTCAAATACAAAAGTGATTTCCTCTATTCTTTCTTGGATTTTAAAACAGGCTTCATACAACGACACACTGCCCATACACAGTGAACCTTAAATTTATACTACCCACCGCAACCCACTTAAAAGACCCATAACCCACAATGAAAGGAGCAGTCGGACTGGCAGCCAAACGGACGTGCAGAAAATAGAGCCTAGAAGTCATACGGTGGATGCAAGCATGCATTGGGGAAGAGTGACTTTGAGAATTACGGTCCTGCTCCGGGCGCTGCGATTTACTGCGATTGATGCAAATGTAGTATTCAAACAACGGCATCATTTCCATGCACATTTTTTTTAATAGTCTAATGAAACCAGCAGTTCTGCTTGCAAAAGCAATCACTGTAGCCGAGTGCTCGCGGGCGGCCCGTCGTCACTACACTATGGCCAGTGCATCGCTCTCCAAAACCGCAGAGCTTCCACGGAGTTAAGCGACGAACGGCAAGTTGTCACTCTCATCAGATGTGTCACTTTCTCGGCAGTTCGGCCGCCGTGAGCGTTGGGTACGGCGACCGGAGGGCGCTACCCTTCGATTGCCCGCAGCATCAAACGTAAATACGAGCACGCCAAGAAGGCAAATACACCGAGAAAATACGCTTAACTCAACCGCACACCTTAGACGGCCAGTCTATTCGGCGGGTTATAAACGGCGCGAGCGCGCTGCCACCTCCGCCAAGCTAACGCGGCTAACGCGCTAGCCGACTTTACTAGGCGTCCGTCAGAAGTTTCCGTCGGCGTCGTTCAAGGCGACGGGCCGCAACTGTCGGCACATTTAGTGACGCTAACCGCCCGAAGGAGGCGAGACGCCGAGCGGTCAGCAGTAATCTACCAGGTTACGCGTCGCCTGCTCGACTTTAAAAGGCGACTCGATGAAAAGAGGCGAGTGCGCTAGCAGACGGACGGCAGCGGAGAGGGCTGCAGCTCGCCGGGACTAAAGTTAATTACCGAGCCGGCTTAGTCCCGCTAGTCAGCGAAGTGGCGTCGTGACATTCCGGATGTGTCACTTTGCCGTCACTGACGCGATTTAACTGCGTTGTTTACCTCAGGAATCTCTTTTAAAAACGAATTTAAACTTGTTTAACAGCGACTCAAGCGCGCCGCCTGTACAGTACCAACTACACCCAAACTAGCCACCAAGTCGTTTCAGTAAGCATCCTCCACCGAGCGCCTATCTGCTAACCAGCCTCCTCTCAGCAGTATAAGTCGCATTAACTGGCAAGTTGGCGAGGCGCAGCTCTCCTTACTTTTAAGCCCGTCCGTACCTCTGCGGGCATCTACCCAGAAAGGCCTGTGTATACTCGAAGTCTCCCCACACCTCCCTGCTCCTCTTACCCGTGTGGAGGTGATGTCCATCATGACCTCCTGAAAGGCGGCCGTCTCCTCGGCTTGACGCTGGGTGTGCAGGGCTATCTTCTCACTAAACTTCCTGGGGTTCGAGGCCCCAGAGCCAGCACCTGGCCCGGGTCCGCAACCGCCTGCACCCGTACCCGCCGCAGACATCTTTTACTTAAGTGAACTGATCTGACTTGGTGGGAGGAAGGCAGACGGGGAGGGGCAAGAGGGCAGCGGAGAGGGAGGGGGGACGGGCGAGGGAGGAAGGGGGGGGCATTCTGGACTGCTGCCCATGTCGAAATGTGGGACGTGTAGTTTTCACATGACACAAGCTGTAGTTTGTGCAGTCAAAGGTCAGCTGTTGCATTAAACTACAAGTCCCATTAACCTCTGCGGACTGCTGACTTGTGACGCGTGTAAAAGTAACACGATCTCTTCCCCTTTAGTTGTAAACACAACGTTGATCGCCGAACGAGTTAAACCGTGTATGCATGACTGCACGATTCATAATTCAAAAATACAGAAGGGGTATTTCGGATGCCTGAATGTATTGAATTTCGTATGTTGTTTTTCGGCTTTATTGCCAAAACCTTTAATATGATTTAATACCGTAATACGGAAATGAATCAATATTCATACCAGCTGCTAATATGTATGGAAGTACAAATACAAGTTGCCACACTTTAGGAGTTCACTACGTAAGCATGAATTGTAAAACTTTATGAAAAGAAGTTTTAAGTAGTTCCCTGTTAAACTAACTTTATGCTCCTGCTTTGCTGAGCCTCTAGACCTATGTTATTTTATAAAACTATTACTACTTTTTATGTTTTTTATTCTAATGAAAAATATAATTTGGGGAAAATGTATTTGTTTGATACACTTTTCTTTTAACTTGAAAATAATAATTTTTTCATTACAGGGTAGTGGTGAGCAAGTAAGACACAGGATGTCCATTCCATCCCATTCCAGGGCAAAAACAGACATATAGGGCACATTATGGACACAAATTCACCTACCAAAGCCAACCTAGAGCTGTATGTCTATAATCTTACATACTGAGCCATCCTAGATGGAGAACTATTTTGTAGAAATAGAACGAAAAGACTGAATGCTACAAATACTCAAACTGCAGTCGATTAACCTTTTTGTTTTTGGTATACATTTCAACAAGATGTTTTTTTATGCAGCAAAGCAAGAAGATTGTAAACTTACAGATATATCAAATGCAATATTTGTCGTGGTATGTGATATTATTTTCCTCTAAAGTAGAAGTTCTGTGGACATGAAGCCATGTTCTTATACACACATTTATTTGTTATGACACAGTCTTCTCTTTAAAAACAAAGGATAGAACAGTTTTGTTAAGGCACTATATCTTTATGAACATGAAGCCAGTGACCACTGCAAAACCCGTGAGAAGCAGAGCCAGCTTGGGTATGCGGCTCTGTGAGGAGCCCAGCTCGTGAGGCAAGATCTCCATGAACGTGATGTATATAAAGGTGCCGGCAGCCAGACCCTCTAAGGTGGAACGCGCAAGCTGGTGCTGAGGGGTGGACTGGGTCTCGGTGAGAGCGATGCCCAGTCCGATACCCAGTGGCGACATCGCAGAGAACAGCAGCAGACAGCTGGCAACCGCCGCCTGGCGAAGCTGACCCTGGGTGAGTTTGAGTGCCAGGCTAAAGGAGATGACACTCTTGTGAAGCAGCAAGGCCAAGCAGATTTCCAGAATCTGCTGCTTATCCTGTTGAAGTCCGACTGCCAGCCCCTCGAACACGGAATGCAGGGAAAGCGAGAACACCAGGATGAAAGAACGGATGGCAGAGTGTGAGTTGAAATCAACGTGGAGGTGGACTCCTTCCCCACTAGGATCTTTTATTCTGTCTGGTTCGTCCCTGGCATGAGCAAGGGGAGAATGCAGGTGATTCCGGCCCATGCCATTTTTGTCGTGTGATTGGATACTTGGGTCTACCAACAAGGCTTGCCTCTCTCCTGCGAAGCCACCTGATTTGTCCCTCAAGACCAGGACAATTTGTTCCATCACCAGAACCAGGAAAAAGCCCATGGCCAGGATGAATTCAGGTAGCGGGAACTGCAACTGGGTGAACAGAATTCCAGTGTGAGAAGAACACAGAACTATCTAACACTCATGAGTATCCGGCACATACTGAACCGGTAACATTTGCAACATATGAAGTGAGACAAGCAAGCCTTGTTCTTCAAACAATCATTACAGTGCAAACTACTGCATGTTAATTTGGAAACTAACAAAATTTAGCAGATTTTGTCAGCAAGCGAAAGGAATTGCATAATTTTCCACATCACAAGATTTGAAAGTGTAACAGATACAAAAAAATAGCATATTTACAGGCAGTCACTGGGTTAAGAATGTCTGACTTACAGGCAATTTGTACTTACGAACAAAAAGCCATAAAGCCTATTATATTAAAAATCTGGGTTAAAAATGGTTAGCAATAAGGAATGCATGCATTACTTTGTGATATTCAAGAAAACACTGGCAGTTCCTCAGCTCAGCATACAGTACAGTACCATATGTAGTTTAATTATTTTGGTATAATATCCTCCTGAGACCCAAGGAAAAATTGTGGGGTGGCGTCTCAGGATGATATTCTTTTTCTTATGTACTGCACTATTATTTGTCCAACTTGCCTAAGAATTCAACTTGAAGACCGATTTAGGAAATGGAACTCGTTCTAAACCTGGGGACCGTGTGTGTGTGTGTGTGTGTGTGTGTGCGCATGTGCGTGTGTATATATATATATATATATATGAGGGAGAGCGAGAGAGAACAAGAGCGTGTTTCTGCCCAACTCCTTACTGTGATCCCAAGGTTGCTAAAGGCCTTGTTGATCTCCACCAAGTAGTCAGGCACCAGGTCCAGCAGGCAGGTAGCCAGGAACACTCCGCCCGCAAAGCAGCTCACCAAACTTAGCACCTTGCGGCGTGCCTCTGAGCAGTAAATCACACCGTTTTTGTCAAATAAATTATTTCAAACATGCTGCACCTTTTGTGTGCAATGACAAGAGACATTCTGTCCTCTTCCAATGCATATAAACAGACGTTAGGTGTTACAGGAATTAACTTTATATGTGCGCCAGCAGGCCTAAAATTCATACCCTTATCCATTTCAAGAAACTGAAAAGTTGTTTTGCACTTTGAGTATAACTACAACATGTCTGCATGAGTGTGACTGCTGATTGGCTCACATATTCTGTAGCACTAACTATAAAATGGAAAAAAAAAACCAGAAGACTCATTATTCCAAAAATGAAACAATACATATATACGCCTATTCACTTCTGGTAAAGTTTCCGGAACCCCCGTGACCCTGCTTAGGGCAAATGGGTATGGAAAATGGGTGGATGATGATTAATACCGATCGACTCCGTGCTGCAGTCTTACCTGGGTCTGTGTTACACCTCCCTCTCCCTCTGATGATGCACAAGGCACAGAAGCCACTTACAAGGGTCATGAATAGTAGCCCAAAGAGTGACACCAGTTTCATTCCCAGCCCAGATCTCGTGCCCAGGGCGGTATCCATCCCGGACTCGAAAGCTGTGGAGCTTTTTTGTGATTCAGCTTGCATCCATGTCATTTTTACCAGAAATTCGTATCTCACCCTCTTGACAGAATCAGGCAGCTGCCGGAGATGCCCTTTGGTAATCAAACGTCAACACTTCCTGGAACAAAAAGAAATACTGAATACTACATTTTATGTTTTCTTTAAACATCTTTGTTTTGAAAAGTGCCACGGTATACGAAAAAAAAAACTAAATCAACGATGAAAAAACACATTCCTGTATTTCCATTTTCTTTATATTAATAAGAAGAACAAAATAGATCAATATTACACGATGTATAGACAATGGGTTGGTTTTAAGAAGTGGCGGAAAAAATACAAGTTCTATATTTCAGGTAACAACATTATTTACATTTATTACGTTTAGATTAACGACAAATCGGGGCTTGGCATTTATTACTTTACCGCAAATAAGTTCAGTACTAATTTATGAGCATTAAATTGTACTATGCAAAACACGGACCACGTCTTCAAACATGCGGCAGCACACATTATTGTAATTCAACGATCTTAATCAAGATCTTCCCTATCGCAGAATATAAACACCTAAATCCACAGTTTATGGCACAGCCGCAATAGCTACGCTTAAGTTACAGGCTGACATACGATTGATAATTATTAAAATGATTAAAATAACGATGCCTCCCATACGACAAACTCAGGAGCCCATGTCCTAAAAGGGATGGATCTGATAAACGTTTAAGTTGAGGTAAAGCATAGAAAAGTGAATTATATTTAACCGAAATCTATATTAAACGATTTAACAAGTTAAAGTTACAAATGTATATATTGTACATGAGTATTTTCTTATACAATTGTTCAAGTTCGATCTCGAATTCTGAATCGCATCCAACTTCTGACTATAACTTCTCGGAACATTGACGCAAAGGGTATTTCCTTCCCGTTACTACTCAAACAAGGGTGGGTATAATCCGGAAGATTATGCTCATATTTATTTGCTATTTTATTAAGTCGATTCCATTTTACATGAAAAGTTCAATAAGATACAGATAATAATATAAATATTTACTCAGTAAGCAGTTGTCTGTAAATCAACAATATGCCACGACGGGAACATATAGCCCTTATGGACAACGTTCTACTCAAAACAACGAAAAAAGGTCTAAATAAATTTATTGTTTAAAGTATTTAGAGGGAAATAATTACCAAAAACCAAGTCAAAAGTTTTCATAGCATTACATGTTATGGTTAGTGGGTTGAATTACCGTGTTTGTCTTCGTCCATCGAGGCACTGCGGTGATGGACCGAAAGGGCTGAGCCGACGGTTCCAACAGAGTTTCTCAATTTATGAATGCGGACGCGGCTGTTCCCACAAAGAACGCGCCCTCTGCCTCCCACAAGCGCTCCAGGCTGCGATGGAGTTCGTGGAATCCGCCGCGCCTCGAGCCCCAGACTCAATCATAATGCATCTCTGCAAACTCGTCGCCCGATTGGCGCAAAGTTCCAAAACTGTAGGAGGGTTTGTAACGTGACACTATCTCCATACAACCCACCATTTTGGATTGTAAGTATTTAATATTAGCGAGTTTGCTTTATGTATGCGCTAAAATGTGCAGAGGGGATTTCCAAAGAACTTAACACAGATAGCAAAACAACTTATATGTTATACTTATCTTAGTTCGGGGGGGAAAAAATGGCATTTGACATGTTTTGCATTCATTCTTTGATAATGAAGAACACCAGTATGCATATGATAAAAGCCTAACAGCCTATATACTCCCAACAAACCTATCTGCACCCTTAGTGTTTGGCTTGATATCAGACCAAGGTTAATGTGCTTCTTCAGCAACCACTAGATGATCTTATTCAACAGTTATCTAGCTCTCAGATCCCCATATCCGAACTTCCGTCCAGTGGTATAACATGATGCACGACTGTGGGCAACTGGTCCATGTAGAAGATTACCAACCCACTGACAGGCCTAGTGTCTGTCAATCATGATGATGTTATACAACAAACTAACCACTTTACCACCACTGTACTGCCTCTATCAACCTCTTGTGGCTACATTGCTACAGTTCCATTGCTTTCTATGAATTACAGTAACTGTTTTCAGTCAAAATGTATTCTTCAGGTTTGTTCACATCTAGAATAATTTCTACAGAACATCTTCACAGACACTTACAATTTAAAACTAATAAAAGCTCATTTGATAAATGTAAAGAATAACTGAACAAAACTAAAATTATACTCATCAGTTGCAAGAAACATAAGGCCAATAATTTTGAAGTCAATTTTGCCAGTAATAGAACAGTGCATCCAACCCAATAGATGGTTTCAAATTTCCTACAAGAAATTTTTATTGTAATCTGGTTCTTTTTCTTATTTTAATAGTAGTAGCAACTATATTATATCATCTAATCATTTATTGGCAGTGCTGGCTTAATGGTTAGGGAAGACGCTGGTCTGAATGTGTATATGCTGGTCTGAATCCCCGACCAGCAAGGCACCACTGAGGTACCCTGAGCAAGGTACTGCCCCCAAGCACAAAAGGGTTTAAATGCAGAAGGCACATTTCGTTGTTGTGTGCTGTGGTGTATCAACAATGACCACTGATCACTAAATTCTGTAACTGTAAATCCAATATCCAGTGTCATGCTACATCTAGAGACTAGCTCAGGAAGCACACGTCACACAAGAGGGAATTTCCTATATGTTGTAGTCTGACAAGATACACACAGTCAAACACTATGACATATAGGCCTACCAGGTAATTTTGGTAATTTTTCCATGAGTTCAGAAAACAAACCCAGAATTACTTCCGGGATCAATAAAGTTTATCTTATTCTTTAAATTGTGTTTTTCATTAGAACGTACTGATATTTGTAAAAGCCAATTGGAAAATCGTAAGGGTTATATGATTAGCAATGTAAACCTGTCCTTTTAATATTTAAATTTGCGCGATTTATAAATGTCATGCATTATGTTACAAATACAATAAAATTTAAATATATATATATATAATAGGTGCAAGCAATTTCAACTCGCTTCTTTTTACACAGCGTCCACGACGATAAAGACGGAAGCGTCACTAGCTCGGAAAGGCTTCTGTGTGCTACAGGGGGGGAGACGCATTTAATGACAAGGAAGTCGTTATTTATTTGACGTTGCGGGGGAGAAACTTTACTTGTTACGTGGATCTATGCAATGTTTATAAAAATTAAGCATTTATGAGAGATTTTTCAGAAATCATTGTCCTCGGTATGCTCTGCATTTTAGACAGACCTAGAGAAGGGTCTGGCTGCTCGTGCACGCAATCAGGAACTTTTTCTGCTTACTACTGCGCTCTTCTTTAGAGCCCGTGCGTCATTATAGCGGAACTACCGTCTTCCTCTAGCAATACGAGTCTAATGACAACTACGTACATCCCCGCCGCTGCAAAAGCTCAATCTAAACTGGTAGCTCCCAGTCAAACTGCTAACTACTGACGACCAATGTCTGCTGGTCAATCCTCTGCCATTTTATTGTTCTGCTGAATTATGCCAGCCAATTAGAATACGGAGCGAGGGAGTTCCGTCGTTTTTACATCCGCCTTCTCATGTTGATTGACATAAGGTTTGCCAGCTGGATTTCACTGGAGAGTAAAGAAGTTCCCTAACCACCAGCTTCGGAAAAATGATAAGTTAGTGCAAAGGTACATTCAGCGAGTTAATATATATTTACGATAAGGTGCGGAAAATATATATGAGAATATTTAAGAACATTGCTTAAAGCCAGGATACAGTCTATCCATAGTCTCTGCCACATTCGGTAAGTGAAAGGTGGTGTTAATGTACTATGTGAATACAATATATCTCTTGTTTATCCGGCTTGACATAAGAAAGAAAGCTCCACCCACACAGTGAGCAAAAAGAACTGAGACTGTGTCGCAACTGAAAGTTGTATTCGGCTAATGCGAGGTAAGTAGATATCCGAAGATGACCACGTTATAAAGATCGAATGTTCGGAAGACACTGAAAACCTACTGTCAGAAGTTTCTATTTTTTTTCCAATGCCATGATTTCAAACCAGGGAACAGAACTATACAGAAACATTTAAAATCATCTGCTCTGAATATAAATTAATATTTAATTTTACCGTGCATGCATTTATCTGATTGAATGTTATGTATTTTCATGCAGAAACCTTGTTAAGTATTAATAATGCGGAGAAGCACATAGTTTGATAGTTAGACGTAACACGACGACTTTTGATAGTTACGCATTTGCAGAAATAAGTGTAATTATTAGGTACCATTGTTATGTGAAAGAACTGCGATTATTATAAATCCGGTTAGAAATTAGAAAGTTATGCAAATAAAAATAAGTCGTGGTGATAAAATATTCAATAAAAATAATGGTTTCTATGCTTTCCCTGTGGAAGTCATAACCGATTAGATAAATTGAGGATGAGATGAGTATTTATCAAGCTTTTTATGTGTTTTAAATAACCAGAAAATTGCGTCGGATACGGCTGTCAAATACAGAAAATATTTATTTCCATACCATGCTTTCAAGGAAATGAGAGGCTTGCATTTATAAACTCATAAATTTTGGGATGCTTATAAGGTTTTCGCTTTGAATGTATAAGAAAATGTTTTCTTTTCTTTTTTTTTACCTGCGGATGGAAACACTGGGTTTTTTAAAAGAGCTATGATTAAATACCTTATATGGACTAAAAGGTGTTCGGGACGTTAAAGTTTGTTGGAAGTAAAATAGGACTGTGCCCACCAGGAAACAAATATCCTGGCTAGAAAAACTTGCACTGTTCAAACAAAGCGTGCGCCGAAGTCAGTCCTCCTCCTCCTGCGATGAACACTCCTTAAGCAAATTCCACACCTGCTCCATGTCGCATTTGTCATCTCATGGGGACTGTTCACGTCTTCTTCTTGCGGTCTGATTTTCATGGGAGATGTACGTGTCAAGTGGGAAGCCGTTTGAATTTTAGCTGTACATTTTCCAACATTCCTCCGAATGCTTATCTTTGTGAACTTTGTGCATATTGTTCAGCTGAAGTGGGCAAAAAAAAAAAATATATATATATTTTTCTTTCTTCTAGGACATGAATGCAGAGAATGGAGAAGTGTTTTTTGGGCAGAGAGGGGAGGACATCGAGATAGAGGCCGGTCTGGGTTTGGATGAGCCTTTCCTTTGTTCGGGGTCTCTGTACAGCTCGACACCAAAGACCCTGGAGGCGTGGGCACTGGACCCCCAGTGTGTAAGTATGTTTTAGGGTTAAATGATAGCGGTTGTTTTAGGAACTGTTCTTTATTGACATGTATCCAAGATTTCCTCCCACAGTCTAAATACACGCAGTGCACGGCTGCTTGGCCTCTTAGCTTGGAGTGTATGCTAGTGTATGTCAGGGCTGGACTGGGATTAAAAGTCATCCATGGACTTTGGGGTCCCCCCCATGATAAAATCAGTTGAACGGAGGGAGGGGTCTATAAACTCATCGACCTACTGCAGTCCTCGTGTACGTACGTACGTACGTACGCGTGTGTGTGGTTGTGTGTGTGTGTGTGTGTGTGTGTGTGTGTGTGTGTGTGTGTGTGTGTGTGCACTTAACGATGAGCAGCTCTCCTATTCACGGTCTACCTTGTGTCATGTGCGTGGGATCGGCTCCACGTCCCCTGCAACGCTGACCAGGATAAGTGGTTGGAAGATGGATGATTATGACCTTCAAGTAGTTTTGAGAACATAACCTATGCACCTTTTCCCTTTATTGAGTCGCCACCTTAACAGATAAACGATTTGTCTCCGTTGATAGGGTCTGAAGGACAGCGAACCTGAAGATGTCCTCCCTGCCATCAACCCAAATGATGTCTATCCCTCCGGTCCTCCTGGGGAGGTCTTCTCAGAATCCGACAGCAGTATCTCAGAAGATCCAAGCTCGGACAGCCCCCCAAGGGCCTCGGGGTCCCAGCAGGCCCCGCCTGCCATCTACCAGCTGGTGTATGACATCAGCAGTCTAAATAACCTGAAGACGGAGCCAGAACAACAGAGTATGGATGTCATTTCCATACAGCTAGGCGAGTTGCATAGTATTTTGCAAACAGTATAATATGTTATTTTAAAAATAGATCTGAAATGGATGTACGTTCCGTTATCTGCAGTATCAAAGAGAATTTAGCCCATATTTTTGGGAAAGTTCTTAGTCATTAAATGATGCTAAAACACTAATGGAATTTATGATCCTCCCAGTATCAGATAGGTCTGGTGGTTAGTGTGGTATAATTACACGTCTATTGGTAAGGGAAGTCTGCTGTATTTGAGTCAGTATTACTCTGAGAATTATACCATAAAATTAGCGAATGTTGACAAAGCGAGTGGTATGATGGTGCAGTGGTTAGCACTGCCGCCCCGTACCTCGGGGACCAGGGTTTGGGTCCCCGCCGTGGCTCCATGTGTCATGGTGGGGGTTTCCTCCAGGTTCTCTGCTTTCCCCCTGCAGTCCAAAAAACCTGCTAGATTGGCCATCGATAGTTTACAGTGCCATGATTTTGTAGTATAGATTCCTTGATACATTTAAGATGCCTGCAGAGGTTCTGACTGTGCTGTGGGTGTGTTTCTCCCCAGACGAGTGGAGCACCCACATGCTGATGTCCGATTCTTGCGTCGTGAACGAGCTGGCACCTGCAGCGAAGCCGGACGGCGCTGCACCATGCACCAGCCTTCTCTGCAAAGATGACCAGGGTCTGGAGAACCTGCCAGTAGGTCTCAATGAAGATTCAGTGGGGGAAACATATCACTTACAAATGTGTCACTAGGAAGAAAAAATGCCAACGGCGCATATTGTTCCAGGAATCTTTATAAAGTCTCCGATTCGGCTGTGATTGTGTCGTTAGTGGTTTGCTGTTTGTCTTTGTGAAGTTATACCCAGACCTCCGTCTTACCGATGAGGAACAGAAGCTTCTGAATCAGGAAGGCATCTCCTTGCCTAATAACCTGCCCCTGACAAAGGTATCGCCAAAAAAACCGCACCACCAATCAGGGAAATATGGATCTGGTACAACATAGACCGGTGGAAAAAAATAAGTTCCATCATTGCGGGGTGTACAATGTCATCACAATGTCTTCAGCTTGGTTCGGGTAGCTTAATGATATAAATAGCCAAAAAAATCATTTTAAAAGCTGCATATTTTTAGAGCAGGTTTGCAGTCAGAACAGTGCAAATGTCACACGTGATGGGATTCCTCTTCAGGCGGAGGAGCGCATTCTGAAGAAGGTCAGGCGCAAGATCCGCAACAAACAGTCGGCCCAGGACAGCCGGCGCAGGAAAAAGGAATATATCGACGGCTTGGAGAGCAGGTACCACCGCTCCATCATATCTGCCGGCCTCCCTGAATCTGTGGCTGCGCCAAAGACCCCTTCCTTTAATGGAAGGAGCCACCTTCTCACCCGCCTGCATGTTGTGGTGTGTGTTCCAGGGTAGCGGCGTGCTCCGTGCAGAACCAGGAGCTGCAGAGGACAGTGGAGCAACTGGAGAAGAACAATATGTATGTGCCATCGTGTCACAGATTCTTTATACGGCCAGTGCAGGGGAAGTCACTCGCAAAAGTACTCCGTTACAGACGGTGGCGGGAAGTTCCAGTACAGAAAGTACAAATCCAGACCAGGTTTTGTTTCAACCGGCCGGTGGAGGGCACCGCCAATGTGACGTTTTATACTCGGCCTGACCGGTTGAAGCAAAACCTTGGTCGGTCCCCGGGACTGAATACGGCCACTTTGGGCCCTGTTGGTGTGGTGACACCGTGGCTTTCAGGTGTTAAAGCAGGAGATGTCTGTGTGCAGATCCCTCCTTGCCCAGCTGCAAAAGCTGCAAGCCCTGATCAAGCGGACGGCCACCAAGGCGGCACAGACCAGCACTTGCATTATGGTAACGACCTTCAGCGATCTTTGTTTTTCTTGACCTCGTTGAAAAATGAGATGAGTGATGTTCTGAGGCCAGTCAGCACACGACAAACATAAAGCACTCTATGTATCTGTGTGTATTTTTATACCAGATCTTCATCTTCTCCTTGGCCCTCATCATCTTTCCAAGTTACAGTCCTTTCAGCTGGCGCTCTGTGTCAGTGGAGGAGGGATATGCCCAAGCTGGAGGTCGATTCTTTCTTTTGCTGATATGTGAACGGTTGTTTATGGGTTTTTTTCCCCCCCTATGTAGGTACCGCAGACTAATCTTTTCAAGGTTGCCATGCCTTTGCAAAAAAAAAAAAAAAAAAAAAAGATAAATAATAGTAAAATAAAGAATACAAGGACAAGGTTTCATTTGCAACAATATCTCAAATTCCTAACATAAATTCCCAATTCGGCCAAAAGCATCCTAATATGTGCCTCTTCAATGTATTATGTCCTGAATTGCCCTTAAAACACTTAATGTATTCCCATTGGTTGCTGGACGTATGACGCAGCATATCACAGTTGAGTGGTAAGGACTAGCTTAGGCAAACTAGCATTGTCCGGCTTGTGGTGTTCATTGCAATGCTACTCCAGCATTAATGAAAGGTGTGCTTTTTCAGTATTGAGCTACACCAAAATTCCGTTTAAGAGATGTTTTTGTCCGGGCTGAAACATGCAGTGGGAATAAGTCCTGTTTAGCATGTCAAACAGGGTGGCGAGAATCTTGATCTTGCAGTTCTCATTGTTGTTGTAGCAGGTCAGGCCACTTTCCTTTGAATATGAAAGGGTGTTGCTTTAGCATGGTAGATTTTTTTTCAGTAAACAGGACTCCACGTGATTTCATTTAATAGTTTTTGTTCCAAGAGTTTTCATTCAAATGTTTTATTGTGCATTCATTCTGGTGTTGGCACAGGGGTAACTTAGTTTAATCTGGAAATGTAGGTATATTTCGTGTAAATAGCACTGACAATCAGTAGCAAAATTAAATCTGTTTCTAGATACTTTTTACACACTGTGCGTCATTATACTCCTACACGCTTAACGCTTAACGCTCGTGTATCACAAAGGCCATGACAGGGCTACATAGTTTAAAACATTGGTTAAGTTATTCGTTGTAGTCATTTGAAAAATATTTTCAATGCAGTTTTGAAAGACATTTGTAAATCTGTTTTTTTTTTATCTGGTTTTCTACAAGAATGACTACTATTCCGTGATCTGATCTAAGATTTAATTTGACAAACGACAAACATTTTACTCCACCTTATGTTTTTGAAAAAAAAAAAATGGTTTGAACATTCAAGGCCATTGATGGAACAAATATGTGAATCATTGGATTCAGAAACTATTCAGCCTCCTTTGTTGGCAATAACCTCAAGCAACTCTTTGTAGGTGTTTCAATTCGTGCATATTTTTGGGATGTTTTACTTCAGATCACACCAAAGGACTCTGGCCACGTAAAACATTGTCGATTGTTCATTTACTTCCATGTTTTGGATAATTGGATTAGGTTGTTGACACCCAGATATTCTGCATGCGCAGTTGAACATCTGGGTGGTCTTCAGCAAACGAGACATTAATGCTTTTCAGAGAGCAGTGGGTTCCTCCATGGTCACTTCCCATGAACACTACTCTCTGTCAGTGTCAGGGAATCAGGAACATGGATGTTATCAAGTGCAGAGATGCCTGCAAAATCCTCGCATGTCACTTTCAGCTTCTTTGTCGCTTGTCTGATGTTCCATGACTTGGGACAGCAACTGTTATGGGTTGTAGAAATTGTGCTGAATTTCTTTTTTTTCTGAGGTCTAGTGTGAAGAGCAGGTAATGAACACTGAATAGTTTTTTTTTTAGGTCAAACTCATACCTTACCCACTTTTGAAGATATCATTATTCTGAAGGTTTACATGTTTTTCGTCAAATACCCCCGATTGTTCAAGCCATTTCTTCGGCAAAGAATTGGAAATCTAATTCTAATCTAATCTTTTATGAAGATCGAGATGAAGATCACATGTTAAGAGCCATTCATTGTCTGGATAAATCCGCAAACATTTTCTACTGTAGTTAACAGATTGAAATAATGTATTCCACAAAACATAGCTGCTCTTGTCATGGGATGCTTTACCCCTCCCTCCAGAATATTTCAGATTATTCTCCCCTCTCCCCGATAACTCCATCCACATTCCTTTAACTAAACCAAACTGATCAGCTCTCCCTTAAAAGTCTAAATCATTACATGATTGCATTCTGTCTGTTTCAGAAAATATATACTTCTTATTTTTAGTTTTGTGCTACACAGGCCAGAACTTTGGGCGTACCCTCAGATTAAAAAAAAAAAAGAAGAAGTAAAATAAACAATTTACTGCTTTGTCAAACTTATTACAAGAAAATGTTCAAAATACTTAAAACAAATGTGACTGACTGGTTTTCAGTGTTTTTTATAACTTGCAGTAAGACATTATCGAGCCACAAAGGCTGAACTACTGGTTCTGAAGAAGCCATATCAGGTCTGCTCTGGTGCGTTGGCGTTCACTTTGTGTGAAGTCTGTTCACTAATGTCAGAGCTTGATTTGCTCTTGGCCTCTCTTGATTGTGCCTTAATAAACTAAATGATACTCACATGTCTGCCTTGTCCCGGATGAGTTTATGGGGAGGTTCAAGGCACCGTCCGCTCCTCGTTTCAATCCCCTTTTGTCACAACTAGTGATAATTTTTTGATAAATATTTATTATTTTTATGTTTGTAATGGCTAGAAAGGCACAGCTAACAACCGACCAGAGAGCTCAAATCGAAATTTTCAGTGAGGAAGGGTTCTCTTCAAAATCAGTCAGTTACGTTTGATTTTAGTGATTTCTAATATTTTCTTGTAATAAAAGTTTGAAAAAGCAGTGTATCGTTAGTACTTTTTTTTAAATCTGAGGGTGGGCCCAAACTCCTTGCCTGAAGAGTACCTAGTCAGGCGAACATGGTTCATTCATTCCTATATGCATATACTCTGATGGTTGATCTGACAGTTTACTCTTCTGTGTTTTCTTGCCTTTACTTCAGAAGGTTTCGAAAGGTTCCCTGAAATTATCCATTTTTCTGTGGTGGTTTCAGTAAACCTTCCAGGCCGTTTCACAAAATTAACATCATATTGTATATATTATTAATAGCATAATAGTATATGTAGTGAGGAGGAATTGAGATTTATCAATTCACACGTGCTAAATTCGAGAAAATTCATGACGACTTTTCTGTTGTGTTCTTCACTATTACAGTTATTTCAAGAAATATCCTGACTGACCCCGCCTCCTCTTTGCAAATATCAGAGGACGTGGACGAGGCTGACGTCCACGGCGAAATCCTGTCTTATTCACCAGACATGAGCCAATCAGATACCTTAGATCGGACTTCTAGTCTACGGCATCAGCCTGTCGAAAGTCTGGAGGCGGTCCCTCAAGAAGGCGCAGACCCGGCAGTGGACCAATCAAGAAACAGTTCGCTTCCGAATGAGGGAAAGACAGGCACGCTGTCCCTGGCTTTGACATCTACCAAAGGACAGGGGAGCAGCGAAGCCGACCCCACGAAACCAGCGCATGCGGATGAGATGTGAACAACCTCGTACGAATAGCTTACTTATGTCCCGGAGTTCTCCTGGGCTCTTAGAATTGTGAGATTCTTCATCAGATGATTGCTGGCAATTTGACAGGTTTACTTTTGTAGGCTATGAAGGTCCTTCTGCTGGCAGGCTTGGGGAGCCACTTAGCATATTTGCATCGCTCCCTATCTGTTCCGTTGAATGGATGAAGGAACGATTGTCAACTTTCCGAAGAATTTTATCTGCGCAAAAACAACTCCATGGAATCATTATCCCACTCTCCGTGTGCTTATAGACATGAATAAAACAGGCAAGCATGTATTGAAGGATTTTTTATTTTTTTTTGGTTATGCATTTATGAAGAGTGGAACTATTGTATAAATACAAGCCCTTTGTTTACAAAGTTTGCAGCGTCTCTGCACGGTTATTGGTCATATAATGTAATGGATCTCTGAGCATCTCAGTATCCCGCAAGAGGAAATTTCTGGGGGGAGGAGGGTCCGGGCATCTCTGTTCGGACTACTGCTCACATGACGCAGACAAGCAGTGAAAAATGAATGAATGTGTACATACTGAGTTTCTTGGATGGACATTTTTCTGACTGGAAGTAAATTGCCGTTAGCTTTCCCTGCTTGTTCAGGGTATTTGGGCATTCAAATTTAGATCTGCTCAATGAAAAGCACTTGCGTTGATGAATCTGACAATTTGGAATAAGCTTCTTCCCTAATTATAGTCGAGTTACTGCCTTGCTGGTGTGTTGATGAAGGGAAAGAGTATCATAAAACAGTTCCATTTCCGCTACAGTAGGCCAAAGGTATTTGCTATGAAATGCAGAAAAAAACGTAGAACATCAAATTCTACGTTTAAGATTACTTAAATGTCCCGTGGGAATTTAGCCACGGTGTCAGTAACAAGTTTAATAAAGTGTTGATGATTCCTGGAGCAGAGTGGTGAACCACGGTCTTACTGTGTATTTCCTTTCATTCCAAGGTTTATGCTGTGCGTACAGTAGCTAAGTAAAAAAAATGGCAAATAGTCGGGTAATCATTTGCACCATTATAAGCCATAAGGTCTTTAATAGGCGTCATGTGTTAGACTGAGCGGAATAGACGGTTAGCAAAAGGTTATGTCACTGGACATGGAAATATGAATTTCGCTTTTAAGAATGGAGTCGAACAGCATCTATTAGTGCACAAAATGCGAAGCGACGCGACGGTCAAGCCACCATGATGCAGTGAAGTGAGCGATGACGCAACAGGCCGCGGAGGCGGCGCCGGCGCGCTTCCGCCAACTACGTGGAATCAACAGCGCGGAACTCACGATTTGCGGCATGTTTACGCGATGGCGTAGCGCCTGCGTAAAGTAACCTAGCGCAGTCAGAGTTCCCGAAGTGGGATAAACTTCGCGGGATCCTGGCGGTGTAATGTTCAGCTTAGAGTGCTGCTTGTAGCTTGTCGAGTTATTTTACGTGCGAAACTGGTGGACATGAGCCACTGTTGTCAAAGTTAACATTATTCGGTGAGTATATGCCTTCTGCAGCAGCTAATATGAGTTTATGCTATTGCTAGGTAGCTAGTAAGTTTAAATGTATGTTCAGTTCTCTTAGCAGCCCGGACATATTAGATTTTTGTATAATTTGTAACGCTTGATATCTGCTTCATAGTTACGATGTATTGGGGGTTTAGATTTTAAAGCATAATTGACTAGCTTGGTAAGGTTGTCTTTTCCTGTCTTTTCCTTCAAAAGTAGAAACATGTATACGACGATGGCACTCTGGGTGTAATCCTGTACTTGCAACATCTACACGCCTGTTTAAATGAGATGGAAAGCGATTGTAGGATTTGCACAAGGAGACCTGCCTGTTGCATACTGCTGGGGTGTTTGTTGTCCTTTAGGTAAGACAGAAACTAAGATCCATTGAGTTGTCGGTCGTGGTTAGTCGCTTTGTAACGTTTGCTTGAGGTATAATCCAATATTTCCTTCTGCATAAACAGGGTGCTTGGTGTATCTGCTTTGAGCAAAGAAAGTGCTTCAAGTAAGGTTACTCTCTGTGTTTTTGGTTATTACACTATGGCGTAAATATTTGAATAAGCGTGTTTTTTGATTTATTGACGTGATGCCTACATCAGCGCTTGGTGGTGTATTCTTTGCAGAACAGCTTCTATAACACCCATAAATTATTATTCAGCCTGCCACTGTATAGCAGCTAATGAATGCAAGCTTATGGCTGAGCTCGTGTTGCAGCTCTGGATCCGATGGCCACGCCTTGCTGGCAGGTGGAGGAATTCGTGGTGTCGGCTGAGTGTTTCCAGTGCGACGCCTTCCAGCTGGTAAGCATCACTCACACTGCCTTCGGCTGGGGTACAGTATGAGCCGTGCCCCTAACTTCATGGTTATCCCCCCCCCGCGCCCCCCCCCCCCCCCCCTCCCCCTCCCCCCGGCTCCCC
>JAABNY020000136.1:15071279-15081704 GCA_015164015.2 Brevimyrus niger
TTCATGGTTATCCCCCAACCCCCCCCCCCCCCACCCCAGATATTACTGCCAGTCTGCAACCCAACTGGATATGTTGAGAAGATCAACTGCGCCAAGTCCAAGAAGGATGAGTACAAGAGGTGATTATCTATGTCTCACTGATGTGGATTTCTTTAGTTTACTTATTATTGAAATGTATTTGAAATCATGTTTTTCATTAATGCATATTTCATTAATCATATTTTTCAAAAAAATATATACAATACAATATAATTATTCATTATTCCTACCACCCTGTATGGCTCAATTGTCTCATACAGAACCTCAGGATGTGGATGGAGAATCTGTACTATATATGTCGCCACTGTAACTGATGTTGAACATTGTACTGCAGTACATTTTACATTATGTTTTGGCTGATATGTTGCAGTTGATTTACTTACATTTCTTCCCTCCTTTGCTGGCCCAGTTGTCGCTCTATCGCAGTGGAGGAACATCTCTTCTGGAAATTTGAGGGCACGATGTTGTGCCTGACGGTGGTCTTTGCGCTCTTGGTGATCTTGCGACAGAGGGCACTTGACCGGCGAGCGTCGGAGAAAATCCGCAGGCAGTTGGAATCCGTGTAGCTGGGGGGGGGAGGCAGGAACCTGCCCCCAAACACCTGTCTCCATTTTCAAGAGTCATCAAATGTTCCTTCTTTTCATGTCGAATATATGAGTTAGTTTTTAATACAATTGGAAAGGTGATTCTGTAATCAAGAGAGTTAATTTAACTGGACACCTGTTGCACTCTCAGAAAAAGGGTAAAAACTTGTACCTTTGCTTGCCATTGGGTCTGCCAATTTTACCCTTAGCTGCAGGTAATTGTACCTTTTAAGGTACAGAAATGGACTCTGAGGAAAAGTTCTGTACCATTTATGGTATATTAATGTTGTTTGTACCTGTGCAGGTACAAACAGCATTAGTATACCATCAATGGTTCAGAAATGGTTCAGAGTCCATTTTAGTACCTTAAAAGGTCCAGTTTCAAGGGTACAGCCCCAGTGACAAGCAAAGGTTCATTCACATTTTTGCCCTTTTTTCTGAGAGTGTTACAGTGCTGTTTGTATGGCAGATTTAATGAAGACATCACTAACGCTTTATCCCAGTGTGAAATGACCTTCCCAGAGGGGTTGCTTGGGTGTCTCTGTGTCCCATCTTTGCTGGGAAATACGATGAAATAATATCCTAAAACCCATTAGTTCAGTAGTAAAAATGGATGGATGAAGAAAAGAATGGACTACTTTATTGTTGCTATGCAAAAAATCACCAGAAAACATTTGACAACATTTGCAAGCAGGTAGTTTTATAGAACCACGGCTGCCCATTTAAAGACCAGAAAATGTGTTAACCCTTTGTGTGCAGCACAGATACGAACACCAAAAAAAACACATAATAAGATGGGATAGATTACAAGAGTGCAATTTTATGTAGGATGAATTGACAATGAATACAGAAGTTGGGAAGGAATCCACAAATGCTTGTTTTTCTACTCTATCATTCAGAATTGGTACATTTTCCAGAATTTTTTTATCTGATTGAATTAAATGGTTCTTGTTCTCCTATCCAAGCTTTTAATTCCTCATAATGAAGCTGAAATGACATGTATCTGGGTTCTGGAAGTCTGACTCGAGCTTTTAATTGCAGTTTTTATGGTTGGGTGGGACTTGGTTAAAGATGCAGCACAAATAACCCTCTTGTTTACACCCTTCAGTATCTCTGGAGGGGGGCAGCATTTGTGGAAGAATAATCTGAAATTCACCATTGTCTTTCTTTAAACTATTGAGATCTTATAAGTTATCTATTTAAATCATGTTCAGCTAGTTTTGTGCAGTGTATTTGATTTGACTTCTGGATGTGGTTATGTTTTATTGTACGGTTTGTGGTGCTGCTAAAATGTAATTGACCAACTGCAAAAAGATTGTATTTTGGTTTTTAGGACACTAATTTACTAGGAGTAGCTGACTGATTCCTTCCATGGTGAAGGAACCATACAATATTTTCACTTGTTTGCCAGTGACCCCTTTTGGACAATCAGTGTAATGACAATAACATGAAACTATTCAACTGGTCATTACAGAGCTGGGGGGTAGTTTTGATTATTATTTTTTAAGTTGGAACAGCATAACAAAGTTATGTAATTAATGTACTTTGTATAAATTTAAAGACATATCTCTCAAGGGAAATTAGTTAAATATGATTAATTAAATTAACAGTTTGGACTTTGCTTGAAGTCTTGAAATGTGCATTTTTCCATACATATTTGGAATAGACATTACAAAATAAAACATCTTTATTTTTGCTTGATCTTCATACTTGCATAATTATTATAGAAATATGTTTGTATGTGTTTCATTACATTTATTTTACACAGATGCTTTGGTCTACAGCAACATGCAAGTTCAAAATACTGACCATTTTTAAAATCTTTCTGGAGAAGGCCAATGGGTGTTGCTTTTGTGTAATGACGTTAAAATGGCGTTCTGTTTACATTTTGAAAAAAAAAATAACAGACAGAAAATTTTGGAGCTAGTCTTTAACCATGTATCAAGTAGTGGAACAGTTTGCGAACGGGATATCATAAACATTTGAGGAAGAAATAGTTGCATTTTGACCTTCGTGGACAGTCGCATAGTTGGCCAAACCGGGGTCCCCTTTTCACTAAACAAAGGTCACCTACAGAGCACTGAAAAGCAGTGATATGTTAATTAACAAGACGGTAATCTACTTACACATACGAATGATGATATTCCACGGTTAAAAGGATAACACTAGATCTGACGTTATTAGATGCAAATATCACTTTTGAAAAAAATGTTGAACGGGAGGGGACGAGAAATTTAATTTTCTTTGTAAAAATATTTTGTACTATGCTCTAACAGTCCCCGAAAAAAATAGTACTCTAACAACGAAGTGCACTTACATTACATTGTTAAATTTGTTACACTAATGTAAAATATTATTTTTTGTAGATGTTTACGTACCACGGGAATTCGACTCGGCTTCCTATCCCAATTACTCATCCTCTTGTCCTGAAGTTTCTCCAAAACTTTATGAAGAACATCCAGCTAGAACAGATGAAAACGAAGCTGATGAAATACTTAAGCACTGACTTCTTAGCGCTTCTTAGCGCTTAAGCACTGACTACGAGCTAAAGGCGTTCCATTGACTCGAAGCATTTAATAACATGAAGCATGTCGTCGTAGCTATATGTTGTTCAGTGATGCGATTAACAAATAATGAAAAATAACTGTGAGACAATGGAAAATGTTAAAATAAATATTACGCGAAGAAGTGACAGGCGTGCAAACAAAAAAGAGTGCCCCGTTTTCTCGGAATGTTTTAATTACGTTAACGAAATGTGACAGGGTAGCTGTCAATATATTTAAAAGAAACGGAATTTTTAAACACTTGACGCTTAGAAAAAAGAAAAAAAAATTATAGACCAGAGCATATCCTATGCAGCATATGGTCCCAGGTTGTGGGGGATGCACACGCCACAGACTGGATATGTGATTTCGGGGTTGAACCCCCAATCCCGGAGCTCAGAAGTATTAAATTATGGCATTTAAACTTTATTTTTGCGACATTCAGATTTTTCTTGTAAATATAATATAGGCCGATAAATAGCCTATGACAAAATTCCCCCAGAATGTAGATTTCCTGATTTGTTTGGTATTACAACCTCTGTTTCAAGCAATGTAATTTTAACAGTTATAATGTTAAAAGTGTAATAAAATAAGTACAACTTTGAACAAACTATTTGAAGAAGGACGATAAAATATAGTTGCGTTGTAGGTCTAATATTTTTGGTCGAATTGCCCAAAGACAAACCCAGTCACTCACCAATTCTTTCTTTTTGCTGCTCTCTGTCGTTTTTATAGGTAAATCCTGTGGCCACCATCCTTCAACAGTAATTAAGCTGGAGAAAATACATATAAAAAAAGCAAACAAAAAAACAGTTACAGATGATTTTGCCATTGATTGTCTTCTATATGACAAAGAAATTGATTCTTGTGTCAGCACTGGGAAGAAGAATCAGCCGCACGGTCTTCAAGACGAAGGTTAAAAATATGTCCAAAGTACTTAAAGGGATTTTAGCAGGAAGACGGCGCAATGCACTGCAGATAATCAGCATCCATCGCTTCAGCGGCGGTGGTGACACCCCAAAGCACAAAATTACCTGAGAAAAATAAATATTATACAAACAAAATTTGATTAAATGTTAGATTAATTTGTTACAAGGATGTTTCATTTGTTGTGATTTATAATTGGTGCTTACATTTTATAGCTCTACGACGATAATCGAGTCCCGGTTTGAAACAATTAACCTACTACACAAACAGCTCTTAAGCAGTTACGGAACAGTTACGTAAAAAGATTACTTGAAGGCACTACCAATGTGCAGCCGTGCTTCCTTTCCACTGTGATCCTTTCCATTTATAGAAGTTTAATAGTCGAATAACGTCATAGAGCGCGGATTTCTCATTGACCGTGTACATCCAACAGTGGACACATTTTGTTACAAAGAAGGACTACCTCATTCTGTTTTTGCATATTCATCGCTTGGGTGGCATTAACCATTTGAACATACAATAGCTCACTATAATTGTTCTCTTTTTTAATTAAACCATCATATCTCGCTAAATCATAATGTCAATATGAAAGGCAAGATTCCAGCGAGCAGTTATTGTCCCAGTTAGACGTTCATACTGGAAACTCGAAAATCTCAACAGGTTTACAGGTATACTATGTATATAAAGCCATTACGGGTAATTTCACAATTACTCGAAGATATCTTGCACGAAATCGCGTGGTTTGTTGATCTTCTAGATATCAAAAATGACTTGCTTTCCAGAACATATACCATTTCTGAAATTTATGGGATATCTAACTTGTGCATTTTTGCAGTTACGCTCTGTAAGTTACTGGGCTATTACGCAGGTACAACAAAATTCCACTAGATGGCAGCACACAAATGTATCTGAGGCAGGGTTGAGGAGGTCCTCAAAGTATTCCTTCCACCTCCGGGTGATGTCCCCAGGTGGGGTCAACAGCATCCCCTCCCCTCTATGAATAGTAGGAACCAGGAGCTGCTTCCCCCTCTTGATATTCCGGATGATTTTCCAGAACCTTTTTCAGGCCGACCGAAAGTCACTTTCCATGGCCTCACCAAACCCCTCCCACGCCTGGGTTTTTGCTGCTGCAAACCCCCCGAGCCGCGTTCTGCCTGGCCTGCCGGTACCCATCAGCTGCCTCCGGAGACCCCCGGACTAATAATTCCCGGTAAGCCTCCTTCTTCAGCTTGACGGCCCCCCTCACCTCTGGTGTCCACCATCGGGTGCGGGGGTTACCACCACGACTGGCACCGACCACCCTGCAGCCACAACTCCGTACGGCCGCTTCCACAAAGGAGGACCGGAACAGTGTCCATTCAGACTCAATGTCCCCAACATCCCTGGTAAGCAGTTGGAATTCTGCCGGAAGTGAGAGTTGAAGATCTGGTGAACAGGAGCCTCCGCCAGACGTGCGCTTGGGCCTACCAGGTCTGACCGGCTTCCTCCCCTCACCACCTGAGCCAACTCACCACCAGGTGGAGATCAGTTGACAGCTCTGCCCCTCTCTTTACCCGAGTGTCCAAGACAGAAGGCCGCGGATCAAAAGATTTGATTATAAAACCGATGATAGACCTATCCCCAACCCGAAGGCGCAGGGAGACAGCCCTCTCGTTCACCGGGGTGAACTCCGATGTTAAAGCACCGAGCTGTGGGGCCACCAGTAGCCCCACCCCAGCCCGACGTCACTCACCCGCCGCAACTCCAGAAGAAAAGAGCGTCCAGCCCCTCTCCTGGAGGTTGGTTCCAGAACCCACGCTAGCCGGTTTCTCTCAGCCTCACACACAAGCTCAGGCTCTTTCCCCGAAAGGCAGTTTAGTCAGCCAGGGATCAGTCCGCCGGGGTCTCCCTTGGCCGCCACCCGATCCACATTACACCAAACCCCTGGCATTCCCCTTAGAGGTGGTGGGCCCTCCTGGGGACCCAGCTGGGCCCCATGGGCCAGAGCCAACGGGTTCCTCCCCCAGGCCTGGCTCCAGGGTGGGGCCCCGGTGACCCTAGTCTCGGCGAGGGAAACGGGACTTTGTTTTTATTCATTATCATGGGGTTCTTTTGGATTGCTCTTTGTCTGGCCCCTCCCCCCGGGACCTTTTTGCCTGGGGAGACCCTACCAGGGGCAATCGCCCCCGACAACATAGCCCCCAGGGTCACTGAGGCTCGCAAACCCCTCCACCACGATAAGGTGGCAATCCAAGGATCCTCATCTAATCAGAGCATGAGAGGCGCATCAAGGACGCAGAAAAACACGTTTACAGGCTTGTGTCTTTTTTCAAGACCTAACAAACAAGTTAATATATATTATATAATATATTAATATATAATAGTGATTCACTTTTGTATTGTTGTCTACCTATTATTGCTTTCAAGGAAAGAGGAAAGATTTGACAAATTTGTTCAGCTTCATATACCTGAAACATTACTAGTTTTTTCCCATTTTAATGCTTGTGTCAGCCAGTAAAAATATCATCATGGGCTGGATATGACTCATGAGCTTGCCCAGGTCGACTGTAAGTAGTTTAAATAATTTCCTTTCAGTTGGATTGAAATAATAAACTAGACAAATTGCAATTGTGCCGGAAACTCTATTTTAAGCCATGATTAATTCCGTGATTTTTTTTTTTTTTTGTGCCATAGTACACATAGCCACGTTCCGCTTGGCCTACCAGTACCTGCCTGCTGCTTCCGGAGACCCCCGGACTAATAATTCCTGGTAGGCCTCCTTCTTCAGCTTGACGGCCCCCCTCACTTCTGGTGTTCAACATCAGGTGCGGGGGTTACCGCCACGACAGTCACCGACCACCCTGCAGCCACAACTCCGTACGGCCGCTTCCACAAAGGAGGTCTGGATCAGTGTCCATTCAGACTCAATGTCCCCAACCTCCTATTCTCCAACATGTCTAGTATTAAGTGTTAATTTTAGTGGAATTAACAGAATCATCTAAAGTGGAAATGCATTACACATGAGCTGGAAATGAACATTTTCTTTTCAGGTTGTGGGAATTTAGACGGACTATCATTAGTGGCAATGAGGCAGAAGCAACGCCAGCAGTGCTTACCTTGTCCAAGGTGCTGAAATCTCCAACCTAGATCACTGGAAGTTGCCAGGTTACATAACTTTAGAAATAGACCCAGAAGACATTCTAGGGCCTTCTAAGTCATTTTTTGTTGATATTGTGTGTTGTATAGGGGTAGGTCAGATGATGACTCTAGATCAGTGTTTCCCAATCCAGTCCTTTGGGACCCAAAGTCCACATTTTCGCTTCCTTCCAGATCCCAGTGGGAGGGAGCAAAAACATGGACTGTCTGGAAGGGAGCAGGGAGAAATCAAAAACATGGACCGACTCTGGATCCCCGAGGGCCGGATTGGGAAGCATTACCCTGGATGACACGAGACTTCAGGTTATTCTGGGTCAAAAAAAGCACCAATTTGTACTTTTAAGGGTACAGTTGCTTGTCAGTGGGACTATACACTATACAGCCCCAGTGACAAGAAATTGAACCCTGAAAGGTACAAATTGATTTTTTCTCACGGTTTTGCAACTGAACCCTTAGCTGTAGGTAATCGTACCCTTTAAGGTACAATTTACAAGAAATACACTCTGAGGAACATTTTTGTACCACTGGGGGTGCACTTTCGTTGTCTAATAGATTTATTTATTGCTGCTTGTACTACTTTTTGAGTGATTTTGGATCCTTATCTAGTCAGAGCATGAGGGACTTAAGGATGCGACAACAACATGTTTTACAGGCGTGTGTCTTTACTTAAGACCTAACAAACATTATAGACTATTTACTTTGTAACAAGGGTACATGTACAACCTATATACTCTATATATCTAGGCTTCTAGCAAAGTCCCCCTAAACCCATTTTGTTTCTTGTGAGTTCCATCTCTATGGGCCAACTTTTTTACATAATTTATTACTTTACATAGCCATTACTCTGTCCTTTATAAGCTTATCCTGCACTCATCAAAAAAAGATACTAGCTTTAATACAGATAATCCTTTTGAACCCATGCCAGAGTTTAAGTGTCTGATTCTGGTAGCCTCCCAAGGTCCCTCAGCTGATCACAAGGTGAACCGGTCTTCTAATTGTCATGGACCAGTCTGGGGGAACCCCGTGTACATCAGAGGTCCTCCTCCTCGACATCACACCCCTTGAGGGATACTTGCCAGTGAGAACCACCCTGTTGGGGAAGCCTTGTTGGGGGAGCCCTGTGGGGAAGCCCTGTTGGGGAAACCCTGTGGGGAAGCCCTGTTGGGGAAGCCCAGTGGGGAAGCCTTGTTGGGGGAGCACTGTGGGGAAGCCTTGTTGGGGGAGCCCTGTGGGGAAGCCCTGTGGGGAAAGCCCTGTCCGGGAAGCCCTGTGGGGAAAGCCCTGTCCGGGAAGCCCTGTGGGGAAGCCTTGTTGGGGAAGCCCTGTTGTGGGAGCCCTGTGGGGAAGCCTTGTTGGGGAAGCCCTGTTGGAGAAGCCCTGTGGGTCCCACATTCTAGATAGCCAGTGACTAGAATTAATGGCCACACCTCTTATAAAGGATAAATTATTAATTATAATTATAAATTATAATTATTTATCAGCTGCAATCAGTTTTCTTTGGTAACCCCCATATTTAAGCTCTTGAGGTGTGGCGCAAGGTCTTCTTAGGTTCAGAGAGTTAAAAAATTTCCCTGCATGTTTAAGTGTCACGTCTGTAAGCGCCAGGAGGCGTGAAGGAACCCCAAAGGTAAGGACGCCGCCACAAAGGTGGAGGATTTGGGTGCACCGAAGCCACTGCAGATGGGCGAGAGGAGGAGAGAGCTGTGGGAACAGGCCCCTCTACTTCTCCAGTGCCCCAGTCACCTGTCGGCGACCTGATAGCTGCAGTTTCTCCACCAGACCACTGTCCAGTAAACTGAAAAAAAAAGCTTTCACTGCCTTTTAATTACGCCTTGACACACACACTTTGTGTCCCTCGGAATGTCCCCTTGGCCTTCTTTGTCTCCCTTATCTTTGAAGACATTTTGGGAAGTCATATTACAACTTCAAAGACAAAACAACAGGGATCGGATGCGCAGAACTTCCAAGCTTCTCTTAGTAAATATCATGACCTTTTTTGTGTTAAAATTCTTCTGCAGTTGAATCTAATCCTAGTAACACCCTTGGCACTGAGTCTTGTGGAAAAAAAAACAAAACCATTAATAAAACAAGACAAAAAACCATAATGCACTCAGATCTTGAGATGATTGCACCAACGACAAAGATAAAGGGACGTCAAATGAAATGTTTGGACTTTTCAACTGTCCGAATTAGGCAATAACGATGTCGTTGTCAGGGTCAGCAGCCGGCCCGGGTGTTGCTGGCCATCCTGTCCTCCTCCATCTCACTCCCATCTATCCTTGTGTGTTTTTCCTATTCTCTGGGCCACTGCTTAGCCCACTGGGTTGAGTGAGTGACTCTAACACTGATTCTCCAACATCATGGCTTTGAAAGTGGCTAGTGACCCTCCCTCATCAGTCATTTGTTAACTTTCTCTTCCTCATTGTTTACTTTGTGTCTTAATTCCTGTACTTGGAACGCCCTCTCCCTCTTCTGGTTTTGTTTTGTACTTTGTATTTTGTAATTGGTTAGTTTGCTTTGTATTCCCTGTGCCAAAGTATGTCTAAGCCTCTTAGCTTCGTGTTCATCTTGGTTAAGCAGCTCCACCTGTTTCTCATAAAGATGACAGATAACTTGCTTGATTTAAGGTAGTCTGGGCTAAATGTAACTTGATGAAAATAAGGTCTATTTAGCCCAGACTACCTTAAATCTGGCAAGTTATCTGGCTAAGTAAGGAATCCTGCTTTGTGATACAGGCCCCTGGTGTTGTGTGGTTCTCTTCATAATGTTTAGTTC
The DNA here is from genome assembly GCA_015164015.2 of Brevimyrus niger. Classification (NCBI taxonomy): domain Eukaryota; kingdom Metazoa; phylum Chordata; class Actinopteri; order Osteoglossiformes; family Mormyridae; genus Brevimyrus; species Brevimyrus niger. The sequence continues at coordinate 15,081,283 of JAABNY020000136.1, forward strand.
AGGCCCCTTTTGAGCCTGTTATTTTGTGAGTGGGTTTGTGTTTGCTTTAGTCTCTTTACTAAACCCTGTTGTCTCAGAGCTGCCAGTGGATCGTTGCCCTTCTTTCCTACCTGTGCTGTGTTATGCTGTGCTGTGCTACAGTCTTAGACAGTAGATGTGTTTTCTCACCAAAAATTCAGGTTTTATGGGAGCAGAAAAATTATGAAAAAAACACCAATAGTGAAAAATAAAATGATGATCATTAACTTCATGCTTTGTTCCAAAGTGACTTGCATGACCAGATTACAATTGCATTACAGGGTTACAATTTATGTGCGTTTCCTGGGATTTACTGTAAACCCATCACCTTCACATTGCTTATACCTGATCTGCAGGAGCCTAAATCAATTGCTGCACTGTGAAGTATGTGGTTAGATACTGGA
>JAABNY020000136.1:15121770-15134854 GCA_015164015.2 Brevimyrus niger
GTATTTTTTGCAGGTGTATTTGGACCGTCGAATTTCAGCAGCATTGAAATGTTGTCTTTGTATTTTTCATCATTGAATTGTTGTCTTTGTATTTTTAACCTTGTATTTTTTGCACGCGAATTCGAACGTCGAATTTGAGCAGCATTGAAATGTTGTCTTTGTATTTTTTTAACCTCGTATTTTTGCATGTGAATTCGGGACATCGAATTTCCGATGCATACAGTATTTCCAATGCATAAATATTCAGATGCAATGTTAGAATTTCAGTGGCATATAAAATAAAAATTCTGATGACACGGATTTACTTCCATAGGCCTTCGGGAGGTCAGTTTTGAACGGAATTTGCAGGAGCAGCTGTGTAAAGTGCAGGGGAAGGACCTCGAGCTGAATGCACCAGTGAGTACAGTTCACAGAAAAGTGACCTGTGACCCCGTTAAGAATCTGGGAGTCTTTCATGCATGTAGTGAATTTGGGTGCCGTTCAGACCGAAGAACTTTGCACTGGGAAGTGCTGCCGCTACGAAGAATGACGAAATAATGCCAAAATGTGCTTGGTCAAACACAGGTTGTTATGCGAACGTTCAACGCGATTTATATGTATATGACTAACCGGAAAGCCTGGCCCAAGCAGTATCTTCAGAACTGTCTGGACCTGCAAGACCAACAAGTGGTATCACACATCTGCACGCTGCTGCCTTTGTGTGGCACTTCATAATTACATCTGAACACTTCATGGCGACGGAGTTATCTATAATATAATTGAGGGTATAGATAATTCATGGCGGTTTTGATGCATTGGGTGCTCAGAATCTAAATTCTCTAATACACAGAAGTGTTTATAACATGTACCACCAATTGCACGTTGTAGCCTTTGCTGTTTTTACGAACGTTCGGTCCCTGGTTTATGACGCGGCTTCGGCTGAGCTGAGCCTTCGTCAGCTTTGCGGCAGTCGGTGTGACAAAACATCACCCACAGAACCCTTCAAAGACCCGGACTCAATGACCATGTGTGTACTTCAGTCCTGACGCCGATGTTTTGCTTTTTGACCACGTTACGCACTTCAAAGTTCACAGGAGAGCACTGTACTTATGTTTGTAGGTCTGTCTATAGCAAGTTGCTGGCTAGATTCTCCTGTGAGAAAAGGGTCATGGGAGAGTGGTGGGGTCATGGATGGGCCTTCGTTTCCAGACCCATTTTTTTTCCGCCATGAAATATTCAGGTACCCCCAGCTTGCTAAAAGCCAACGTGCCATTTTGTTTACTGTCTATTTCCCTGAGATGTTTTCACATACAAATGTGACCATGGTTTGTAGTTGCAATATTGCAAGATTTTGCTTCTTGGTGCTGTAGAGCATGATGTTGAGATTAAATTTTGTTGTACTCGGGGACCTTTTTCCAATGCAGGAACCAAGCCCTGCACCCATGCTATTATCTTTGGAGACCAACATGACCACACACCTTCTCAGTCTCTTCTCAGTGACAAACCATAAAGTGCAATAATGCAAAATGCTCTTCATATAAAAGTATTTGTTATGAGTCCAACACGGCCAGTCAAAGCAGATGAGCTATAAGGCAGAGCACTTTCTTTTTTTGTTGGTTCTTCCTTCAGGATGCAAATGATTTTGTGGTGAACCACAAACCAGGCACCAAACCGTGCCTTCCATTACTTCGCAGCTATATATGGTCTGTTGGGAGGCGTATCCCAGCATGCCATGCTGCTCAGCTGTCAAACCATGCTGTGAAATGAATACCTGTGAATGGACTGCTAACGCTTTGAGCATCCATTTGGAACAGCACCGTGCGAAAGCATCCGCGTCGACTGGCGCCCTTCCAGCAGTGTTTTGTACTTGCATTTCTGTGCCCGCAGTGAGGATCACGAAAATGCAGTGAGATGACGGGAAAACTGGCAGCGTGTTAACATTTGGAGAGCTTTTGACGATTTTGCACAAAATTATTACTTGGTCCACGGCCATAGTTGTCAATTCTATCATCAGTTTTGTGGCTGATTCTGAAAATGACTCCTATTGGATTTATAATTCATTGAATTTTAAGTGAAAAATCAAGTGAAACGCCATTAATTTGAATTGCCAGTAGGATTTAGTTTCATCGTATGACAATACGAAAGACACTTTGATTTTGACAAACACTTGTGCTAGTCAGACATGTCAGTAGACCATAGAATTAAAATACTTTCTTTGACTCGAAACCTAATTTTATCACGACTGTTGTGAATTATGAATGTTTGATGTGTGCTGTATGTCTGTCCATCTTCCAAACACGTATCCAGTACAGTGTCACGATCGGGCCTAGACCCTATGCAGGCAATGTGGGAACAAACATTCCTGGGATTACCAGCAGAACTTGTATCATGCAATCTTTATAAATAGCTAAGGCACCATTTCAGTTACCATTATTAGTATTACAATGTGGCTCTAAATTATGAATAATTTGGTATAAATAGCTATGATCAATATTGTATAGTTGAATCAGTATAAATTATGTTCTGGCTTTTTCATGAGTCATAAAACTGCATGCTTTTTGTTATCAGTTCGGTTCTAAGCCACACTGTCGTATCACTGAAGAGTCTGCATCACTCCACATCCATCTGCAAGACCACAGGAGCTGGTAGGCAAACATCAGATGGAAGCCTGTTATCTGTGTTACATCTTAGCAGTGGGGGGGGGGGCACTGTCAGCCTCCAGAAAAGCCCCATGATAACCTTCTCTCCCATATTAAATTGGGGGAGTATCGGCAGAGGGGATGGTTGTCATTCCTTTTTCCAAAGGGGGGGCAACAGCGTTCACGTGCTTCCCGTTACAGTCCAAGCACTGGTTGTGTTTCCCAACCTTAAACCTTAAAATTGTCCCCACAATGTCAAAATAACAGGTTTTTATCATTGTGGTCCCCACAATGTAATATAAACATAATCCACACACACACACCATACCTATAGGCAATTTTTGTAACTCCAATTCCTTAAGGGGGGAGGAACCTGGAGGGAAAAATGAGGGGTCAGACAAAGTGAAAATTTTTTGTCTCACGTTTATTAACATTAAACCCTGAATCGTGTGTTTATCTGCGACTGTCTGAAACTGTGAATGTTTGCTTCAATTGAAGAAACAAATCAACAAAAGACAGTAACACCCATTTCCTTTCTCTCTGTACTTTAGAAGTCCTTGTCTAACTCATTTTTAAGGCTAAAGTAATTATCATTTGGTATGCAACAGTCATCCCTTACTGCAAATAAAATTCTACGTGTGCAAGAAACTTTCAGAAGCATTCAAAATCTGGAGAACAAAGGAAGACTTTTAGGTCGAAGCAGAAACATCCAACTGAAAAATCCTTTTAATAAATCAGATGGAAATTTTTAAAAAGCATTCTAACTGAAATTGAAAAATGTATTCACTGTTGTACAAAAAGTCATCTGCATAATTTAGTCACTATATATTTAATCTGTAATATAATTGTAAAAATACAAATGAAGTAGCACAATATCTAAGACTTAATAGTGATCCTTCTTTCTTTTCTTTTTTTACATTTGAGTTTTCCCCCGAAATTTCAGTGCTTATTCCATGTGACGCACAGTATACATGTAGTGAAGGAAATGTTGATAGGCCTAAAGAATAATAATAATAGTAATGGTTTGTTTTTATGGAACCCACATACAAAGTTATTTTATGCAATAATCTGCTCTGAGGTAAATTGTTCTCGATTGAAAGACTGGTTTGATAATCTTGCTGGGGTTCAGTATTCATTAATAAAAATCCCGAACTCGACCGCTGAAACGTGTGCAACTTCTATGACAACCAAATTCAAATGATACACTGTATAGTGGGTGATAACGGTTTTTATCTTATGATGCGTACCTGCTTTGAATTGCTGTCTAATCTTTGGCATGTGTTCAGGTGGCTATTTTACTTTTGTTGGGACAGTTGCTTTGTTTTGCCCGTTTTCCATCTTGTGCTTAGGAAACGCCAGCCTGGTGAGGTAACTACCCTTTTCAGTACCCTTCATCTTTAGCATGTATTACAAGTAGTTACACATTCGGGTTGAAAAACCACTCAGCTGAACACAATCAATCCTTTGCCTGAAAGAAATGGGCACGTTTTGCTCATATAACTGTAGGTCATCCAGGCATACAGGAAAAAAAAAAAAAACACAGATCGATTATTGTAATTCAGCTTAAAAGCACCTAAAATGTTCTGCAAAACAGTTATTAACACAACAGTGTGATTGGGTCAACGGTGTTTTGATATCTGAGAACATCTTGGCTGCCTTCTTTTAAAACTCTTATATTGTTTCAATGGGAAATTAATTTTGGACGGTCGAGAAATCTGTGTAAAAGAAGAGAGCGAGTAAGCACTGGCAGGCAAAAAAAAGACACGGGACTTGAATGACAAAACGACTGTGTTCACTTTCACAGCGCCGTAATGTTGCTACATCTAGCATCCTATTCAGAAAATTCTAAAGGATGATGATCATGTCCACCAATAGACATGCAAAAGACCGCACTGTTACCTTCGGCTACGGGCCTGATCTCCCGATTCAACCGAAACGACTGAAGAGCAGCTCGCGAGGCGGTTAATGGTGATCGCAATCGCTTATCGTTTCAGGCCTGAAAAAAAGATGCGTGACGGAAACAACCTCCTACGTTCTGTGCTGCGGAGCAGCTGATCTGCACGGAGGAGCCGCACAGAGCTCTGTCACGTTAACGTTGCGGATAATGTGCCGACAGGCGCTCGCTGACACTGAGTTTAGCTCAGAGTCCTCCGAATGAGCGAGACTTGAAAGAGTTGCCGGACGACCGCGGGAGCCTCTTCATCTCAGCAGTACGTGAAGACGCTAAAGCACGATGCCCACGCTGTCCTCTGAAGCAGCCGTTTCCTGTCCAGTGGCCGCACTTGCTTCCCTTCCACTGCCAGGCAATAACGGGGCAAAGCCAGCAGCACGCCAAGAATCCACACTCAAGTCTTATTGACTCCCCCTCGAAATATAACCTGATATCTATCGAACCTCCGAACCTCCTGATGCCAAAAAGCACACACTGTAATTATCCTTCAGAAAATCACCATTTATGAGTAAAAAAAATATATATATACAAAATAACATTAACACTGTTCTGTAAAGTCCAACTGACAGTAAATTATAATGGAGTAGAGTGCAAACATATTACAAAGCAACTGTAAAACAGGCAAACTGGCAAGAAATGCCCTTTGGTTTGTCCGCTACCTGCAGACATATCTTGTTTGTTTTACTGTGCATATGCTAGGTACCGACAAAAGAACTATTCGAGAGTTAAAAAAACTGATTAAAATCAGCCTTGAAGCTGTGAAAATAGTATTGGCCAATGACATTTTTCCTACCGTGTGTGTAATTAATGGATGTCTGTATTTATGACTTTCTGCTTCAAATATGGGCCGAGGCAATAGTTTATAAACGTTATAAATATTGTTTTGATAATACCTGCAGGTATTCTAAGGCAGTTTTATATCACCGTGACACATAATACTGAGATTGTGAAGCAAATATCTTCCCTGTTTATTGACTTGATTGTCAGATCAAAGCTCCACCCATCCAACTTCTATTCACTTATCCTGGTGAGGGTCATCTGGAGCCTATCCCAGAATGCACTTTGCACAAGGCTGGGGTACACCGTGGATGGGATGTCAGTCCGTCACTGAGCACATGCATGCACACACTACTGGCAATTTAGACGTATGTCTTTGGATTGTGGAAGGAAACTTGCATCATAAACTGCGACAATTTCTCCATGCCAGTGTCACCTTCTTTCACAGTAATCTCTATAGTGCAACTGTGTAAAGTCCACACAATATCAAAAACAGCTCTAGTTTATAAGTACAGTTCTAATGAAGATTCATTCCAATACACCGCAACCCATGTACTGGATATGCAGTTATGGAAAAAAACGGATGGATGGATTCATTCTAACCGTTCAAATAAAACAGGATTTTAGCTGCCGTCCTGTCCAGGGTGTCCTGCGCCTTGTGCCCTGTGCTCTCTGCGACTGGGCCTCTGTTAAATAACAGCAGGATGGATTGATGTTCCCCCGGAAATGAAAAAAAAAATTAAATTTGTCGGAGTAACTGTGTAGCTGGTCGATTGCTGTGGAAGAGAACACTCTGACTGTGTTTACCTGGTTATTATATTTAGATGTGAATTTATGCAGATCATGAGCAGATGACACAAAAACAAATGACCTGCAGATCGTCCCATAAAAATAATATGTAAATTTATATTTTGTCTTTATATAGTTTATATGTATAGTTAGTAAACCAAGGTATAAAATGACTTGTTTTGCTAGGTCAATTGCACTCACATGAAGGAAGAGGCCTTGAACGAGGTCATATCTGGACATAGAAATTTAGCTGCCGAACAGCATAGTTAACAGACATACTTGTATTGGGTAGGCTTCCCCGTGGGGGTCTGCAGTAAGATCATCATGGAACTCTTCCAGTGCATAAGAAAGCTTGGGCCGCCAGGTCTTGCAGCTGGCCCACTCAGTATGTCTTCCCAGTGGAGTCCTCCCTCAGTCCCTCATTACGGGAGAGGTAACCACTGCATCACTGGATGCCATCACAGAAAAAGGCCAGGCAGTGCGTGCACAGGGCAATCCGCTGCGTCGCGTCGCGGCCTGGACGCCGCGTCCTGATTCCCGTCAGCGGTCCCAGGCTTCAGGTGGCCAGTCTCGACGGTACAGCCCGGGCTACGGACGTTCTTCGCGTCAAACGAGGCGAGGTCTACGGAGCTGAGCTGATTACAGCAAGGGTTGACCTCCCAAGCCTCTGGTTTGGGAGTTGCACGCTTGAAAGGAAGTCCTAAGCACACCTGCGCCATGGAGATTGGCAGGCCGGGGTGCATTCATGTTCATGCGGTTCAGCATAGCGTGGAGAGTGAGCTTGACCCTGACACGCGCCTACGGTAATTATGTTACTATGAGGAGTCACCTGACATGTGCCCGTGGGGTCAATCTGACCCCAGGGCAGGCGTTAGAGCAGCACTAACATAAAAGATGAGAATACGCATCCTCACCCGTGCGTCTGGTTGTTATTTTTCTTGTCTCGCTCTAAGCTGTAGCAGTGATCTCTGATGCGGTTCATTCCCGAGTCACGTCATACCCTCCCTTTGGCGACTTGACTCTTTCGCTTGCCATTCTGTGACAACGTCAAGTTGCTAACGGCTGCGGGGTTCAGCTGCTGGGACAGGGCCTGGATGTGCTGCACCTCCTCTAACACGTCCCGGGCATGACTCCAGGCCGCCGCCGCCTCCTGCAGCAGCCGCTCCGCCTCCGCGTGGCTGCTCTCCGGCCGTTTCTCGCTGGACGAGTCTTTATCTTTGCGCGGCTGCTTCCCCCTCACCTCAGCCAGGAGCTCCTGAGTCCTCTGCAGCTTCTTGGAGATCAGGTCCTGCAACTGGCTGATAGTCAGCGGCGGCGTGGCACCGGGGGGAACTACGGGAGCCCCTTTAACTGGCCGCAAGTCTGAACTGGAGATCTGGTCCATAGAGACGCACTGGTTCTTCCCTGCAGGTGTCTGCTTTTTGCCGGGCTCAGGGGAGCGGCCCTGCGCTGCTGTCTGCTGTTGGTCCCAGGTGATCGTAATTTTCTGAGGTAGACCCTGTCCTTTTCCCGCCGCCGCGTTGTTCGCGGGAGATTTTGCGCTCTCTGCGTTCGTCTGTCCACATACTGAATCAGGCTGCGCTGCTGACTTGCCCAGGTCCGCCTCTAAGCTCTCCTCGTCCTGCTCCGGCTGATTCGCTGCAGAAATGTCTTCTTCCTGCACGAGGTCCAGGGTCAGCATGCCATCTGACGTGGATGTGGATGCCTAGATCGCCACAGAGTAGATTTAAGGCACTATGAATCTGAAATACTTCAGTATACTCACAGTCACGATTTCTTGTTACAATTTCTGCATTCAGTATAAGTTAAAACGCAGGCTTACAAATATTAATGCGGTATTCATGTGGCATGTGTGCTAATGAGAGGACAAAACCTACCACAGCCATGATATGACCGCGTGTGGGCAGACGGCGGGTGTGGGGAATCTTTGCTCGGTCACGTGTGGGGTGGACCAGGAGGTTCTCCTCTTCAACCGTGACCTTGGAAGAGAGAAAATGAGTGGAAAGGAGAGGCAGTGAGGCATGGAAAACATGCGAGCTGGAGGGAAGAAGCTGATCAGCCGCCCAGTTTCTACATTGATCACCAACATGTGATGCCTCTGGACTCACTATGGAAAAGAGATACGTCGCATAAGCTCCCAAAAATGTATAAAAGTGTATATCAGCTAATCTGGTCTGATTCCAGTCACCTCCAGTAACTGAAGCTACAAGCTCTAGGATATTAGAGAGATAATTCTGTTCAATTAAAAACATGTTATGTATTACAGCATAATCGGAGCTTGATGTCATACTTTTATTCAAAGCAAGTTATGGCTTGTCATAATCTCTTGAATGTTTCTTGTACTGAAGCGGTATGGGCACCTTGCTTGACGGGTTGAATTGGTAACATTCGAGTTATTATTTTAGCCCCTTCAGTGTAGTGGTCCAGATCTTTTTAAAGTAATAGTTCCTGTTATTACTCGGTGGGAAAAAAATGCCTTTGTGTAGCTGAGTGGTCAACAAAAGAAAAGAAAGCAGTTATATGAAACGGTCTACCTTTTGAGGGATTTAATTTCTTCACAACAAAAGCCCCCAGTGTTGGAACTGGCCCAAAGTTTAATTGCACGATTATTTGATGTTGATGAAAGTTATATGGGTTGAATTAATGCTATAATCTTCTTCAGTTTGTTGTTGTTATTATTGTTATTATAGTATAATTATTATCCGTCCATTCATCCATTGTCTATACCAAGTTGCAGCCAATCCTAGGACCATCGGGCAAGAGGCAGGGTACACCCTGGGCAGGCCACCAGTCCACCACAGTATCATTATTATTATTATTATTATTATTAATAATATTATTATTATGTTATGGGGGCTGTTCATTTTGCTCATTGTAATCTCACTCTGTTTGTGTCTCTGCTTGTATCTTTAATTCGGCCCCCCTCCCAAGTACATTCTGTGCTGCGTATCCCTGCCAGGTGCCCTGTACTGCTTGGCATAGGCCGCAGCCCCCCCCCACCCTCCGACCCCCACAATCCTGTGCCGTGTCAGTGGCTGGAAGATGGGTGGATGAAAGCATCATTTTTTTTTTACTGCTATTTTGAAGTGTTTCTTTTCCAGGGACGGTCCTTGGGCCTGTTTCAAATCACTCCCAGGCCGCAGCAGATATTAAGTGCGAGGTATTTCGCCTATATTGCCGTGTTATCATGAATATTTATATGCACTGACAGAAGTCTGTTGATGTTTACAGACGCTAGTGTATATTTGTACATGCATACCCTCCTGTCCAGCTTTTTCACCCTTTTCTGGGCCATATGATGCAACATTAGATATAGCTCAGATTTATCATACTTTATCTTACTACAAATACATGACTTTATGACCGTATGGGAGCTGGGGAAGAAAATGAGACCAGGTAGGGAGTCTGCATCATGTGACTTGTCAGATGACCTGGCGAAACCCTCTGATTACCAGCAAGACAGACAGGTTCTATAATGTACCTGCTGTCCTCTATCTGCAGGTTGTGATGGAGTAGATTTGCAGACTTTGGCATTTGAGCCATTTCTCTTTCTTCCTGAAGTAAAAGCGACGCCGGGGTTGAACTCAATGCTACTGAGAACGCGAACCTCGACAGAGTCATTTGCCATCGAGGAAAAGCTCCGATGTAGGGGATGTATGAGGATATGACATCTGGCTTCCTTTTTTCTAAAGTGGAAACCATTAACTGCGTATTCAAATTTACATATAAACAAGGATGCACACTGCGGGCCAAAATTAAGCAACAGCCTTAGTCTCATAATCGGTCTCAAGACTGGATTGGAAGACGAGCAACACTATCCGCTGTTAATGATTGTATTACTGCTCCCTTGGGTTTAATCAGAGAAGAAATACGAAGTCAAAGAAGATATGCGGCGTCTCAGAACGGCAGGGAGACCACTGCCAAGCAGTACCCCATCTAGAATCCGGTTTTTGGCCCTGGCGATGGCTACATTCAGTGCATTGATCCACGACTCCTTTTCCTCCGGGCTGACAGCCAGGAACACCAGGTTTGGGACCTGCAGATGGCAGAGCGAAAGAGAGGAAGAGTGAGGAAGCACGACTCGGCTCCGTCTTTCGCCAGCAGGAGATCGTCGGAGCTGCCAACCAGGTGAGGGTCAGTGTACAGATACTATGTGTTCTGTGTCGCTATCGTCCTTAAAAAGCCCCTGCGCCACACACAGGACTACAGCCGCCCTGACTGGTAGAACACCAGCTTATAACTGGCCCTGTGACGCTCCCCGTTTCATATAATGTAGCCTTTTGCATGGCGAAAGAATTCTGTTTGTGGGAAATTCTGTCAAAGGTTCGCTCACAGATATACGTCTCTCGTGGCAAAAGGCAATCATTCCTTAAACTAGTCAAAAAAATATCACGAAGAGCCTATAGGAGACGAAACAGCTGTAAGACGGGAATGCACAGCTGGAGTTCGAATCAGAACTTCTACAGCAGCACTTCTGAAACTGAAATGCTCTGTTTAGTTCTGACTGCATTGGCACCCCTTAGCGCTGCAGCAAGCGAGAGGCCAGAGTTACATGCCGTGGCGCAGAAAAGTGGTTATTGGAATTAGGTTCCATCCATCCATCCATCCATCCATCCATCCATCCATGTTAACCATCCTGGCCTCTCGCTGCTTTTCTAGCCCTGAATTCGCTTGTACCACTCACAGATGCCTCAGGGTCTCAGCCAGTAATACCCTCCCGTGAGACTCACCGTGTTCCCTGGCTGACGGCAGCGCAGCAGAGTGAACTTGCTGTGGTTCTTCTTGCTGCGGCTCTTGGACTTGCGCAGCTCCTCTGAGCGCTCGTAGTCCGTCAGGTCGAACACCTCCTGGATTTTCCTCTCGTCCTTCACCTGCAGCCAATTTTATACGGCCGTTGAGTGTTGGTTTGAGTTCCGTGCCTCACAACTCATCTGTGGGGCCTAATTTCAATCTACTACAAATTCATTTCTTTTTTTTGCCTGGAAAAAAACCTATAAATCTATAAGAACATATATGGCTGCTGTGGGGGATTCCAGAAATCGGCACTTGTTTCAAATATCATTCGATGTATTCATGGAATGGTGGAATTGTGTGTCATGATGCCAGGGGCTCATTAAGGGCCACAGGCAGAGGGAGGCACACATGGGATTCTAGGTCGTCTGGATGAGATGGGTTCTGTCCGGCTCTGGGTGATTTGCGAGGCTGATCCAAGGGAAAGGGCAGACGGTCCATTTTCACACATGATTCACATACTAGTGTCTGTCACCCCAGCCTCCCTATATCGGCAGTTTTAATTGGAGGGGTGTGGACACGTGCGTTACAATGAGCCAATCCGCTCCCACTGGCCACACTGCGGGCTCCAGTGGAGGTACAATGCTCAGGTAATAGAGTCAAACTGCCAGAATCTCGGCCGCAAAACATCTGAAATCAAATTCCCCTGGACGCAAAACGGCACCTTCGTTAAGAAGGCATCGGCGTTAACCGATGGAGTCGCAGCAGAGAAATTAAGCAAAATTTAACTAAATATTCTTAGCAGACGTGCACGGTGTACAATTGGAAAGAACACAAATGAGGTCTTACATGTAACACGGGCTCCCAACTAGTTCTGTGCGTCTCAAAATTCACTGCGGATGACCCAGGGAACAGTGTGGGCCCTGAGTGAGGTGCACCAAGTCTGTAATTTGCCCCACAATAAGGTCTGATCTGGTGGAGCAGGAGGGATACAATGCTGTTACAGTTCTGTCCAGTTGCTAGGCGCTTGCGACAGCGACGGGACCCAGCAGTGAAGACGCGAGCTGACGTCAGGACGGGAAACTGAACACTGCTCTGTGCTATCAGTCTGAGGCCCACCACTGCGTAGGGAGGGCTTCACCACTGCGTAGGGAGGGCTTCACCACTGCATAGGGAGGGCTTCACCACTGCATAGGGAGGGCTTCACTACCGCGTGGGAAGGGCCTCATCGCTGCAGCTGAATTTCATTCTGATTTATTTTGAAAATGCTGTAATGCAAAGCTATTCACAAGCGCAAGCGCAAGTCTGTACTTGATGTGAAAAGCAGAACAACTGAAATTCAGCCGGTTCTGGGTGTTCCGCTTATACAGCAAAAGCAGAAATATTAAGCCAAGCATTGTCTGCAGTCATTACCTGTTTTGGAGACTGTAGATTTCAAATTGTTTCCTCATCTTTTTAACAGATAAAATACATTTCTGGTATCATATACTGAGTTCACATTAATTAATGGAGCTAAAAACTGAAGCAATAAGAGAAAGAGACACAGGTCTGCAGCGATTTCCTATCAAGGATTCCGCACCCAGAATCTGTTTGGTTCTAAATTGTATTGTAACCCGAGGTTTGTACAATTGTCAGAACAGCTTGCTGCTTCTACCCAAAGCTTAGTCAATTGCCTTTTATTTTCATGTAACTTTACAGAACAGCCAGCTTGATGGGTTTTTTTTTAATGTTGATGTGAAATTCCTGTAGTTTCATGTTAACTTTCTGCCTTGCAGAGATAATAGATGGCAGGCTGACATCATGACATATTTTCTTTCCAAATGGTCTTTGGCACAGTTTTTATCGCTGCCTGGGACGACATTATGATCTTAAAGACAGGGGACTGGCCGCCGAGCGGAGAATAGCCCTTTATATAAGACAACTCAATTTCAGCACCAAGATCAATAATACAAATACATTATAGCATCATGCAATATGATGCTAATGTTACGTAACAAGCACATGCTAATCTGCTGACAAAAGTATGTGATATAATTTTAAGTCTTTTTGTCTGGTCACGTTAATTCACTGTTTGACTGTCAAGCTACGTATGTCATAGACTCTGATACCAGCTTGTACATGAACCTTAGCTTACACACCAACATCAGTACTGATATAATTCGTAGTTTAACCCTTTATATATATATATATATATGTGTGTGTGTGTGTGTGTGTGTGT
>JAABNY020000136.1:15134954-15148987 GCA_015164015.2 Brevimyrus niger
CATCAGTACTGATATAATTCGTAGTTTAACCCTTTATATATATATATATATATGTGTGTGTGTGTGTGTGTGTGTGTGTGTGTGTGTAGTGTATAGATATACACACAGATATCAATCTGGGTAACGATTAACTTGGGAGCCACAGTCTTAAGATATACATTTAGGACAATATTTGCATAATAAACATCACACACCATTATATCTTCATAAGCAATCTGAGCTCTTTGTGTTAAGCTGCCCTGATCCCTTCGGACCCTTTACACTTCATACAAGTTAGGTAATACTAATGTGAGCAAGACAAGCTCGTCGTGGAGACCTTTCTATAACACAGCAGTAGTCCGTTAAAATTTAATCTCCACACAGGTTTACATTACCTTTTAAGCAGGGGCATCCCCTTTCCAGATAGCTCTCAATAAGTGTGGGCAGCTATGAAATACCTGGACAGGTAACCCTAAAGGAATTATTTGCCTGTAAATGTATTCAGTCACTTCTACATTTTTTACCCAATTATTCCCAATGTATGCAAAGCAATGATGCTTTGGAGTAAGTAAACAGATCATTAAAAATGTGAGACCCTGATAATCCACCACAGCATAATTAAGCGAAGCCTTTTCACTGGCATGAAATTATCTTGATGAAGCTTCACCATTTAGTGGCCCCTGTCTGTGTGCAATAATTAAAAAAAAAAAAAAACCTGTCTCTGCTTGATATTCACTAGCACACCGGATAACCTCACGACAGCTTTACCAGGGAGACCGAAGAGGTTTCCAAGCAGCTAATTAAAAAGCAGAAGCAAGGATATTTCAGTCATATAGGGATGCTTAGATCAAAGTCTTTAAATATCCCTTGTGAGAAAAAAATGACTCTGAGAAAGTGTTGGCTGTGGGCCAGCTGGCCCCCCAGTAAAACCACCGCTGTATCCCCCCCCCCCCAGCCCCATCACCATGCAACACCTCATTGTCGTAAATAAATAACTTCATCCATTCATTTTCCGTAAAAGCTTGTCATATACAGGGTCACAGGGGGAATCCACTGCTTATGGGCGCAAGGCAGGGCAAACTCACACACCGACCACTGACACACACACGCCTACTTGCAGTTTGGCAGCTCCAAACCCATGGGGGGAAACCGGAGTACCCGGGGGAGACCCCGCAATGACATGGGGAGAACATGCAAACCCCACACACATGGAACCCTAATCCCAGAGGTTTGAGGAGACAGTACCGACTACCGTGCCACTATGCCCCCCCCCCCCCCAATAACTAGCTCCCGGTACATATTGCAGTGTTTTGGACATATTGGATTTCTTCTAACATGCCTTGCACTGACATGCTCTATTGCATTTTTTTTTAATACATTTATGCACACCGTACATGTCAATCGAACCACGCGACTCTTGTCTTGTCCTCCGCATTAATCTACTGTACGTATGAGAGCCGTTGACAACCGGGCACACGTAGACATGCTTGGGGCGACAGGCAGCTGAAGTCTTTTACAGAGCTGCAGCGTTCAATGACTGACATCAGTCGACTATATACAGACCAGTCAGCAGTGTCAGGAAGCCAGGCCTAAAAATAAGTCAGCAGCAAAAAATAACTGCAGCATAATTGCTAATCTATATAATCAAGCATGGTACTGGCAGCATAATGCTAAAGAGATACTTATTAAAGATTTGCAAGCTTGATAACACTGGAGGGGAAAAAAAACGGATTAATGCGCAAATGCCACGAAGAAACCTTCTGTGCGGAGAAGCGCAGGGCCAAAGCTAAACTGGAGTGACTCAATATGTAGGCAAAGCCCTTCAGTGGCCCGTTCAAGGTTTTCATCTGGGTCCTGTTCAAAAGCTGCACCTGTACTGACCGTAAGCAAATCCTCAAGCTAATTCTGAGAGCAAAAGCCCATCCACAGGAATGAAGGGAAATTACAGCACACTGGTGTGTGGTGAATCATACCCAAGTAGACCTCAGGCTGTGGCTGTGCCTAATATTCAATTCACGGGTATAATTACAAGTGCAATTATCATTTAAGTTTTATTTATTTATTTATTGACATTTGTGGCAACTTGTCTTACCCTTTATAACGTGTTAGGTTGAGCGGGTGTAATATTAGATTTACAGAGACACGTGTGCCATTTCATAACTGTAACTGGAGTAATACTCGATGTATACACGCCGAGTTGGGTAATTCAGGTCCAGGGAGTAAAAGTCCAGACCGGGATTTTTTTTTTTCAACCAACCAGTTGAGCATAAAGAGTCACAGTCACAGAGTACTCAACTGGTTGGTTAACACAAAATCCTGGTCTGGACTTTTACTCCCTGGACCTGAATTAACCAACTTTGTATACAAGTTTACTGCACATGAATGCACAGTTTACACTGTAACACCATTATTCAATTTTTTCTAATGAAACTATAATCTGAATGCAATTGAACTATAAACATTTCTTTATTTTTTTTTCTACATTTCAGATGCACATTTTGTATGTCTTTAGAGACCTCAGAAGAATTCACTAGACTATATGCAGACGCCATCTAATATATTGTTACTGTACTCCAGAAATAACCTTGGTTATGCAAGTATCTGATTTGACACTAATCTCTAATAAAATGCTTCTCCTGCGGTGCCGAGGTAGAACTTGCCTTTGTCTGTCCCTCAGGATGAGCTACATTTTGTCTGACTGAACCATTCACATCTACTTCTGTGGGGAAATGTCTCATTCTTGTTTCACATTGTATTTGTAGATCATCCTTGCGACATTAAAAGAGAGTCTGAAAAAGTAGTGATCCACCAAGCACAGTTGGGTTTTGAGGAGATACCTTTCAGTGAGGATGTCTTCACCACTCCCAGCATCTACAGCTGTATATATATATATGTTTAAAAACATCATTTCCTCATTAGAGAGTTTTCACTAGATATATGTCTGTATGACACCCCAATATATAGAGTTTGCATGGTCCATGTCTCCAGAATGTGATTAAAAAAACATTTTTTGTACAATCTGTTTGGTTACTTATGGTTAAGGTTAGGGTTGGGTTGGGGTTAGAGACTTTCCCATAGAAGTGAATGGACGGTCCCCAAAAAGATAGTAATACAAGCATACGTGCGTGCGAGAGAGTGAGAGGGAAGCTGCCCCTCCCCACCAGAGAGCACCCCTGCCTTGTGCCCTGTGCTTCCTGGGATGATTAACCGGTGCACATTCTTACGAACACGAGGTCCATCCTGATTTGTATAGTAAAAGCATACATCTTTATATTCTACTAAGCGTTAGATTTTCTTTTTTCTTCCCCCACTGATATTTGTATCTTCACGCCTGAATGTCGATGCGCGTAAGTAGGACAGAGAGCAGCGCTCTAAATAAACACTGTCTCCTGCTGCTTCTTTCAGTCTTTGCCTGAGCTGGAGATACAATGGCGCAATGAATGCGTGCGAAGCTGCAGCGGCGGCGTTATAACAAACGCAGCGGCTCACGGACATGACAGCGGAGCATGTAGCTGTGCGCCGCAAACAACCATCGATCTATTTTCTCTCCTTCTAAAGCCCATGATATCAATCTAGTGTTGTTGTTTTTTTTTAACTATGCACTTTCTTCAACACTCAGATCCGCTTCGGACTTTCTCGCACGGCTCTGAGAGCGGTGATACCTTCCGAATTCAGTCAGGCTCGTGCGCGTCCTCCCTTCGGCTGTACGGTCTGTACTTCACAGCTGTAACGGGCGGCGTTCTAAATTGCACTCCGAGTTGCAGCTCTTGCATGAGGTTTACAACAGGAAACCCGCCGCGCCAGAAACCACGCAGATAAGAAGCTCAGTCAGATGTCTCATGCAAACACCGCCAAGTGCTGCTCCGGACCACTCCACATGCTCTGCTGAGGAAAAGCTGAGGAGAAGCTGAGGGTGAAGGTGTCCAATATCCCTGAGGTGACCACAGAGCTGGTAGACTTAACCAGGAGACTTTGCGTTTTGCAGGACTGAGGGAAGACAGGGACTTTGACCAAACCCTTGTCTATGCTTATTCCCATTAACCTCCCATTAACCTCAGCAGACGCAGACCTCCCCCTTTTAAAGCCGTAAGTCGCCTATGTCTTCGTGTCCAGCGGTCGTCTCTTGGTGATGTTCTGACCAGCTGTGTCCAGCAATGAAATTTACTGCTGGTTTCCTACAGCCAGCTTCTCATTTCCACGTCCAACCAATTTCTATTTCCCTTTTGTTAATGGTGGCATTACGGGTTTGAAAAGGAAGCTGACTGTCAATTATGGCTTGGATAAGAAATGTATTTTATTTATTTTTTTTACAGAATAGCCAGTATAACAATCACCCAGTTGTTAAAATATTCACGAGCGGAAGCGACAATAATGGCACATCAGTTAACTGCTGGGAGACATGCCTGTAGTACTCCTTCTGTGCCAGTGACAGTCAGCTGAAATGGACAAGAAGACAAAGGCTGAAGAGGCCACCAGACTGGGGGGGGTCATGTGTCTGTGGAGGAGGAGGGGGATTACATTTCTTCAAAGGCATATTGTACAGACTACTGACCAAGGGCATATGCAGGGGCGGGACCACAGGGGCCACAGGACCCAGCTGATTGGCCCCAGAGTGCCCCGTTCCTTGTCATTCACCTATTTCCAAACATGTCATTGGTTGGCAATAAGGTTGGCCATTCTGTATGTATTATGGTCCTCTTATGCACCCCATCTTAACATTTTTTTTTTTTAATCGCTCCCAAGAATGACCCACAAAACAAGCACTATGACAAACGGTGACGATTCCGAGATCCATAATGAACGTATGCTGCCTTTCCATCCAGCCATGTAGTGTTACGGGCTTTGACAGCGCTGTGGCCCCCCCCCCCCAGAGAGCGGTGAGCTCAGTCCCCACCCCGGGCTCTGGGCACGGAGTTTGCATGTTTTCTGCGCGTTTGGGCAAGTTTCCTCCGGGCTCTCCAGTATCCTCCTGCACTCTGTAAAAAGACTGAAAAGGCTGACTGGCTTAATGCCTGCCCTGCAAAACTCCTCCGCCCCATTCAAGGTCTGCGGTGACGTGTACTTCCGGGGTCATGGCGATAATCATCAGCCTAAGCTCACATTAATTTTGCCATTGTATTTCATAAGTACTGTATTAAATACGATATCCTACACAACCTTTTTCAGAAAAATATCTTTTGATTACATATTTTGATAGGTCTAATAGAACTTTACGACTATAATGTGTACATCATAATATATTAATCAGCTGTGGTTATTTTACGGATGAAATTCATGGAAATTAGTTGAGTTTTAGATAACTTTTTGTGACAAAACTCAATTACTGAGGTGCACATAAGAAAATATTGGCTCTGGGTATTTAGTTAGAAAGTACATCGATGAGTGGTATAATTGGAAATACCTAATGGCTGCTCTCCTCACTGAAACACACTGAATACTCCGCACACCCATCTTACTATCTAATTATGAGTTTATTGTTTGTGCTTCCAGTCTCCTGTTACATTTCAAGTACTGTACAGCACAGACAGGTACAAGTCAACTCAACATTATATTAATTATTCAAGCTGTATCTGCTAATTTAACTAACTGCTAGAATAACAAAAGGTTTGTCGGAAAGGACGGGATCTTCAGACTGAGACATATGTCCTTTGAGAGCAAGTTTTAAGGACTTGGTATTGTTTTGACGTAGGAACGTAACTGACACACCTGCTTGACACTGTCTACCCACTCCATCCATCTCATTTGCACCACAACGACCGGCAGGTCCGAGCGAAAGGCGCTGGGGGTGAGCTGGGGTGGGTAGGTGGGGTGGGCATGAGTGCTGGGAACTAGACAATCAGCCAGACTTAATTACTGCTATTGCGCCAGGCTTCAAGTATTTTGGCATGGAAGCGAGGGGGAGCAGAAAGCCGGAGTGACAGTGAGGGCTGAGGGACAGGACTCAGATTGTTCCCAGCTAACAGGACGCGTCCTTGTGTGGCCCGAACGAGGACGACACCCGCTCACTGTGTCATTGTGCATCTCTACGCGGGTCCTCGCCGCCGCGCAGAAACACCCGCTCCCAGTGACACACTTCCCAGTATCCACTTGTTAGCGTGCCACGGTCTGGTCTGCTCAACCGATTGCCGGGAAGCAAGTGAATACTACACTGGCTGTCCGGCCAGATCATGAAAGGCAGGCCTTCCACCTGCAATGACTAATTTGGTGATGGCTACCCATCTTAACGAAACAATGGCCCTTCTATCTCTCTCTCTTGCAGTTCTTTTTCAGACGGTGCCTAAAATTGCAAGGCAAATGAATCGATCGCGAATGGTAGATCCATAGAACCCTCCAGTTGGGGGGCAGAGTAATGTTTCTACGAATACAGCTTAAGTTACAATGGACCATTAATACACATGCTGCTGCAGCAAGACGCTGGGTTTGATGTATGGCGTGACGGGAGCGAAGCAAGCTGGCACGTGCCACTGGCGGGTCGGCTCGTCCCAAGCTACTCGGAGATGCTCTCTCAATCACTGCACGGTGCTGCGGAATCACCGTGACCAGGGAGCAGGGCACGCTGTCGACGCACGGCACATATGAGCACCGCTTGATGGGCAGATTGTAGACCGACAGCCTGCAATGTCTCACTTTGAATCTCCAAAGGTGAGAACCAAATCACAGGGACGTTTACTGGGCCATGCTGCTTCATTAGACCGAGGGTCTCCCCCTAGGGGCGGCAGGCCGTTAGCTGAGAGTGTGGTAGTGATTAGTGGGGGCCGGAATTTCTACCTAATCTAGGTAGAGAGCAGCAGTGGTGCTGGGGCTGTTTTAGGGGACCCTAGCCCCCCCCCCATTTCATAAATCCTTAGTGACACCCTTGGTAGAGAACTCTTGTGGATATCACCTCAGCATTCCCAATAGTCTGGAGTGTTTGCGTTTAAGCAAAGACAAGACATTTATCAGTGAAATGATGGTTGGTAATTGTAGCCTCAGATACATGGTTCTGTGAAGAAAGTTTACAGTTTAACTTCTGGGAAAGTCAAAGCTTCTGAGATAAAAAAAAAATCTAAGGTGAATCACTAAAACAGAATGATATACACCCCGGGCAGTTAAAACTGACTCCGTTCTAAATGCATCACTTTGTCAACAATTCATGCATCTGAAGGTTGAAACAGGAAGACCTTTAATCCTATATCATTGATCGTTCATGTTTAATGGCTGGAATGTGTGTCCTGAAATGAACCGGGACACTGACGTATCTCGCTTGCTCTTCATTGGATCTGTGCATCGGGGGAAACTAAAACCCCTCAATGCCCATCTTTCGCCACACAGTTACCAGTAAGTAAATACAGATTTTTTTTTAGTATGTTTTCGGTAATCACTTGAAAGAAGCGATTATCTGATCGCTAATTAAACACCTAGACCTAAACTTTGCTTATAATAGCCGGGTTTCAGTAGCGTACAGAGAAGGCCTCACACGATATTCAAAACGGCGTTTAACAGAGGAAGAAAGCCCATCTATTGGCGCGGAAGTACGGCGATACGTCTGCGCCGTCTTTCCCCACCGAACGGGCACCCAAACCCCAGATAAGTGCAATTTGAGCTCCGCCGCATTTATCCACAGCTGTCCCGCACTGGGGAGACTTACCCTTTCAGGTCTCCGTGAAACCTGATTCCCAGCCTAGATGAGAACTTAAAGCAAAACTAAGATAAAGAAACGAGGCCCACAAATATCCAGATTAAAACACGCAGACCGGAGCTTCTTGGTTGCCATATATTTCGTCGTAGAGGATCTGTTACCATCATCGGCTGTTGTGTGGCAAATCTACCTGCTTTTTTTTTTTTTATACCATTAGATTAATAATAGAATGTTGTCATTGGTAGATGTTTCTATGTGGTAATAGCCAAAGACGTATCTTTAAGTAACAATCATGAAGTTCCAAATAGAATAACAACACTGCACAACAACAGCAGGGAGTCTCCTTCACGTGCAGCCAGTCTCTCAGCTGCCCGTTGGTAAATCAGCTACGTGTCTATAGCTACACCTGGTCACTAGGAACCAGTTTAGGCGTAATCTGGTAAAGCCCTCACGTGGGCCGCAAGAGAGTGAGAAGGAAAAGGACAAGACTTGGAACTTTTTTCTGGTGATACGGTAAATCTTGCACAAGCGTCTGCTGTCAACACAGACATACTGACCTCATTTCTGTGACTCAGACAAGCAGAAGCATTATTCACACTTCTGACCATTTCAGGGGCCACTGGCATGTGAGCCAAAGATAAAGCCATTGCAACACTGTTGCATTTTGTAAAAATATATTATTGAAATAAACTGAATCTAATATGAACTGAAACTGTGACACCTTCATTTAGTTTTAATGAATCAGCATGGAAATCTGCAGATCTTTGTTGGCCCATCAGAGGACAGCAGTCACCTAAATGATCATTACACTACACCTCTGTTGATGCATGTGCTGTAAAGTCAACAAGTCATCCAACCTTTTAAAGCCGGAGAAGCTGCTTTAGATGTAAAAGGAGAGATCATAAGGGAGGTATATAAGATCAGGTGGATGGTTGTGTCAGTGTGTCTCTGATCTTTTGTCATGATTCCATCTTCCCAGAATCCTCAGCATCAAGCTTGTAAAAAGACCTGCACAGTTTTGCACGCCCTCTGCAATTTTCACATTTCCCTGCAGCGTCTCGTGGAGGTTTCAAACTAAATTAGTACGATGTTCCTCTCTGTTCCGCAAAAGCGTGATTGGAGCTGACTCAAGCGGGGGAGTTAGTGTGCAGCCTAATATGCACTCGCAGGTGGATCATCGTAACACACGTGCCCATAAAATCCCAGGGGGGGTTTCAGCCTGTCAGTACAGCCTCAGAAAATGGCAGCCTGCCTTCATGTGGCATTTTTCATCGGCTTATTAGCGGAAAAACAATCGCAGGGTTATTAAATAACCAGGGGAAATTAGCGTAAACATCCTGTGCTCATATAGGTCTTTTAAATGTCCTACGACGAGCTGATTACTTCTGATTCTATGTTCACGTTCTAAATGCGAACCACCGTCACTTCGGCGCCGTTCTACTTCGAGTCTCTTCAGTCGCGGACCACAAAAATATGCATTAAAACGAGGAAACGGCTCCGCTTCTATATTTGTGTGAGGGAGGTGTTGATGGTCAGGATGAGTGGCAGTCAGCTCATGGCAGAAGCAGTAACACAGAGCGTGTGTGTGTGTGTGTGTGTGCGTGTGTGTGTGTGTGCTTGGGGTGCATCTTTCAGCTGCTCATGACATCTGCCTCCTAACGACAGGACCTTATGCGGGGCTCATTACCACCTAAGCTGCCCAGTTTAGTTAGTGACACGCGGCAATGCCGTATCAGAAAGCCAGTGGCCAAGGACTCCACGTGATAACCCCCCGTGACATATGTAAAATGTTACATCTTCTGAGATTCGCTTATATATGGACAGACGTCATTTTGCCACAGAAGGCATTAAAAATGAAACACCTGGACTCACTAAGTCATTATCCATATCGCTGAGTTGCATTCTTGCCAGGAATAAAGCAAGCTATCAGAAAATGTCCTGAGCGAAATGCAAGCAATAAGTAATGGCTGACTGCTCTGAGAATTATTTATTTTATTTATGATTTAAGCATGGCCACTCTATCTATCTATCTATCTATCTATCTATCTATCTATCTATCTATCTATCTATCTATCTATCTATCATCTATCTATCTATCTATCTATCCAGTATGTACTGTGTGTATACACACACATACGACGTACACTTGATGTTTCATTGATGATTATATTGAAAAAAATACTTCGAAACCCTTAGTAAACCACAGTAATAACATTTATATTTCATACTTTGTAATGGAACTTCAGCCGTAGAACTTCCCCCTAACATATATATTAACTATTTACAACGGTAAATATTTAAAGTCAAAGATAATAACGTATATATTCTTATAGCCACAATAGTATGAAATCAGAACATAACTAGAACAGGTCTGGTTATGTTCACAATCAAGTATACTTGTAGTCAGACAAAAAACAAACATGATTGTACCTCTTTCTGGGAGATGTAGAGTTGCTCTCCTTTCAGAATTACAAAGCGATTTTTCCAGATCTCCCTGAAAATCCCTTTGCCACAAAACTTGCGAATCCATCCTATTTTATCCGGCTGAGAGGACGGCTGGGTGGGATCCTGTGGGCCCTGGGTATTGCAAACAGAGGGCAGTTCAGTTGACGGGCGTCCCGCGCTGACATGATCGCAGCCCCTCATTTAGATTCAGAGGATGGGGACGATTGGTGACTTTTGCAAAGGCTGCTGTCATTTCTTTTGTCATGTAGATAGACGTAACATTCCTGACATGAGTTGAATCTTCTTGAGCTTCACTACGGAAGCAAAGTTACTCACGCTATAAAGTTAATACATTCAGATGATCGTCTTTCGTTATTAGACAACCCTGACAAAAGGGTCTATCCACTAATATATAGAGATATAGTCCCCATTCACATCTTTCATCTACGATTTATTTAACCGTACCGTATTAGCGACTTTGGAAATAGTTCTTAATAAACTATTGCGAAATTACGGTATGTTAAATACTGTCCTACGCGGATTTCACGCAAAAAAAAAAACTATGTTTGCACGTAGTTTGAAGTGTGTTAAACGCAAGACGTGTAGTCTGCTGACACATAAATGTTTTTACAGATATTATTTGATAAACCAGCAGGTACTGGATTTAATACTGACAATTCAGAGTAGTAAGAAATCGCAGCATGATTTGTTAGACAACGTAGCATAGAACATAATATGTGTTAAGACAGTAACCTTCCGCAATAATGAATATGCAGAGGAAACAGTTACTTGACTATAGCCGTGAAGGCTGTAGTCTAAGGCGCTTACCCGTTTTGCCGAATTGTTTTTCTTCATTGTGAAGGTGTCACAGTTTCAGATCCTATTCCCAGAGTTAGGTCAGGTGTATTTTTGTGTAGTTTTTTTTCTAGCAAGGATACGGGGGGAGCTGGGATAATTCAGTAAGGCTGAGAAAGGCTGGATCGCGTCTCGCTGTCCGCTTCCCCGCGCAGATGCGCCTCCTTTTCCTCTAGTGTGTCTTTCTCTCCGCTCCTCTCTAGTTTCCCAGTGATGGGTCTTGCTGTCGCCCTCGGCTCGCACCCTCAATACCCTGAATTGAATTAGTAGTCTCCAGTTACGCGGAGCGGGGTGAATCATTGACTCTCAAACCCGGCTTCCCCGCCCGTAGAGCTTCGTATTGTAATAGGGACTTGCCGCCGCCCCCCCACCCCCCGCAAACACTCAACAGCTCCATCTGCAGCCCCGGTGCGGCTGCTCTGTGACTTTACTGTGCAAAGTGTACTCGTGCTGTAATGCGACGGGCGCTATTTAGAGGTCTACACGTGTTAATACATGCCGTATATTAAATTAATCCCAGTTCTCATCATTTAAATGAAGGATCTCACGTGTATTGAATATTCATGACTGCATGGGGGGACTTGCATTAAAAGGTTATATTTGTGCGTTTTGAAATGATTTGGTCATATATGCACACTGTGGTCATTTTATTAGATACCATTATGTAATACAATTTTCCCAGAGCCACTTTAAGAGTTGATGAGTTGTGTTTTTTACGTCTTATTTTTGGACCTTTACGAAGTTTTAATAAGACTGGCCCCTAACCTGCCTAGCTGTTTTGGCCACAAAACTGCCCCTAATTCGATGGTTTTTGTTTTTCACACCATTCTCTGTAAACTCTGTAGACTTCATATTCCACAAAAACCCCAGGAGGTTGGTTGTTCCTGTGCTGCTGGTACCGGCATGTCTGGATTTAACAATTACACCACAATCAAAATTGTATCACATATCTTATAGCGTATCTGACGCTTGGCCACACAATACGTCGCCCTCTTGAGTGTGTAGTATATATTCACGTGCAGCCACCTGATTCTCTGTTTATCGTATCATCGCGGTCACCAATATACATTTAAAAAAACGCTGAAACTATATATGTTTTATTTTACTAGCCGCCACTCTGACACAAGGTGTGCAAGATTTCAGGAATGTATAACAATAGCATCAACTGTGTTCTGGATTGTAACATCAAGAATGGTATAGAAGAAGATTTCCAGAAAAGTGCTTCAGATGTCTGTGAGACCACACAAGTGATAGAAGAGCACTGTTCATAAGGAAGGAATCCAAGTATGAAACTCACTCTAATGGCCGCAGGTAATCCTTCATAAAGCCGATTGCAAAGTAAACATGATGCAGTTATGGCCGTCCTGTTGCGTGTCAGATGCAGTTTGTCTGCTCTGCTAAAGAGTACTTCAGAAGTCTTTAAGCACTAATTATGCAGTACAAAAGATCTCTTGATATTCATGATCTTGACTAATAATAAAAGTCTAAACCAGTATAAGAGAGAGCAGTAAACGCAGAGTACTAATTGATACCGATGCTGTTTATTTGAAATAAATACTAACATTTTATTTTGTTTGATGATGTGGGTATAGTAGTTCTGTAAAATTCGGTCGTGGTCGTATTGTTATTGTTTTACTGAGTAGATTAAAGTGACAATGGGAGAACTAACCACTTCCTCTGAAAAGGCTAATCCAACCAGGTGAACCCAGTTTAAGTTGGCAGCTGTGCCATCGACCGGCAGTCAGCACAAATAGGCCACTTGTTGCAAGGAAAAGTTGAATGATTTCAGTCAAAGAGCTTTCACTAGTATTAGAGATATTTCCAAACACTCGGGAGAGTACTTATGTATGCTACATACATGGGGCCCAATGTGTCTGTTAAGCTCTTTCCACCATTAGTGTCAAGTGATATTTATAGGTTACCAGGGATATGAAGTAGGATAATGAAGCAGGAGCTCCGTCATTGTAGCATGATATGACTAATAATATTGCATTTATGACGCATTCATTATGCTCACGGGAACAAAGGATGAAGAGTGAGTTTGTAAATGTATGCAGAGCACAGTGGGGGGGGGGGCATGGTGGCGTAGTGGACGTCACCGTCACCTGGTACCTCTGGGACTTCCACTCAGGGCTCCTTGCAATGGGGTTTGCATGTTCTCCCCGTGTCATCGTGGGGTCTCCTCCGGGTTCTGCATGTTCTCCCCGTGTCATGGTGGGGTCTCCTCCGGGTTCTGCATGTTCTCCCCGTGTCATGGTGGGATCTCCTCCGTGTTCTCCCCGTGTCATCGTGGGGTCTCCTCCGGGTTCTGCATGTTCTCCCCGTGTCATGGTGGGATCTCCTCTGGGTTCTCCCCGTGTCATCATGGGGTCTCCTCCGTGTTCTGCATGTTCTCCCCGTGTCATCGTGGGGTCTCCTCTGGGTTCTGCATGTTCTCCCCGTGTCATGGTGGGATCTCCTCCGGGTTCTCCCTCTGATGATTTGGCTCCCCATCCTGTGCTGTTCTCTGCCTTGTGGCTGTAGGCTCCGCTTGACCCGAAGTAGGATGAGCGGCTACAGAAAATGGCTGCGTCTAGAGCACAGCGTTAACAGGATCCGTAGCGGAGTTTTCTCTGCTGTCACACTCTAGTGTGTGATTCACGACTTTTTTAAAGCCTCCCCACAGGGATATACAGTCATTTGTATAAATGACTAAATGGCATGTAACTACTTTTGTTAAAAGACCTTTTCTCTGCGATTCGCCTTTCACTATCTCAGAATGAAGGCCCGCGTCCAGCATCTCTGTGGCATTAGTGTAAACAGAATGTAAAAAGACATGTCGGGTTCATATTGAATGTAATGGCAAAAAAAAAGCTGCGTTCCATAGCAATGTAAATTGATGGCAAATCGCTTTGAATCAGAGCTTATGCTTATGACAGTTCTGCCGTTCTCACTTCGCAAGGCCTCTGGCATGTCGTTGTCCTCTGCACTCAATTTTAGAACAAAGCCTTGGTGAGAAATGCAAAAATAATGCAAATTAAAATTAACACATTGCATTCCTGGCTTGTTGGTTATAGGAAATCAATCAGTTGCTAGTGAATTTTGGGGTTGAGAAGCTGACATTTACCTATTGTTGGATAGCTGATTTACTATATAT
>JAABNY020000136.1:15169436-15184590 GCA_015164015.2 Brevimyrus niger
AAAAACACTCACCGTCTCTTTATCCATCAACAAAACCTTCATTCCGGGCCCGCTGTTTTCTATCATTTTGGAGACATACTGCTTGACAGCGAATGTCACATTCATTTTGACAGTTATTATAAGTTGACGGTGAAGATAAATAAATAAATCTAGCAAAAATTCAAATTAAGCAATCCACGGGAAAATGTTTTAAGTCCGTTTTGAAATGCGTCAGTCAAACCATGGCGAGAGCGAAGACGTAACTGCAGCCCTCAATGAACTTCCGGGGTCTGCGCCTGCATATATCCCACAATGCACCAGTCCGGTTTGAGGTCTTGTCTAGTGCGGGTGTCACAGTACTGTGCGATTTAATGAAGGATTTTTGAAAAGACTTTTATTAATCGTTTGATAACATTTCTTTTTTGACTCTTTGCGTGAAACTCGTGACAACGTTAATCCTGATGCTGTAGAACAGCGTTTGTTTGCGTTTTAGGGTGTGTTTCAGGATTTCTGGTGGGTTGTAGATTGATTAAAAAGCCAGTTGTGTTGTAGATGGTCTTTAGGTGATGAAATTCTGCTATGTGTTTATATTTAATTTTGTTTTTCCCATAAAGGAAGAAATCGACTTAATATTAATGGGGACTTATTTTAACTTTAGCTAAAATAATCGGTTGCTAGAGAAGTTATTCTGAACCTTTCCAACCACAAGGCCAAGTTCTTGACCATTACGTGGCGGCGGCCGACCGGGGTGGGGCTAGGATCCGGTAGCCGCGGCCCATTATGGACCAGGTTGCACTTACCTAGTACGCAAACCAAGCGGTTGAGAAACCCCGAGATGAAGACCTGGATACTTTAAAGCGCCAAACAAGGAAAAGCACCCGCTCAAATAGCTACCTCTCTACCTGGCCAAGGCGCTTTTGCTGCGGGAGAACTGAGAGGCTCAGAAGGAGCTTCTATTCTCAGGCCATATTATAAGTTATAAGTTAACGTTATAAGTTAACCAGAGTTGCTAACTTTGGTCAGCTAGCTGCCGTGGGATTTTCAATTCGAAATAAGTCTGCACACTCATTTATTTATAGGGAACAGTTTTATTACCTTGTGAATAGTCTGTAGGGTCTGCAAGCTACTCCCTATGCCGTAGATGCAGCTAATTTTAGGTTTATAATGGAATAATATAGATTTGCCGTAAGATTTCTTTCGTGGGCGTGAGTCTGACACACAGGATGCAGGAGAGTTTGCGATTTTTGTTAAACATTTTCTTCATATTTACGCACCTCACACTTCATCTGTACTATGTTGCACATCTCTACTATTTTCCAGTATAGTTCTGTTCTTTTATGCCTTAAAGTATTTTTATTATGGCGGAGTTGACCACCTTTAATTTAGCTGCAGGTTATAGTCTGACTATGCCTTGTGCATGATAAATAAAATTCTTGAAATCTAAGTTAGTGTTTATGTCTTTTCTCGTTAGTAATTTTAATGATAATTCCACGGTGTTGGGGGGGGGAAAAAATACAAATCAGAAATTCCACAAACGAAGGCTCCAGGTTTAACTAAAACAATAGTCTGTTTTGCTTCATTTTATTAGAATGTAAAACCAGTAGCCTGTATTATGAAGCGCGGTAACTGACTTTTAGGGGTAACTTGTCAGATTTAAGGTACCACAATGTAAATGGACTAAGTATTTGCTCACTTAGATTTTGCCAAGACTACCTTAAATCCAACAAGTTACCCTGATAAGCCAGTAGTCCCACTTCGTAGTACGGGCCACTGTTCATGTTCCATAACTATTTATCCCGCACAGGGTTGACTTTGGCGCCTACCCCACAAATGTAGCGTTGGGTCGTTCTTGAACGATTTTTCAAACGAATCTTTAATGTGACTCGAAGACCGAGTCGTCTTGTGGGGGTGATTCGTTCAGTCACGCATGATGATCTCTGGTAGTGATTTCAGCATCATATGAGCAAAATTGAAAGAATAACCAACTCTTTATTACCTTTTAGTACATTCTGTGTTATGGAAAAGAACCGTCATGACAGAAATTCAGACTTATAAACTAAAAATAATAATAAACTATGCACCCCTTTGTAAGGAAGGTTGTAAATTAGTAACTCATTTCTATATCCAGTGCTGTCACGTCACATAACATAAGAATGAACAACTCGAGGAATGAATTAATCAATTCTCTTTCCACGTCAGACTGCATAGGTTAAGCTTATGGGTCTGTCACGTGATGAACGAGCGACTCAAACCCAAAGACTCAAGAGATTAACTAATCAATTTTGTTTCTGGCTCAGACTGCATAGGCTAAACTTATGGAGCTGTGACGTGATGAACGAATGACTCAAAGACTGGAGAGATGAACTAATCAATTATTTTTTCAGCTCAGACGGCCTTGGTTGGCTAATTGGGCTGTCACGTGATGAACGAACGACTCAAACCTGAAAACTTGTCAGATAAGAGGCGAGGTGAGCGAATCATAGACTAAAGACCCAGGTAAACAATGAATTAATGTTTTCTGTTTCTTGTAGCATTATAGTGTTATTTGTAGTGTGATTAACATTTGTGTAAGCAGTAGATGTGTTAGGGAGGTAACAGGTAACACTTTATATTTTGCTAAAATGAACAAAATGACTTGGAAAAAAGATTTGTTCATTTTGCTGAATGAGACTCAAAGGTCCGAGTCGATAAAATGACTCAAACTTCCCATCACTACTGAAATGGCGCGAGGCCGCGGTTGCATTGAGCGGGATACCAGGCCATCATAATGCACCCACACTATGGGTAATTTAGATTTTAGCTTTTCAAATTCAGGAAGAAACCCACGCAAACATTGGAAAACATGTAAACCCACAATAGAGGTGAGAGGCCACCATGGTACTGCCAGCTAACCTTGGGAGAACATCTTAAGTTATGGATCAGAAAAAAAAAATCTTTATACTGAAATCCAGAATGCTTGATTTCCTATGAAAAACAAATGTAAAGGATTCACAATATAAACTGTGGTTTTTAATAATTGTCATTTGAATACCTATTGCAAAGAAATGAAAATAACCTCACAAATTAAGTGGCACGAGTGTTTGTTGAGTTTACAGTACCCAGCGCCAGCCTGTTGCATGCCAGACTTCCGATTGCCAATGTACCGCCACACCATTGGCCATCTTCTTTTACCTTATTGATCCACAGTATCTCCTTCGTAAGAAGATGTTGTGGCAGCCGACTGTCGTTTTCTTCGCCAACACTGATGTTTCCTTTGAGGAAGCATCTCTTCCATAATATTGCCAAAACAGTGGCAGGTGCCCTGCTCCATCAATCAACCTTGCTGTGTTTGTTCGGCGTAGGTATATATGTGCTATCAGGCAATGTTTTGGACAGTTCATTGAAGTTTCTCATTTATATATTGTTTAAATTGAATATAACTATAATTAATTATCATTTATATTGCTCGGCCCTATTGTTGACCATAGGACAAATAATATTTATCTGCATCATCAGGTTTTATGAGAAGTAAATAAATACATAAAAGATCAGAGAACCGTATACGAAATGTAGCAGGTGGGCTGCTGGAAATGCATTAAAGGAAGTATTTCACGAATATTGTAGAATTATCAAACGTTGTTTGTAGTAGGACAATGTTGACATGAAATGTGTATAATTCACTTCTAGTTGTACAACTACCTGCAGTTAATATATTTACTTAACACTGTGCATTTTATATACTGCTGATTAACCTGCATAAGAAAATACATGTAAAGGGATTCCTACCAAAATCTACTTGGAGGCTCCCTAGTCTGGAATTTCCAGTTATACAGAGCAGGACGACCCCCAGACACTCCACATTTTTGCTCCCTTTAGGCTCCCTTGCAGACAGTCCGCATTTTCCTGCGATCTAGGAGGGAGCAAAAATGTGGACTCTCCGGGGGTCCCCGAAGACCAGGTTGGGAAACACTGATATAGAGGTTCTAAACGGATCCGTGAGCTAAAAAAGTCATTGAAATAATCAAGGCATCCTTCTGTGACGCCAATCAAAACTGCGACAGCCGATGCAAAAAAACATTATGCAGAAACTTCGCAAATGCAGTGTGTATCTCGGCTGGGTTTGGGGGCGTTGTGTCGGGTCAGGTCCCCTCTGAGTATCCCACCATCTGGGCGCTCACCTCCCACAGCCTCAGCGCCGTCTGGCTGTCGTTTCCTTCTGGACCAGGTTCCTTTACTGCACAGTCACTGGGATACATGTTACACATGAGTCTCTTCTGGCAACGTCTCGATTGACCTCATCCTACCACTGTTCCCTCCCTGGCTGTCGCTCTTCATACGCTGGTCTGTTGAAATCGTTTCACTTGGCACTACTGGTTTCTTCATCGCTGCGTTTTGCACTCAGAATTACTTCCTTCTAGGTTCTCTTGGTGTTATTTGAATAACTTTTTCTATTGTTAGGTCTTAACAGTGATAGCTGTTTTTCCAGTGCTGTCTCGCACGGGCCCTAAGTTGGCTCCTTGACAACTCTTATGTGTGTGTTGTATTATCTTCCGTTTGTTGACCACCATGCCACCTGTAGTTCAGACTAGGTAGTGCAAGCTAAGCAGGGTTGGACCATGCTAGTACTT
Source organism: Brevimyrus niger (assembly GCA_015164015.2). Taxonomy (NCBI): domain Eukaryota; kingdom Metazoa; phylum Chordata; class Actinopteri; order Osteoglossiformes; family Mormyridae; genus Brevimyrus; species Brevimyrus niger. The sequence continues at coordinate 15,174,023 of JAABNY020000136.1, forward strand.
CGATGGGAAGACCAGCAAGAAAAGCTGAGTTGCTCCTGAAAGAGGAATTGCTGCGACCAATATGGGAAGCCTGTCTCTGTACTCTGCGTGGATCCCAATACCCCAGTAACAGTGATGGGGACACTGCTGTAAAAATGGCATTGTCCTTCGGATGAGATGTAAGACAAAGGTTTCTGACACTCTCAGGCCATAAATGATCCCTGTTCATCTTTCAAAAGAGTAAGAGTGGTATCCTGATGTCCTCGCTGAAAATGCTGCTGAGGCCCTTTCAGATCTGGCTTCAATCATCCCTTATATCTAACTGATGTATTCTCTCCTGACCATTTGTCACCTTAGCTATTGTATGGTGAGTGTACTGGCGCAGAATGGCTGCCTTTGCATCTTCCAAGTGGGTGCTACACAGTGGTCATAGTTCAACTGGCTACTCAATGGTTCTGTAAAGAGCTTTTGGTGTCCTGAAAAGTGCTATATAAATGTAACATTCATTCATTCATTCATTCATTCATTCCTCACTCGCACATGACTTTGGACAAAACTGTATGCTGAATAAATTAATGGAATGGGTTATTAAGATTCTTTCCAGCCTCTGTGATCCAAAGCAACATTTCTATTACGTCAATTCCGGTTAAGTTCCTTGCTCTGGATCTTTATGGTCTTTGGGACCTTTCGACCCAAATCCATGTTCTCCATGTGCTGTCCACAACATCAGTACACACAGTTTCCGAGACATAGATCAAGACAAACTATATGAAACAATGTAAAATAATGCAGGAAAACAAACAGGATTGGAAAGAACCAGTCCTTGGGGACCCCCAGACAGTCCACAATTTTGCTCCCTCCCAGCTCCCAACACACTTATACCAGGTATTTGTATTCTTGAGTACTTGATTCAGATTCAGATGTTCTGGCAGCCGGGAGGGAGCAAAAATGTTGATTGTTTGGGGGTCGCCAAGGACTGGGTTGAGAAACACCGTATTAGATGATCATTAGGAATTGAAACCGACGCTTGATATCGAGTTTTATTTCCCATGTCCCTTATTGAAATTTAGCAGGAACACAGGGATCTGTAATGGCTTTAAGAATATCGCTATGGGTAGCGAACACGTGTTGGTAAATGACTAGGCCAGAGGTAGCCCACCGGTTACCTGAAGTAGCAGCCAGATCTGTCTTCCAGGCCCTCAGTGACGGCACAGTAGATGGACGTCTGCGCTCCCTGCCGCGGCGTCTTCATCAGGAGCATGCAGGGGACGGCCAGCAGCACCTTCAGCAGCAGACTCCACCTTTCCACATGTCGACTCAGCTCTGTGCGGATGATGCCGGGGTGCAGGCTGAAGGAGGAGACCCCCGTCCCTGGGGATCAAGGGGAGCGTCTCATGTCCGCGTCCATCTCCGCCTTCTCCTGCTACTGCAGCCCGAGCCAGTTTCTATTGCAGCAGCTAGTGTGCACGTATAAGATGTGACATTTAACACGGTGGTGGGTGAAATCATTATACTTAAAACGCAGTCGGAGCCGTAGGGTTCGTGTTAAGTACCACCTGTAGTAATTTCTTATACGGCCAACAGAACAAAGTTCGCAAGACACCCAATTATGCCCGTGAAATGTATGGTTGGGTTACATTTGCGTCAAGTTAGTTCTGATAGTAAGTGGCAAACAATCAGAGTGGATTTAAACTGAAGGAAATCTTAACTGTTTTCCTGAAGCAAAAATTTCAATCACATTCTATGACCATTAAATTACCAGGTGTTACTGTATAAGGTAAATAGCAGCATGAACGGAGAAACTCGAACCTTTCATCCTGCATGCCAGCTCCTTGGAGAAAAGCACATTGGCCAGCTTGCTCTGCGTGTAGCTCACCATTGCGTTGTAAGGTCTCTTCTCAAAGCACAGATCCTCAAAATGTATCTTCCCTTCAGACAGGAACAGGTGAATGGGCGAGATAAATCATGCTTCACTCAGCAAGTGCCCGAAGTTGTGAAGAGGCTCTTTGAGATAAATCGGGGGTCACCAACTCCAGTCCTGGAGAACCCCGGCCCTGCACATCTTTGGGTTGCCTCTCATTTAACACACCTGATCTGACTTCTCTGGTAATTACCAGCCATTTCTTCAGTTCAATCGGGGGGAACAGGGAAAAAACTAATCTGTGCATGTCTGGGTCCTGCAGGACTGCAGTTGGAGACCCTTGATATGAAGGGACTTACCACACTTGTGAGCCATACTGGAAACATTAACTACACGACTGGGGGCGGAACTCTTCAGCTTCCCAAGGAGGAGGTTAGTCAAGAGGAAATGTCCAAGGTGATTGACAGCTAGCTGTGTCTCGTACCCATCCTCTGTAAGCCACTTAGGGCACATCATGACACCTGAGAACAAGGTCAAAGCACTATGATTAACCATGGGATCCGGTACTTAAAGCTCAGACACTACAGTACATCCTTTGGTAATGCGGAGGCAGAAGCTTCTTATAACAGGCCCCAGTGCAAGATTTTTTTTTTTTGTGGGGGTCCCTCTTTATTTATAGACCATTATGTTCAAGCACGTTAACAAATCCATCATTTGCTAGCTAGGTAAAGGGTATATACACTGGCCAACCAAAAAAAAAGCCACCATTTCAATTTATATCAGCAAATACTTAAAAGCCAATGACTAGATCCTTATTACAGTCCTGCAACGTTATGCAGCAATAAAGTCAGCCGAGTACCTGAATCTACTGAATGGCCAGGTTACACCTCCATCCATTATAAATGGAGTTTTTCTTCCCTGTTGGCATGGGCATATTCCAGGACAAGAAAGCCAAGATTCATTGGGTTTTATTGTCAAAGAGTGGTTCTGGGAGCATGAGGAATCATTTTCATGGGTGACTTGGTCACCACAGAGTTGTGATCTTAACCTCATTGAAGCTCTTTGGGATGTGCTGAAGGGGTTTCATGGAGTGGTTCAACTCGCTTGTCAAAACAGAATCTCGGTGAAAAATGAATGAAAATAAAGGATGAGATGTTGCATAAGCCTGTGGAAACAATCTCATGACAAATGTGCACCATAATAAAAGCTGAAGGCGGTCCGACAACAACAACAAATTCAAATGGCGACTTTTTTTTTGGCCAGGCAGTGCATATTGTTTAGTTTCCTGCAATTCGTAATGCAATGTAAGATGCATTGGTAATTAATGTAAATTAATTGATCAATAGCCTCTTAATGCTCTTTGCAATGGGGTCCAACAACCCTCCAAGGGACTCCCTGTTTCTGTGGGCCCTAGTGCAGAATTTTGGAAATCTATTAATGGCGTGTTAATCTAAGTTGTGTTTTATTTAGATGTACAGTATCAGTGTCGGTCTTACCAGCGTTGTTGATAAGTACGTCGAGTCGCTCCTCAGTAGCATTGTACTCCTTTGCAAACTGCCTTACAGAGTACAGAGAAGCCAAGTCAAGCTGTCGCACCACGATATCGCAGTTGCCAGTGGACCGACGGATTTCATTGGCCGCCCTCTCCGCACGAATCAAGTCCCGGCACGCCATGACCACTCGTGCACCTGATGCAAAAACCCAAATCTAACCTTACGATGCATTTCACAAGCACGGCTAATCACAGCAATATTCTTGGGACGTTATTTAACATACCCCGACGTGCCATGTCCCTTGCCGTCTCCTTGCCAATTCCGGTATTTGCCCCAGTAATCAGAACCGTTTTACCGGACAGATTCACTTTACTATGGCACACCCCACCTGCGATCCATTTCCGCAACAGAAACAGACCTGAATGACAACAAACCAATAATGTCCAGAAACTGGTGATACCATGCTTACGTCACAACGGTCCCAACCTCCCGAAAAAGAACCAGACAGACTGCCTTTTTAATCGGTTTAAGTCTATAGCCAGTCTGACGATAAATCCACAGACCAGGATCACGAGTCGTGGGAGGGCATAATTAATCACATTAAACAGGTTTAAAATAATAAAAGTTAGATGAAAGGAAAAAACATTGTTAAGCAAGTGTTATTCTGTTTTTGGCCTGTTCTGTTCCTGGTATGTTTTGGAATTCAGGTTTTCGTCTAGCTGATTACTGTCAACAGTCTAATTTAAGTTATTGACGGATCGTCCATCGCTTATGGCCTCATTGTGTTAATGTAAGTCACAAAATAAATGATAAGTATATCAATGAAATTGGGTAAGCCAGATATTAAAATCACAACCTAGATAATCGTCCAGCGAAATCGTACTTAATTGACTTAAATGCTGTTTGTTTGAAATAATACCCGAATTAAGATATATCTACGTTAAATATAATCCCCTAAATCCATACATGCATCTATTATCTAGCCTATACGCACATGTCTTAAATTCTTAAAAAATATATCTATCTGAACTATAGTTCTCACAAGATACAATCACCTGTTTAGCTAGCTATAACACAATGCAACTATCTCCTTAGAAGACGTTTCAGAAGTCGTGATTGTACGTTAAGTCATGACCTACCAATCGCTGCCGCTGCATAGGTGAGGGGAATGAACGACTGAAGTTCTTCCCACATCTCAGCCACTGCTGCGTCGGAAGAACACGAACTTGACGGACTGAGTTAATATTTCGCAGTTATCGATAAGAATACCCGAGCAACAACTATGACTGTGAACAGCTTCAAGCGACTGCAAAATCTGCTTTTCGTCTTTGCGCCTTAAGCTTACACAAAGATTACGTACCATCTCATTCATTTGCATTCATGGACAATATGCGCTTCACTAATTAAACACGGTAAAAAGAGGGTTCACCAGAGGTGAAGTTCATACTAATGTTGTCCGAATTATTAAAACCCGATCAATGCCAATATAAAATAGTATAAAACAGAAAATGCAATAATCAAAGGATCAACATATAGACGTTTTAGAAAAATACACACCAACCCTAAACAATATTAGGCTTTGTTTTACTTGATCAGGGAGGAAAAGTTAAGTAATTGCGTTTTCATTTCGGACGCTAAACTGTGAGTGAGACGTCGTCGCAGGTCGTCTTTTTATATGAAATGAAATAAAATTGGAAGGCATTAAACATGATAAAATGTTATACGCTTATTCGAAACATTAAAATGGGTAAATGTATGTATACATAAATAAATAAAACAGAAATGTTGTAGAATAAAATATATGCATTCATTTATTTTCGGTAAATGTTATTCCTTTTGCCCGGCGAACTTGTCCAATACAGGTGGCGGATGGATGGTGTCATTGACACGCAATGTACGTGTCACAGGAAGGCAGCAAGTTACTAAGTCATTTGAGGTCAGATACAGAAAAAAATATGAAAAGAGCAGCAAAGATAGTCTGTATTAGTGGTTCTCAGTTGGTGCGAAAGTAAAAAAAAAAGCCGAACCACTGAAAATGGTCTCGCGACCCACCAGTCGAGAAATACTGGTGTATATAAAATGCATGCCTCGAAAATTCCATCGTAGAATATATATATATATATAACGTTCCTATTCAACTGGAATCTTTGCTGCAAACTTCTACGACATGCCCCCATTGACCCTGTTATCTGAAATTAGAATCACTAGAAAATATTTCCCATGAATATCACAAAGCCCATAAAAATCCCCCCCCCTCCTTTAATGCATTTTAGAAGCAGTTCATTGTTCTAACAGAATTTCAGCCTAAAATTTCGGTACCATATAATCTTGTATTATGTCTTACAACCCCTTGGCAACAATATACCCCTGGCAACGCTCTTCCAAAAATTTGTAGTTCCCTGTTGAGTATTATTTACCTTGAAACCTTGATCTTAGTGTTAAGTGTTGCGGTTTTAGCACCTTTAAAGCCCCAACCCCTATGGTTTCAGTACTTCATGAATTTTCAACAAATCGCAACAAATCTGATATTGAACAATGTGGGTAAGCTGAGGCACATTCACTATTGAAACAGCATACAATCAAATCCTCCATGTTTCTTCTGGAGGATGTATTCTGGAAAATATTAATTGAGTTTTGATGATACAATTCAAAGGTTCATTAATGGGGGTATTATATTAAAAATTCCATTCAAAACTATATATTTATTCTTCAAACATTCTATAGTGAATATATGAATGTTTTCAATCCAATGCACGATATACTACCCACACAAATCTCAACATAAATGAAAGACGTAAAATCCTGAATTGTGGTGAAATATTTATTCATTAAATTCCTAGCATGAAAATTATAGTAGATGCTTCCTGGATTGCTTGTCATCATTATATTGAGTGAAACAGAAAATGGAATCTGAACATTTCACAAAAAATTCTTATACAATATAACGCACAGGAATAATTTGTACTTTAAAAATCATTTCAGGAAATAAAACAAAATGGAGCTGGGCATGTAGGGGTAAAATCAGACCTGCGGACATTTTACAATCAGACAAAAAAAATAATAATCAGTAACACTAGATTATATATAATCTTCTGAAAATGTTCTGTTTTCAAAATTGGTTCCCAGCAGTAAACTTGTTGTGTGTATTTTGTTTGTATTTTATTGTTGTCAAGCAAAGAAAGATTCGCAAAAATAAGTAGGACATCTTTTGTGAAGTCATTCCCCCACTCTGCCGCTTTGCATAGATCGCTACCAATTAGAGTGCAGTTTTCCACACTGGAAGTGACGTCAGAGTTCGCTTCCACCAGTGCGAGCCAGAGGGAAGGTGAAAGCATCTGCCCCCATAAGCGCAGTTATTTCTTACAGTGGGTGGCAAGCCCGCGAAGAATTTCACATATCTTTGTTTTATGCCAAATATTTTAGCTGTCAGTTTTCCGTAACGAAAAGGTGAGTTTTAATTTTAATGGGTCATTGTATATGTAGGGGCAGGGTTATTCACATGACGTTCCACGTCTCATTGTCTTAGCTAGCTAAACAACATCTAAAGAGAACATCGCATTGCAAACAGGCTCTCGGGCTGCAGGACACCACACGGTTCAACAGTAAGACTGCGCTGTTGAAATTTTTTTTTCATGATTTTTAAAAAATGTCGTCTGACCGTTCAACTTAGTTGGATAGTGTCAAATCAAACTTTTTAGATACAAGGTTTGTTTTAAATCTTAGTTTCATATACTCTTTAGAAACTGGGAGAGCTTTGAAATACGTACATAAAAATCGTATTCTTACTGGTAAAGGGACTACTTTCTCTCCACCTCGCATGCAAGTCCAGGCTTAATTGATCAGTGGTTACCACGGAAATATTGATTTGATCTACATTTCATTTGACAGAAATGCATGTTCTGTAATGATCTGGATTCTCAATAAATGGTGTAGGGTAAGTTAATGTTCTAAAACATAGCGACTTTGGTTGTTTTTATATTAATGAAAGATTTAATGAAATGGTTACTGCGTTCTAATATGTGCTAAGCCGGCAATGTGGATCAGGGTATTTATTCCATTTTTAACATTCATAAGCAGCTTGCTTGTCAGATGAAGTGGTTATAGATTGTGCCATATTAACACCACGATTATTAATTACTGCCACTAGTATGCTGACTGGCTACAACATAATCATTTGATACTCATAACACTAAACAATTATTCTTGTTTCATAATTGTACTCATTTTTTTCTCTAACAGTTTTTACTCTTTTTAACAAAAGTACTGCCAAAACTATATGAAATTACTTTCCACATGAGATTTTATGTGGAAAACACATTTGCTGGAAACTAATAAATCCATTAATAACTAAGAACCAGTATTTAGTTTTAAATCTTAATAATATCCAATTCCTTTGTTAATGTGCATTACATTGTATAAATTAATTGTTTTGAATTACATACTAAGTAGACAGGTGCTGTATTGCTGAGAATTTTAGAAATAAATTATTCCACACCATGCTGAATTTGAAGGTGAGGAAGTGAGATATCCTTCAATTTTAAATAATAGGTTCTAATGGCATTTCCAAAAATAAATATTATTTTATTAATTAGTTTCTGAACTCACTTTTACCTGCATAATCTGTTTCCACAGTATGTTCCAATTTTGGCACAACTGTGAATTACTATTTTAATATTATTACAGTATTGGAATTTTATGTTTTTGTTGATTTCTGAGCAGCTATAATGTATTAATATTATATAAACATTAAGAGTGCATTCCAATATTGGTAATTCAGTGTGATATTGATATCAGCTAATCAAAATTTGCAGAAATGTTTCAACTAGGCTACCGTTTGAACTAGACTACTATTTCAATTAATAAAACTACAGCTGTCATGAGTACTGAATTAAATCCAATTACTTCATTTTAAAGACGCATCAATTAAAATTAATTGCCTTCTCAATTACTCAACAGTATGCCAAAAGAAGATGGAGCATTACCCAACCGTGGTCCAAGTAAAGAGCAAAAGCCTTGCGTGGCAGAACTTCAAATTAAAAGTGAACGAGAATGCAGACATTCAGAAAGCTTTTTGTGTTTGAGAGACTTACTGAATAATGGAAGGTTAGCCATCGATGAATATACGCTATGTGCCCTTCAACCCCTTGGAGTAGCCTAGCCTGTCTTTGTCATTACTTGGCCTTGAATTGTTTCGCTTAATTAACTTCTTACCTCAAGATAATCACAGCTGACTTGAAGGCCAGCCCTGTCACTTAGCTGCGTCATCTTTCATAATCCATTTTACAGTATATAATAATATAATTATATTTTATAATAATATATTATTAATATCATATTCATTATTTCTTTTGAATGTTTAGTATGTATTGAGTATTCCCGAACTGTACTAGATAAAGCTCATGGTTACACTTTACCTAAGCACCCATGTATAATGCGTTATAGATACCTTCATAATGCATTATAATGCAGTCATAATGTGTTATATGCACACAGCTATAACTATTTATAAAAAGACTCAACACATTATAGCCATGTTTATTATGCATCATGAATGCTCTATAAATAGTTATAGCTGTGTTCTCAGTAAAAGTTACTGTTACCTTGTCCTTGCCAGTACTGTTGTGAGAGGTGTAACGTGCTGTCCTGCCAGGTGCAGATATCTGTGAATATAAATCCTGTTTCCTTTAGATTTTCTCACTCCGAAGCTTTTTTAGTATTAGATTGTAGCTGAATGGCTACATGTGAAGTCAGAACTCAAATATATTTTGTACTACAGTTCTTAATCTGTGGGTTCATGCACTTCCCAGTTGACATTTCCCTCTCATCTGTGCTGCCCTTTCTGTTTTTATTGCACCCAGTGAACAACTCAGTAACTTAAATTTATGTTTGTCCCTTGCACTAAAAGGGAATATATAATTAGTGCTAAATTGCTGATTTAAAACTTCATTTTTGTGAAATGATTTTTTGTTCACCATTAAGGGTTACCCATTAAGTTGGCCAGAATACATTTAATGTGATCTGATCGTAGGTCGTTGATTGCATCGAACCCGATCTGAATAAATCCAAACAAGGCTTATTCATGAAGTACATTTAGAACAAAAGCTGTTACGATCTAACACATATGCATGATTTAATTAAATTACTGCTGCCAGTTACATGCAAACAGCAGGGATGCACCATGTTGGATTTTTGTCGATCTGTAGGCCGATATTTTCGGACAAATTTTAGTAGTAATGCCACATGACACAGTGGTTGTGTATTACCCAAAAAAAAAATCATGAATAGACCATCTTCACTTTATCGATCTTAGAATTTTAATTTGCCCTTCCAGGTTCTAAGTGAAGGTGATGACGCAAACGTAAATGCACGCGCGAGGGTCTGCGTTTATGCCGTTTGTCCTGGTCTTCAGAAACATGGCGGATGCTGATCTGTTTATGGAGTGTGAGGAGGAGGAGCTGGAGCCGTGGCAGAAGATGAACGACGACGTTGAGGATGAAGAAGTCGGCGCGGTAGAGAGCAAGGCCGCCTCAGGTGAGCGGCCGCCCCGGTGAGGGTGCCTGCGCCTCGCCGCGAACTGGGCTGCCCTAAAGGGGGCGTCTGAGGCCTCTTACAGGAGCCCCAACGGGCGGTTTTACCTATGTGTTTACTGACAGTTGTCAACATGCTGTTTTCCCGGCTGTTTTTAGTGTGCGATTTTGTGATTGTGACCAAGCTGTTGGAAGGAAACTGAACTGATGTAAAGACAGGCATGTGTATAAATTATATTTCATGTGAAATTTTATGTCATAGAATAGTGTCTGTAGATTTAGGGGGATTACACTGAATTTATGCCAGATAAATATAACTTAGATTAAATGTTCCAAGAGTTAATGGGTCTTTAATTGTATATTTATCTGCCGGTTTCCGAATGTAGTTGTAATTAATTATGGGGCGCTTTACACTTGTCTTTTTTTATGACCGCTGATAGGAAACTTCATCTTTTTACAGTAAAAAACGAAGTATGTTGACTTTTTGGCTGTAACAGGATCATGTATGCTTATGATGTAGTAGCATGATATAATGTGATTTCCCAAACCTTACTTTGGATTGCTGCATTCAGTCCATACAAGACTCAGAGGACCATGGCCACAGCCTGTCTATTCGATAAATCATCCAGCTGCATGTACAGTATATGTTTGTAAACGGGGCTGAAAGCTGGAATAGCTCATCGCTGTGCCTGCAGCGGATCCTTGTTA
>JAABNY020000136.1:15204451-15217763 GCA_015164015.2 Brevimyrus niger
GGAGCAGACCGGGGCCGGCCCGCGGGCGGGCACGGCAGCGGGGGGGCGAGGGGGGGGAGACAGAGGGGGGGGGCGACCGCGGGGGGGTCCTGGTGTTTTTAGATGGTCTTTCCAGCAATGCGGCAGGCATCAGCACACGTACTACTGAGCCCTACAGGCTCATATCATTTAATTCAGGAAAATGGTTAAAATGGTTTGCCCCCCATTTCTATTACAGTAATATCGTGTTAAATACATTGTATAGAATCTATGTTCTGCAATGTTCCACTTTGCTCATCACCAGAGCGATATAATTTTCTTAAACTGTAAAACATGGTAATGTTATAGACCTGCCTCTTTTTTAAGAAGTGTATGACATACATGCTATGGTGAACAGTGAGAACAATTTATTCATATATTTGCATTAAAATTGCTGTTCTAAGTTATGGAACCTTCTGTGTGGATAATTTAATAATTGTTTGACAGTGAAGACTATGTCAGTATAGACATCTACCTGCCCGTACCCCAACAGAATGGTGTTTGGCCACCTGGCTACCAGTTTTTTAGATAGTAGTGATTATTAATGTAGCGTAGCAATCACCCTGCATATAAATTCGTATTCAGTGATGTTGAAAACAAAATGCTCATTCAAGAACACTGTCATTCAGAGATCATTTTCAGTGCTAAAATAATGACTGTGGTGTATATTTTGTATGAATACAGATAAATGGTTAAATAACTAAAAAATGTAATACTTCCTTCAGAGCTGGTACAGCTGTGCTCATACGTACTTAATGGCCTTGCTTCAGGCTCATATATGTACAGATATCATGATTATTAGTTTAGTCTCTGCCATGCTCTCATGTTCCTTTCCTAGTTTCCTAGTTTAATTCAAGTGTCCGCACTCCCCTTACTGAAGATCCTCTGACATAAAACCGGAACTGTTTAATATGGGTTTGCTTTTATGTCGCTTTACATGATACCATTGCAATTCCCATTAATCTCATAACCAAGGTACGATTCTTTAGTGATTTGCCCTTGTTTGGGTACCTCTGAGTATTTACATTTTATACACTTTACGATTTCATAAAACATCAAGGTTTTTTAAATTAAGATGAGTGTTGTGGGTGGATGTAAAATTGACAGTTGACTCTAACGGTTAAAAGAGCATTGTTCTAGGTGCATGAGTTGTTATACTAGAATATTATACTATTATTTATAATGGACATTTTCCATACATGACCCAGGCATAATAACCCATGCAGCATCCCTGTGGCCCTAAATACTGATGCTCATTGTCACTCTTATTGGCCGCCTTGACTCATTTAATACTCATAAAATACTTTTTCATGAATTACTTCATGAGTTTTGGAAGACATACGTCAGATTTTAAACCAAAACAAAACCTGAATATGGTGGGAAAAGTAATGTCAAGTAGAAACACGGTTGATTTGATTTTGAAATGATAGATTTTTTTAAGCAAATATAAGTGAGGTGTAGACGCACACTCAACCTCGCCCTTGAACGAATCAGAATCGTTGAAATGCGACTCTTCTGTTCTCGTGATTTTGCATCTGTTTTTGTGTCTTTCCCAGGCACCCATGGCCACAGAATAACGGCGGCGGCGGCAGCAGCCTGCCAGGCGTGAGACCAACGTCACACGCGGTTCCTCCCGCCAGTCCTTCCCTGCATTTCCCCACAAATGTGGGCAAAGATCTAGGCCAGGAAACAGCTCCCGGGAAGCACTTGGACGTAAGCCTGAGGTACGCGGCGAGGAAGGAGGCGTCGGCGGCAGACGAGCGAGACGCGAGCTCGAAGAAAGCAGCCGATGCTTCCCAGGGCGGGGAACCTGAGCCGGTGGCTTCTGCGTCCACTGTAGCCCCGGTCAAGCCCGCAGCGGGTGTGTCCGGGACGAAAGAGCGGGAGGAGAGCCTCTCGGTGCGTCAGCTGAGGATCGTACTCTTCGCACTCTGCTGCGGCATCCCCCAAGCAGCCGAGCATTTCAGCACCCAGCCGCAGCTCATTGAGACCTGGCTGCTAGAGAAGGAACGCCAGCTCCGGCGAGAGGGCCGACCCGGCCCCGGGGGGGCCGGGGAGGCTGTGGATCGCCTGGTGGAGTGGGTCTTGGCTCAAAGGGAGCAGCAGCTCCCCGTCACTGAGAAAAGCCTCTTCCAGAAGGCCTCGGAGATCCACAGGCATGCCAACCCCGGCGGCTCATTTCGGATCTCCTACGAGTGGGCCGTGGGCTTCATGCTCCAGAATGACCTCGGCCTGAGACCCGCGGACACGGTGGGCCGTCGCCTGCCTTGGAGCATGGAGGATAATGCCCAGGGCTTTACTAAGTTTGTCCACAGGCAGATCCAGGTGCAGAAATTTTCCCCCTCCGTCATCTGTGCCATGGATGAGCTCTCGGTCTTCGTGGACCTGGATCTCCTGGGAAACCCTGTCGTCGTGGGGAAAGAGGCCGCGTTCCAGCTAGTGGGGACCGGCGAGTCTCTGTGCGACATCTTCTTGGCCATGCTAGCTGACGGAAGGCTGCTGCCGACCTTGGTCTTCTTCAAGGGCCAGCTACCGGGGAGGCTGCGTACCAACCTGCCTGAATCCGTCCTGTTCGAGGCCAAAGCTGAGGGCTTCACAGAGGAAGAAGAGCTCGAGCTTTGGATCTCTCGGGTGTGGCAGAAGTACATGAACTCGCAGGGGGAGGGCAAGGCCATGCTCATCATGGACCCATTCCGGAGCCACTTATCCGACGTCCCCTTGGCCTCCTTCAGTGCCGCCAACACTTTGCCAACTGTCATCCCAGAGGGCTGTACCTGCCGCCTCCAGCCTCTGGAAATGTGTGTGTGGCCCGTCTTACAGGGCTTCTTGCAGGCCCGCTGGACTCGGCTAGTCGCCCAGGGCGGGGCTGCAGGTGCCAGTGACAAAGACCTGGTCCAGCTGTTGATGGCCTGGCTGGTGGAGGCGCTAACGTGCCTGAAGAGCCTGCCCGATCTTCTCCGGCGCTCCTTTCACGTGGCCCGGGTCCTCCCGGGGATGACCGGGGATGCCGCTCCAGCGGGGGAACAGGGGGAGCTGGTGCGCGAGCTGACGGAGGCCCTCCTGGGTCCCGAGGCACTCAGGACAGCGCCGGCGGCACCCAGGGAGTCGGAAACAAGTTCCGGTCCCGAGAACGGGAGCAAATTGCTTGGTGCGGAAGACGGGGACGGAAGGGGAGTGGACAAAAAGCAGGGGGCAGCAGGAGACGTCGGAATGGAAGTGACGGAGGTTCAAAGGCATGAGGAGCTTTTGAACAAGTATGAAGAACTTGCCGGGGTTTCGGCTCCCAGCTCCCGCCTCCCGGCCAATACCCAGGTGTTGCACCAGATCTTTGACAAGGACAGTGACGCCGAGTCCTTCCATGGGTTCGACGACACTGAATTTGGCGTTGAGCAGGAACCGGAAGATGCCCCGTCGCCTGTTTGACAACATTGGCCGCCACATTGGCAACCAACTTCGCCTCAACTACACAGTTTACAGGAAACTCAAGGCAGGGACAGATGGAGCAGGCTTAACCCTTTTCCGTTTTCCTCTCCGACAGCCGTTTATTGCACCAGTCCCTGAATGACAAGCCTTAAGAATGAAAAGCTCCGGGGTTAGCCGAGTCTCTAGGGAAGCGACACGAGAGAACACGAACCGCGTTTGTCTGTCTTTGCCGGCGTTTTGGCCTTTGGCACTTAATGGCAAGAAGCTGTTTAACGAAATGCAATGTTTTTTTTTTTGCAGGGTTCCGCTGTACACATTAAAAGGTGCGATGTATAATAATCTTTCTTATGTGACGTCATTACTAAAAATCGAGTTTTTCAGATGTGAGCTGCAGTTGTGTCATAGTGTGATGCTGGTTTTCAGTGGCAGTTTTTCAGGCCCTTAGAAAAGCTAAACTGTCCATTCTAAGTTGGAAGACCGATGTCTCTGTATAGTTTGAAAATATCTTATTTATTCTAGCGATTTAGTTCGCTGCAGGTGGCTTGTCTTGGGGTGGTTGGACGCTGCCATGCTGTACAGTTTCTCACAGTTTCTCATTGAACGTGAAGAAAAAAGCTCTGTGATTGTGGTTTAGGGTTTATTTATGTTGCACTTCATCAGTACGTCGTTTGACTCATTTCAGCACCATTGATGGAAAACAATGATGTTGTGGAGTGTGAGGGAGAGCTTGCGTTTTGTAACTGAAACGAGCAGTTTATAGCCAGGCACAAACATTGACGAACTGACTGGCAGCTTGTTTTATTTTGGTAACGTGTGATTTAGTTTAATATTGCAGAACGACTGCATGAAAAGTCATTCAGCGGCTGCGGCCTTGCACTGATTTAAACGAACAGCTCGATCATTTGCGACGAACAGACCTATATCGAGCGTGGTGTTGTTCGCAAAGCTAGCTATAGCGTTAAAGATAGAAACATTTTTAAAAATGCATTGACTCTGCCAGTTTTTTGGCAGCTTATAGGATAACTTATTTGTGCATTTTTAGTGTAACCAGAAGATTCTTTGTGAGAAAGAATATTTCCTGCACATATCATTGTTTAAGTTGGTCTGAGAGATGTCAGTGTGTGACAGAGTCTATTTGCACCAGTGTGGAAATTGATGAATACAGAGGGAATTTATCTCTCAAAAATGATGTGCAAGTGCTGGTACGATGGCATGAAATGGCTCTTCTGCTCCCGAAACCAGATGGAACTGAGGTTCCATGATGATGTGGTCAAGGACCTTCATCATGAGACCCATCCAGATCTTCCACAGGTGAGAAGCAGGCTTGGTGAAGTGCTGTTCTTCGTCATGTAAAGGACTGACTCATATTAAACTGAGATGCTTGTCAAAGATATAGAGCATAAAATGTTTGAAACGTCTTTACACTTCAGACTGATTCCTCAATGGATCTGTGTAACTTTTCAATGAGGTTTGAAGACAAAGTACAGCAGTTGGGTTATTTTCTGAATTGGCAGGGTTTTGTATTCCGTATTTCCTTCTCAGCCAGTTTTTTTTTTTGTTTTTTACTAAAATGTCTTGATTTCTGAAATAAAGGAAGCAAGAAAACGTCTGCCTGATAATTGTTCTTAATTCGATTACTTACCTTTTTCTATTAAAAACTTTGCGTATTTTGATAATATGGGTTTATTATCAAAACAGATATTCTAAGCTTTTAACGGAAAAAAGCTTTCTCAAGCCACCAGACTATCATACATTTACAGAGCTTTGTGAAAACCATGTATATATCATTTGAGTATATTGCAATATCACATAAGGAACCTTTATTAGCAAATCTGAAGACCACTGACCACAGAGAGCATCATTTGCTTTTTATTTGAGGTTTAGTGTCTATGTACACAAAGGAGGAAATGCTGCTGGTCTTAATATGAAATATTCAATTATTTTTGGTTTTGGAAAAAAAAAATAATCTGTGAAGTCTCAGCTTGGTTTGGATATAGACCCTGAGACACCATTCAGGGTCTTGGATCTTACCAATATTCTGCTGTCCCATGCAGTAACTGAACTTAGCATCCAGAAATTAAACAGGTAAGATGGTGATTCCACTTGGTCCTTTCAGTGAAGAATTGTTTGGTGAATTGTTAACCAAACTTGTACATGGAGAAAAGCACTAAAATAATTTAACTGGCTCTATATAAAAGCACTAAGCTATCAGATACGAGAGCAATGTCAGCATAGTTTCTGGTGGGTAAAGGCTGAATACAGCTTGTTCTGTGTCCAGCAGAACCATAAGCTTTAGCGTATATGGTAAAGCATGGCATTTGTTTAATAACATCAATGAACGTTTCTGAAGGTCGGAAGAGAACACAGAACATATAGAAGAGACCTACGGAAGAAACATATGTTTGGCTAAAGCTGACACTGATTTGACAGCAAGAATAACATTAACGTCAGAGCAGCTCAGTGTGCAGCACTGTTGCCTTAAAACATCAGCACTGCTATGTCCTTGACTTGTGCAGGTTCTCTTAAACCCCATTTCCATTTCAAGAAGTGTTTTGTCATGGGTGCACGTTTTTTCTGGGGTGTAGCTATATGCTGCATGAAATAGACCCCAGCCAATCCTGACTAGGCTAGGTGATTATCAGATGGATGGATGGATTTTGTTTCACGAGTACCACCACAGCCCAGTATCCGTTTTCAGAACCATATTAAAGTACTTTTCCTCACTACCAGCAGCTGCTGTACTTCGGACCAACAATTTTGGTGTTAGCCCCTCCCTCCGTTGTTTAATATGCCATTTATAAATGCAAAGCACGTAACTTCCTGATATCGAGCACCACGTTCGATACTTGTTTCGCAGATTTAAGCACAGCCTCGTTCAGGCAGACGTCACAGTAAAAGAGTTTTAAAGCAACTTCATATCCGTTGCGACGAAAGAGAAAATGGCTTGGCTAGCTTTTGTCTCCGCTATCAGAAGCGGTTCAGACTTTACCTTCGTTTCCTTCTTGCTCTAAAGAGTAAAATTATTCCTTATTACAAGTTTAATTTCCAACAATAAACGAGGAAAGTATCCTGGAGTTATTTTAGACCTACACTAGATATTTACCTCGTTTGTTAACCGTCACTTGTAGAATAGAATAACGGGTAAGGCAGTCTTTCGAAGTTAAAAACTGAAATATTTGAGCTAAATATCAGAAATATGTTTACATAAAGTACGCTGGCGTAGTAACGGGGCAAACCTCCAGACATCTGTACCCCCAAATACAGGTTGCAGTAAGGACGGACCGGTGGTCAAGTACGTTATGCGCGTATTGACTGCGCGCCTCCCCCCTGTTGCGCAGGTGACCTTAGGCGGCTGTCCGCCGTTCACAACACAAGCGAGAAGCAGGAGGGGAAGGGCGTTCACCTTAGGAATTACCGAAAATTGTAAACAGAGCAATGGGTATGGTATTCTTTACTTTGTTCTAGTGTCAAAGCATTTATTCCATAAACAGAGAATACCGTTCGTGTATGTCTTTAATGTTCGAAAGTTGGGTAAGCTTCAGTGCATAACCTGTTACATAAATGTCTAACTATGAGTTTAACCGTCAGACTACTTTAAGGAATATATTGTATACTTTTCTGCTAGAAAAATGTTTGATTTTTTTTTGTTGCAAATTCGTGTTTAGGCATATGCAATTCCAGTAACCTACTCTATCTCTAATTCTAATTAGAAGAAATGCGTGTCGATACTGTGTAACTGTGTAGAGCAATGAGCAAAGAGTAACCCATTAGCGTGCCTATTACTACCGCCGAGTGAGTTTGTCTTGTCTATTGCTATATAAGCGAAATATTCCCACTGTAATTAAGAGAAGGATTACAATTCTTGAGATTAAACTTGGTAAAAGTACGATGACGCTTTAATGAAATGCATCGTAAATATCTTTTTCCATAAACATATGCACATTAGTTTTCATCCACACGGTACTTTTAAACGAGCAGCACAGTGGAACTCCAGTTTTGTTAAACGGGTCGTACGTGCTTTTCTTTTTAAAGTGATCTGTAGCCTGGATCGAAGCCAGTTCACATCTTGTGTTTGTAAGTTAGATGTTAATCGCTGTCGTGTTCAGTTTGAATGTTAACATAATATACCCAGCAAATAGATTTAATAGTACGTGTGATTAAATACTCATCGTACATGCACGCAGTTGTCATCGGCTGGTAGAATAGCCCAAACAGCAACTAAATGAATCGCTCAAAACGTCTTAACTTTAAAAATGTGACCCACCTCAACAAGCCTTTAAACTAAAATCAAATCGGATGCTTACCCGGCCCATTCTCCATACAACTGTATGCATCAGTCACATTCAAACAAGCATGAGAACAAAGGCTAAATTATCACTCTTTACCTTTGACGTGAATAACTAATTAAAGTGAAGAAATTGTAAATAAATGCAGGAATATACTTAAGATATACCCTTAATATTGTCTTCCAAATCACTACTAACATAAATTATGAACATAATAATGGAATAAATGTAATTGAGTCTTGTGATTCCACATAAAAGCACCCAGTTTGAGAACGGTCCGACATTCATACCTCCTTTATTATGGAATGCATGGTATTTGCAACTTTGGTGCTTGCTCAATTTTGTTGCAAATTAGTTTCATAATCAAAGTTCATTGACAAGCAATACTTAACCTATCTGCATATACTTTCCACACAGACAATTTTTGATTGACTCATTCAATTTTGTTCTTGCCATTTTGCTATTTCACTGGCTCTTAAAGTGATACTAAAAACATATTTTGTGTTGCATGTTGTAGCAAAGGTGTTACACCTAATGAGACTGCTTGTCAATTAACTTTTTAATTGGAGCAGCTTTTTTAGAATTATAATTTGGCTTTCAATTTATTATTACTTGAATGTTTTACTTAAAACACTCGATTGTTTCTAATGTGATTTAATTTTGTAAAGTTTATAATGTGAGGAGCAGATTGGGATTTCTCAGAAAATATAACTTATATAAGCTCCTTACAAAAAGCTGCAATAGTTAGTTCAACTTACGAACTTTCAGACGTACGAACAAAAAGGGCTGTAAGTCCAAACTGTGTTCACGGGGCTCCTGTTTCCCGTCCGCAACATCAATTTTTTTTGCTGCATACCAACTCTGCGTAGTACAACTTCTGGCCACAAGTTGCGATTGAAACGTATCTCATTCGGAAGTAGAGGAGCGTCTATATATGTTCAGAAGGACTGCGCTCATATTATGTGTTTCAGAGGCCATAACACTTGATCATCTGATAAAAAATTGTGATACCTTCATATTTCCTGTTCACTACATACACCAAAACCTGTTGGTTGTATCACTTTTGACAGCCTTTGTCTCACTCTTCTGTGTTTCTCTCTTCACAACAGCCAAGTGTGACGGATGTGGACCCGGCTACAGAAGCCCTCTGGAGGCCATGAAAGGTAACATCCCGTCTGCGTGTAGCTCTCTGTGTTGACAGAGCAAACGACATGGGACAATAATGCAACCCAGAACTGCGGCTGGTGAGATAAGGGGGCGGTGGCTAAAGTGGAGGTTTGTGCGTTGATTTAGTGTGCGTGCGTGTTTGTGTCTTTAAGGGCCACGTGAGGAGATTGTCTATGTGCCCTGCATATACCGCAGCACTGGCATCGAGAAGCCGGACTACCTGGCAACAGTGGATGTCGATCCGAAGTCTGCAAACTACTGCGAGGTAACTTCTCCACGCCTGGTGGATTCATTAAGACCGTTTTCTTCTCTTTAACCTGCAGGTTAGGCACTGAAAGATAAATGGGTTCGTGGGGAAGGACCAGTGGGCCGGTCTTGTGGATAAAGGGCGGTGATGTCGGTGTCGCTGTCTCGGTCAGGTCATTCACCGGCTGCGCATGCCGAACCTGAAGGATGAACTGCATCACTCGGGGTGGAACGCTTGCAGCAGCTGCTTCGATGACCCCTCGAAGACGCGCAGCCGACTCATCCTGCCTGCCCCGATCTCCTCTCGGGTCTATGTGGTGGATGTGGGCACCGACCCCCGTGCCCCACATCTCCATAAGTTTAGGTGTTCACAGCCCACAAGCAAAACCACATAGAATTCCTGTTTAACCGGTGAATTTGCTCACAGCCTTTCTATAGCTGGAAGAGGAGAAGACTAAGCTCTTGAAGTGCACGTAACTCGATATACATCCTTGTTTAAAAAAAAAAAAAAATGTAACACTAAGCTTTTCCAGGTACATGTTGACTGGGTCGTTTTTCCACTTGCTGTCTGCAGATCGTGGAACCGACGGAGCTCTTCTGGAAATGCGGGCTGGCTAATCCGCACACCAGTCACTGCCTTGGTAGCGGGCAGATCATGATTAGCGCCATGGGGGATCCTTCTGGTAATGCGAAAGGTGAGACTCTGCACCTCGTAACGGAGGGGGGGGGGGGGGGGGAGCAAACCACATGGAATTCAAAGAGAAGCAGAATAGATTTGTGCAAGAAATGAGACACAACTTAGAAACTGAAGTTTAAAGAAAGTGTACATGAAAGTTTCCAATTAGCAGATATCCCATGCTGCCTGAATTGCCTTTGTTTATTACCTTCATTTTGTTATTGGCCCACGCCATGGGTATCTTTAGGTCCGATCACTTGGGGCTGTTGCTCCGTTGCCAATTGTCCTTTGAAGGAAAAAATAGTCATTCCCTGGGTAAACTTGAGTTAGCCCCTGATTCTTCAGACACAGTTTCTTGCAGCTACGGAAGAATGTGTAAACATGACTGTGAAGCTTTCCAGCTGGAAGAGGAAGTGTGTGTACAAGTCAGGGACGACACCCAAGACGTATGAATATTTAACTTTCGAAAGGCTGCTTTCGTGTCGCTCATGAGACCGCAAAATTTAGCCATGTCGTAATTTACTGAAATAATAATATTAACTGAACAATTAACTATGGATGGCCCATTCTACTTTTTTGGTACCCTGTCCCGATCAGGTTCTTTCTACATCTGCCATTTTTGAGTCCTGATCTGATCTTTTAATTGAAAGCGTCGGTGCATTCTTTGTGTAAGCCTCACGATTTTGCAGTATTCTCCGTTATGATGCTTCTGTGAGTGCATAATTAGGTTCATTGTATTAAACAAGGCTCTGTCTGCTGCCTTCCCTGGAACGGAGGGCGTTGCAGACATAGGAGGGCTTTTGGGCCACTTTGAGTTTCCAATTTAAAGAATTTCCCCACGGCTGACATTTTGCTGTTTTTGTAGAATCTAAGCCACGAGACTCAGGCTTACTGCAGTGTGTGATGGAACCTTACAATCTGCCCAGCTAATGTAAATTGTATGTGGAAAACTTAAGTGGACCAGGCTTTGGATTGGACTGTGGTAGCGAATACCGACCGGTTAAAAAAATGCCAGGATCAGCCCTGATTGCGACCTGTGACGTCGGCTCGGAACATCAAAGCAACATCATACTCATTCTGGAGCTCATTCCACCACATGTGCTAAAAAGCACTCCTGGGATTTTTTTTTTACTGCCTACTGCTGTCAAGCACTGTAATACTTACTCCCCATGCCACCCCCCCCCCCACCGCAGATCAATTACATTTATTGATCTAATCTATCTCATCTATAAATGGAGATGTTTGGCAGTGCCTAGTAGCTTGGCTGTTCTTATCAGGCATGTAGCAGCGTAGTAAAATTTATGGGTTTGAACGGTAACCTGAAATTTTGGCTTGTGGGAGTTTGACTTGTGCAAAAATGTTCTGAGAGCAGAAAAAATTATTGGCTCAGAGAGATAATTAGCCACATTGTAGAGGAGGTGGGTTCAAGCAACTAGTGGAGGCGGGACCACAAACATTCTTTACAGTGTGATTGGTTATTTCTGCAGTCATTTTTTTCTTTTGCCCTCAGAACACTTGTGTAAGTAAAACCGTTCCATTTGAACTCGGAAATTGAACCCGGAGCTTGGAAATTCCAGGTTCCTAGTCAGAAATTTCAACTGGAATTCCGACATCAATCTACACAACCCTGACCGCAGAATTCAAGATGGCTGCGTCTTTTATCAACTGAAGTTAAAGCTGCAGTTTTATACTGTTTATGTTATACTGTCTCAGTTTTGGCTGATTGTGATACACACATAACAGTCCAACGACTATCTTTAGAAGTGTTGCTACAGTGTTTTTATGTGCAAAATATATTATCAACTGGTAATGCTAACTATGGCTAACGATGAACCTGACTAGAACTGGGGCCTGTTTCAGAAATCAGGAATTCTTGCTTCACCAGATAATTTGTCAGATTTTAGGTAGTCTGGGCTAAATATAAGTGGAAGAAGTCCATTTAAACTGGGATATCTTAAATCTGACAAATTCTCTAGCTAAGCAAGAGATCCTGCTTTAAGAAACAGGTCACTGATATTGCTAAATAGCTTTTCGACTTCTTGTACTGGAATGCGATGAACTCGGGTGTGACACCATTCCCAGCTGCAACATCCGACCTCCAGGGTAAATGGAACGCAGAATAACAAACCAGCCCCCCACCCCCCTCCAATATTCTTCCGCTCCACACCCGGGTAAAATCTACTGGCAGGGACCCCCCCCCCCTTCCCCTGTTTGGCAAAATCTACAGCAGGAAACCCCAGAGATTTAGTTCTGCCTAGAGGCCTGCTTCTTATGTTCCACACATTTTGCACAGTTTAGAAAGATAAAAAAGGAATATTTTTGAATAAATAAGCGTCAGAGATGAGGATGTTTTTTAAGGTGGGGGGCATAAGAGGAGCCATAATTCATACAGTGGGGGCAGTATTATCATTAGCCAATTATATGTTTTGAATAAGTGAGTGACAGGGGAGGGGGCACTGTGAGGGCCAATCAGCTTTCAGCCAGGCCCAATGCCCCTGTGGTCCCACCCTTCTAAGCAGATCAGAGTGGTTGATGTAGGGATGATGTTCTGTATTCAGTAATCTCCTGTTTGCTTTTCTGTCTGTACTCTGGCTATGCGTCAGGCGGCTTTGTCCTGTTGGACGGCGAGACATTTGAGGTGACGGGAAACTGGGAGCTGCCAGGAGAGGCCGCCCCGTTCGGCTACGACTTCTGGTACCAGCCTCGACACGACGTCATGATGAGCACGGAGTGGGGGACTCCCAGGGTTCTGGCCAACGGCTTCAACCCTGCAGATGTGGGAGCAGGTGGGCTCGGGCGAAGCGTCATCGTAACCTTCAAGCCTCATGTTAATGGATGGCAAGCATGTGTTTGTCGTGACAAGCTGTGCCCCTAGGTCACTATGGAAGGCATATCCACGTGTGGGACTGGACCTCGCACAAGCACCTGCAGTCTCTGGACCTGGGGGAGGAGGGGTCCATCCCCCTGGAGATCCGCTTCCTGCACGATCCGGCTGCCCCGGAGGGTTTCGTGGGCTGTGCGCTCAGCGGGACCGTCTTCCGCTTCTATAAAACCAGGGTACCATGCAGGGTGTCCATTAATACCACACTGGACCTAAGGGGCTGGTTTAATTAATAATTAATAATCTTAATTAATTGTAAAGTCAAACTGCAAACTCGATTAAATAAGTACCAGCTGCATCCACTGTGTCCCCAAGGTCCTGTACTGCTGTTCAGTGATGTACGACGACTCATGGTGCTCGCGTGTGTGCATCTGTGTGCTTGTACTCAGAACGGCGACTGGGCTGCAGAGAAAGTCATCAGCATTCCCAGTAAGAAGGTGGAGGGATGGGTTCTTCCACAGATGCCCAGTGAGTGGACGTTAACTGGTCCGCAGTGTGTGGATGTTGACTGGCCCGCAGTGAGTGGATGTTGACTGGTCCGCAGTGAGTGGATGTTGACTGGTCCGCAGTGAGTGGATGTTGACTGGTCCGCAGTGAGTGGATGTTGACTGGTCC
>JAABNY020000136.1:15217863-15233528 GCA_015164015.2 Brevimyrus niger
GCAGTGTGTGGATGTTGACTGGCCCGCAGTGTGTGGATGTTGACTTGTCCGCAGTGTGTGGATGAGCCCCAGAGGGACACTCATTTAAAGGGGGAACCACAAACGTGAATTGGCAATAATAAGAGGCGTGGGTCCGAAATCTCCCATCTCTCCGCCCCCATAGGTCTCATCACGGATATTCTGATCTCGCTGGATGACCGTTTCCTCTACCTGAGCAACTGGCTGCATGGAGACATCCGCCAATATGACATCACCGACACCAGGAACCCACGCTTGGCTGGCCAAGTGAGTTTTGAAATCGGACCTGGATCAAGCCAAAAACGTCGTCCTGCGTATGAAGTGAAGCTTCTCACGCCTGGTATTAGAAACAAGATAGGATGGATGTGTGACTCCGCAGGTTAGGGTGCTTAGCCCTTGGCTGGAAGGTCGGCAGTTTAAATCCCAAGCTCGACAGAGTGATGTCACCGTTGGGCTCTTGAGCAAGGCCCTTAACTCCCATTGACCCAGGGACCCTGCTTTCATAAAATGCGTGTCGCCTTGGATAAATGGGTCTGCTAAATAAAATATGGATGGATATCTACTTACACGGCATAGACCCAATACGAAGAGCATTTATAGCCATTAAAATTGTTTAGTGTGTTGTGGAACCTGGGGATTTTAACCGGAGGAGGTGTTTGTTTGTCCGAGGTCTTTCTGGGAGGCAGCATCTTGAATGATGGCTCCGTCAAGGTGGTGGAAGACCAGGAGCTTGAGAGCCAGCCAGCCCCCTGCGTCATAAAGGTTAGTCACACCCAGGGCCGGGTAAGTCAGGTCCAGAGGGTTAAAGTCCAGATCAAGATTTTGTTTCAACCAACCAAGTCGGTAACCAAATCCTCAACTGGTCGGTTGAAACAAAATCCCGGTCTGGACTTTTACCAGACTCATCGCCCGAGTCTGGTCGCGGCCAACGGATGTTCTTTCGAAACCAGTAGCGGCTGGTGTATTTGTGCGGAGCAGGGATCCTATCTGCTTGTGCATGTGCATTCCTGCTCAGGGGAAGAGAGTTCCTGGAAGCCCGCAGATGCTGCAGCTGAGCCTGGATGGGAAGAGACTGTATGTCACTACGTCACTCTTCAGCGGCTGGGACAAGCAGTTTTACCCCGACCTCATCAAGTGAGAATCCGACATTTTTCACGTTCGATCTGCTCTTCCTGACGACCAAAATTACCGTGGTTTCAACACTCCCACTAAAAGTCTAACAGTCATATTTAAGGCTCTGCTAATCAGCTGGCTCTTGTGTGAATCTTACGCGGTCAATATTAACAGCGTGTGAGAAAAGCTTTCCGGGAAAATTCCAAATGGGTTCGACGGCAGTCGTAGAATTTGGGTGGAAAAACTGCACATTAATAAGAGCCCTCTGGAGGAAAAAAAAAAATGCCTGTTGATTCATCTGAAGAAGATGAGACGAATGGTGCGTCAGTCTTGCTAACGCTGTTGTTTTACAGTGCACCGTTGATCGCTTTTCCGTGGCTGTACCTTTTTTGACATTTGTGGATTATTAATTTTTTATCGTGGTCTGCTTAACCTCGGTATCGCTCGTCCATCATTAGCTTTCCAGACTCATCCAGATAACGTTGTCGTTGAATTCTTTTTGGGCTGCAGAAAGTGATTCTGGGATTAGGCAACTGTCTGACTTGCTGAACAGCTGCGGGGTGTCACGATTTTCGTTTCTTTAGTCAATTTTTTATTTTTTTTTCCTTCCCTCCTCCAACACGTCGTCTGCCTCACTTTACAAAGTATACAGTTGTTATCAGAGGTTAGTATTAGGGACACTTTAATGCTCAGGGTTACCCAGGCTGAAGCCCCAGGGGTCTTTGCTGAAAAGGGGCCTCAGGAATTTTAACCGGGTCGACAACTTTCACCTTCACCAATGCCTCTCCCTGTGACCATGTTAGTGTGCCTCTGGTTATCATCAACAGTTACTCCCATGATCGCATTTTCACATTTCCTATGCATGATAACTCTTGCTTAGACAAAGAATCCCATTGATAGGGTTATAAATGGCTAGAAGCAATTTAGTGTAGATATGGTTAAATTCTGTCCATTTTTGTAGATGAATGTGTGTGTGTTTTAGTATGTAGGAAACCTGCTCAAAATTATGGGCCATTTAATTATGTTTAATTGCTCGTATCTTTCATTTTTTTAATCGAGCCGTCTACCTGATGGTTGTAGCGGACAGCTTTGATGGACGTCCCTGTCGCTTTTCTGCCACTCTCCAGGGAGGGTTCGGTGATGATGCAGGTCGACGTGGACACTGTGAACGGCGGACTCGCCGTCAATCGGTCCTTCCTGGTTGATTTTGGAAAAGAACCGGATGGACCGGCGCTGGCCCACGAAGTGCGGTACCCCGGTGGGGACTGCACCTCCGACATCTGGTTATAACGTAAAGGGGTGGAGCTTCACATGTTTTGACCCATTCTAAGGAAACGCTGACATTATTATTATTGCTGTCAAACTAATAATAAAGAGACGCCCTACATATAGGTTGTGACTAATGATCTTCAGTCTATTTCTGTTGCTCGATAATATACATGAAATTTCAATGCTTTACTTATACAAACTGTTTATGACGGACGCTGAAGCTGTATGTTGATGAATTTCAGAAGCACTTGTACTTTTTCATATAAAAAAAAATAAAATTTTAACCTTTTTTGCAACCTTTTTGAGTGTATGACTGATAAATGCTGAGTGATGGGAAGGCCGCCGGTTGATAGTCCAGGGACGGCAGAGTGACGTCACTGTTGGTGCCTGGTGAGGCCCTCAACCCACCAGCTGCTCCTGGGACAGACTAACCCCACTTTCTCAACTGTACTTTGCTTTGGATACAAGCGGAAGATAAATTGTAGTCCACCGAATTC
Source organism: Brevimyrus niger (assembly GCA_015164015.2). Lineage (NCBI taxonomy): Eukaryota > Metazoa > Chordata > Actinopteri > Osteoglossiformes > Mormyridae > Brevimyrus > Brevimyrus niger. Next base: position 15,220,761 of record JAABNY020000136.1, read on the forward strand.
TGGTATGGTAGATGCTTTAATTAAATCGCGGTTCGCGTGGAGACTGGCCTGGGGGAGTTTATCATAATACTATTTAGCGGTTTTAAGAATATAATATTTTTTGCTGTTCTAAAGGGAGCATTTTATAGGGGTGTTGCTGTTACGGTAACTGGAGGGCGACATCTGATGAAGAGCCGGTTGTGGGAGTGTCTAAGCTTATTTTGCCATCTCTATATCAGTGCTTATATTCTTGTAAGTAATCCTTTCTCAGAGGAAAAATAAATGCTCTGGTCCGTTAGTCTGATGCAATCAAAAGTGTTGAGAAAACTATGGCTATTTGAATGTCGTCTGACTGTGTACCAGTTACAATTTTAATAAATGGTCTTAGCCAAAGTGACAGATTTTTTCCAGGGTTTTGTGATTTTTACTAATTTCTCAGCCACTTGTATGAAGTCAGTTTAATTTATGATTCAACTAGTTGTCGGCTGTCCAGTATAGCTTTTGAACAGCGGTGAGTTGTGTACCATAAAACCAGACAACTTCAGGCTATCAAAGTGGAATTATATTCTCGGCTACAAACCATTAACTGACTTCCTGAGGCATCAAGCGTTCTGAAGAAAGCTTTACAATCCACATGAATCTGGTCTGAACAGGAAAAATACGCCATTCAGAATGAAATGTATTCAGTAATTAGGCTCACATTCTTTTGCAGTGTCAGTAGTGTAAAGTATATTAAATTTAAATTGTAAAACCATTATTCCGATTAACTTATTGAATTTTAACCATAAATGACCGCCTCAAAAAGTTTTAATATTGTTTCTCACAAATGAGTAAGTGATTTAGTACGTTATAACGCTTAATGATATAAAATACTTTCATCAATGTATCAGCGGCTAAACACTTTCAATGGAGGCAGCATCACATATTGATATCTTTTTGCCAATATAGATATGGAGGCCACGTAGCATAAGGTGGAGTTTGGCGCCATCGTGTGGTTCTAATAACCGCTGTATTTTCTGTCTCAGGTTATAGCCTTTGCGTAGCAAATTTTCCATGCTTCGTAGTACAAGGCTGCAAGTGAGCATTGGTCTTATTACCACTTTATTATGGAAAAGAACATTTTATTTTGCAGATAGATTCAGCTGCTTTCGGAAGAGTGAGCCTTATAGTGAAACTGACGGAGATAAGTTATAGTTAGTAAATTAAGATTTTTTATAGCTTAAATTCATGTTTTATATTCAAGAGTATGGTTGACACAATTACGTAATAATTAAATTTATTTAGCAGACAGGTACGTCATAAAAAATAAAGCCAATATTGAATTATTGTCAAATGGGCGAGCTTGAAAAATATTCACTAAACATTTTTTTAATTAATGTTTTTTTTCAGGCATATTAAGGACAGCTATTTAAACAAATTCCACTGCGCAATAACACTCTAATAAACAACAAAATAAATAACCAAGCAACGTGAAATTGTGTTACTCTGTGCGTACTTTTGAGCAAACTACGTTCATTAATATGCACATTTGTACTTAGTGGGCTGCAAACGCGACATTCGTGCTGGAAGCACAACCCCATTTCGGATCGAAGAGGACCCCAACGCCGGACGGGCTCACGTGCTGACGTTACTATTCAAACGGAAATAGAGCCAAGATGGCCGGCGAAGGAGGGCAGTTTCCTTGCCCGTGATCTGTGCGAGCAGGCGCCGTGTGCGGGCAGACACAGACTCAGGCACCGACACGGGCAGGCTTGTCAGTTCCCCCAACTCGCGGAGCAAACGGTGCAACTCCGGAGCCGAGTAGCGGGGGAAGTCGGATCACCATCCTAATGGAGCTGCGAAACTGCAGATAGACAAGCAAAAAAAACATAATCCCACCATCTACCGAGCAGGTAAACGGCACGCGTCTCATGTTAATAAGTAAACTGAACATGATTTATAGCTTAATCGTTATACCGCTATTAAAGTGGACCAGGCAAAGGTACAACACTCGGAGTAACTAAACGTGAACGATTAAAATATACAGTCTGTACGGTATAGTCTAGCTATTACATGGAGCGATATGTTTTACTGATTGATCCGACTAGCAAGCTAACGGTACTCCATTATCTGGCTAGCTAGTTAGCCGCCGCTGCAGACAACTGGGCTGGAGTTTAAATCCTCAGCACGGCACTATAGGCGTAGCATCAGCTCATTGTCTTTTTAAACGTTTCGTTGTTCACCATGTCGATTTAGTGGACGAATGTCTTCGCGGTACATTGTATTGATCGCGGGGGAAACATCAGCCTCCCAAAGCAAGTTATTGTGTAAGCAACCCGTGTCACTGTTTCTCGTAAGCTTATAGCTAGCTCGTTAGATTTGTTGCTGTAAAAATAACTAGCTAGCTACCAAGATAGTGTGCTGGAAATCTGCTCTGATAATCAAGAGCCGGCTCTATTTCAGTGATCGGATAGCTAGTTGATGGTACCCAGAATGAATAGTTTCCATTGATCAGACGTTGTGCAGCGATAAGTTATGCTGTTACTTTGAGTCACTGTGTTGTTAAATGTGAGGAATGGGATGAGGACCCAAGACGCCCTTGAAACAAGTTATGCCATCAATCCAACAATAATTTACAGCGCTGCCGTCTCTTCTGCAAACGATCGCCGAGGTAGATATTGACTTTTTCTTGTTTTTTTGTGTCATTACTGAACTGCCCTATGGAGTTTGATATAGATGTTAGTGACGTTTGAGATGGGGAGGCCGTCGTTATCCCATCTGAGATTCCTACCCATTCTTGCTCTTTTGAGCTCGACGGCACATTGATCTTTTCTACTGCTCTGATCCCTCACTGATGTTGACTGGCTGTCTGCTTTCAAAAGCTCACGCATTATGAAAAGGCACACGCATTATGAAACCGAGCAAGTTTCTTTTCGACAAGTGTATGCCGTGGCAAAGCTTTGTTTTGAAATAAGATACTGAGAAACGCTTCCAGGCTCTTCTGGTTAATATGTGACATAACTTGGATTTTAATTCACGTGCCCCATCTGCACCTTCAGATACGGTATAACGAAGAGTGGTGATGAAATGTTCTGGGTCTCTAAAATGATTTTTGACTCTGGGTAATCTATAGTTGATTTTATGGCTGACCTGGAAATAAAAGAAATTACGCAGTACCGCTCAGATTTTAAGCCTTATGTAATCTTTTATTACAGTGGGTTTAATGCCATCCCTGAGGCCAGGCGGGGTTCTCGCAAAGCCTTCACCCTCATGTGTAACAGTGCCCCAGATGATTGTTTGGCACTGCTGAAGGGGCCATTGTGCGCCACCGCAGGCAGCCTGCAGGGTCCGTCTTTGCTAAACGCCAGTTCCGCCGTTCAGATCCGCGGTGGTCTCTGCGCGAGCTGTCACAGAACAAGACTTCATGTTATGGGCCTAGGAAAAAAAACGGACTCCTCTCCCATTGCCTCTTTACATAGCAATTTATGGTGAAATGCTATTGAATCAGGGACTTCGTGATTCTTTTTTTTGTGTGATTGTATACATAAGTCTCTGTCTAGGGTTTTTGTAAATTGACAGTCGGTTGTACATAAGATGAAGGCTGCCGTTTTGCATCATGATGACGCATGAGTCTATATGATATCTACTCTACCTAATTTATATACTGCTCTATGTCTAGTGAATAGTGCAGCAGTTCAGTTCCAGAATCTGGACATGAGGGTGAGAGGGATCAACCAATGAGAGACGTGTACAAATGTCAGAGACACAGAAAACAAAATGTACACATCAGCTTTGTTCTGATCTCCGTCTGTATTACGGTCACTGCGTGAGCTTTGTGAGTTTTGAGGCAGCCTGCAGCATAGGATCCCGGTGCTGGCCGATGTTGTTACCCAAGAGGCTGTGCTAACCAGTCAGTTGAATCTGGCACATGTGCTGGCGGGAGTCTATTCTGTTATTCTGATGTGATTGGACTTAATGTCCAGTTAGAATGCTTAGATGTTAGGGCTACAGCATCCGATTACTGACTGATGAGCAAGTCATAAGCAGAAAAATTGGTCGAGCCAACAAATCCATATGACTTAAGCTTTCCTTGTGAAATGCTGAAATAACTTGGTATTGTTTTTTTTTTTTTTAAGATTTGAGGTTATTTTTTGTATATATGACAGTGTAATTTCCTGTATTTTTTGGTGTTTGTTTCCATATCTGCGAAGGTTCCCTTCCATAGTAAATAAAAATTTGGGACTTTCAAAACCGAGTCATCTTATAAGGCCACATTTGAAGTCAATCGCAAGGGTTGTAGCCCTTTAAGTAGTTAGGGTTGTTGTGTTTCTCGAAGTGGCACATAGCATTTCCTGTTTAATGGTCAAGCAAGCCTTCTTGTGATCACAAGTTCTAACCCATTCCGATTTCAAGAATCTTTGTTCCGCTGCTGTCAAAGCTCATTTAAGATGTCTACAGTATAGGGCTGCCACTAACGATTATTCTTCTATGGATCGATCTGTTGATTATTTATTTTACAGATTGGTCGATTAATCTAAACGATTATTTTTCCTCCAGAATATCAAGTTGTGGAATTGTTAACCACTGAATTCAAGAAAGTTCAGTGGCCACATCTCTTAAAAGAGGAGAACTATTTCTTTTATTTTGTCCTTTTTCATTTCAGTTTTAGTTTACGATGATAACATTGGCCCCAACAAAAACGCAAATGGCACCATTAGTTTGAGCAGAGTAAGGCCAGATTTTAGCCTTTTTAAGAGTTTTCTCAAACTCTTATTAAATGGAGATTCTAAGGTAGCAGGCAGATGACTTTACGGCGTTAGTAATGAGCATATTTAGCAGCTACAAGGGCAAAAAATATTTAAAAACTCTCTGTACTAATGTAATGCGCTCATGCCCCTGTAGTAATGCCATCGAACTTTGCACAGCGTAAAACCGGCTTTTTTTTTTGCGATAATTTTGACTACTTCCGTAATTCTGTAGTGATAAGGAAAACATTTGTTATAATGAGTTGAAGTGTTTTAGAAATTGTTTTAGAAGATTTAAAATATTGATGACGCATATTCAGTGTGTACGTCATCAACTACGTCGACTAATCGCGGCAGCTGGGCTACAGTATGACAATTAGAGTGATTAAATGATGCAGACCTGTTAAAATTGCTTTTTAGGCATACATAGCCTGAAATTTTACTTTGTTACATGAACTGTCTTTTTCCGACCGCAGAGAAGGCCTCATAAGTTAACAGTGAGGCTATTAGTACCCAAAACAATGTGTTAATACCTCTTCCTTTTTGGTATGTGGGGACTTTTTTTTTCTTTCAGGTCCCCACAATATGAACCTCAATTTTATAAAAATTTGTAAATGCATTCAAAACAACTAAAATAGTCAAAAGTCTTGTATGTTGTTTGGTTACTGATGGTTAAGGTTAGGGCTGGGTAGGGGTTAGGGTTATCATCGTTAGGGTTAGGGTTATCATAGTTAGGGTTAGGGTTATCATAGTTAGGGTTTTGCTCATAGAAATTAATGGAAGGTCCCTACAATGACATATATGGTGTGTGTGTGGTGTTTGCATGTGGAGTATCGTTTTTTAGGGTCCTCCTCTTGTGCCCATTTCGTGTGTCTGCTCACTGCCGTGGACTAGTGTCCCATCTGCACTATTTTCCTAACTCATACCTTATACCTCCTGGAGCTACGAGTGGAGCTTGGCTCGCCTGCTGTGTGACTGATTGAGCTACAGGGGATTATACCCTGGCTTTTGTCTCGCAGGAGGAGGTTGGCATCTCTTGGCCAACGGGATGAGGACAAGAGCAGGCCTTTCCACTTGTCACCAAGGCCTGGCTGCTTAACCTCTGCCTGCATTTGATTCCAAAAAGGGTGGTCTGGTCATGGTGACTGGCATTGAACCCAAAGGCCAAATTATTATTCAAGTGACGTATTTCTCACCTTGCCAGAGTTCAGCAAATTCACCTCCACCAACACCACCAGGTAGTGGCCATGTCTGTTGTTTTCGTGTCTTCATCTGGAGAAGACTGGCCTCTTGAAGTCCTTGGCTTCGAATTTTAGGGAATCGCTGCTTCTTCAGATGAAAGGTTCAAGCTGTAGTATGTTTGCGCTGGGATAGTCGGGGCTCTGCTGAAATGGGGCCATTCGCCCTGTCTCGTGAAGCGGAGCGGCGCCCTACTGTTGGAGGTACATCCGAGTTGAGGTGTCAAGTAGACGGCGTCCTATTTATGAGAGCGGTCCAGGCTGAAAGACAATCTTCTGATATAGGAGAAGGACAGCTTAAATTTTTAGAACTTAATTGTCGTGGTGCATAACAACAGTGTAGCGTTTCAAAGGAGAGATGACCTGTTTTCATTTTTAGGTTATGGAAGTCTTTCTCTTGAATTGTCTGGACTTTTTTGGTGTATGGAAAGTAGTGTATCAGCTGTGTGCCGGGATATCCGTGGCTTGTTTTAAGATTGCACATGCTTCCTGTTGAATGCCACATGAAATAGATCTCCAGTTGTCTTGTTGTGTCCCATGGACAAGGTTTATTACTTTTCTGATCTTGATCACATGATGCGGGGGGAGGGTGGGAGAGTTAACGTAATCAGAGCTTCGGCCACTTGATAGGGGTAGTTCACTTTTCCCGAATAACTATCCTACTTGGATTCTTTCCCATGCAGGGGCCCGTGTAGGATTGGCCATGGGTGATGCGGAAGTGGAGCCCTCTCCTGCCCAGGTGGAGGAACTGCAGAGGAGCCCTTCCGTTTCCTCCACGTCCAGCACCTCGTCTCCGTCTTCCCCCTCCGCCGGCCACCACCAGCAGTCCCTCAGCCCCGGCAGCAGCGACAGCACTCGCGGTGTGAGCCCGCCTCTGCATGTCATCTCGGAGGGTGTGGGGGAGCTCACCCTGGTCATCGACCCGGAGGTGGCCAAGAAAGCTTGCCAGGAGGTCCTGCAGAAGGTGAAATTGCTCAAAGGCAACGCAGATGGCCTGGTCAATGGGGGCACCCATGCGGACCCTCCCAAGATTAGAGAGGAAGAGGAGGACCCCCTCCCCGGCACAGTGAAGAGCGCTCGGCGGCGGCAGAAGTACAACTCCTCGAAGCAGTCATGGCTCCTGCGGCTCTTCGAATCCAAGCTCTTTGACGTCTCCATGGCCATCTCCTACCTGTACAACTCCAAAGAGCCTGGTGTACAGGCCTACATAGGCAACCGTCTCTTCAGCTTCCCCAACGAAGACGTGGACTTCTACCTGCCGCAGCTACTCAACATGTACATTCACATGGACGAGGACGTTGGAGATGCCATCAAACCTTACGTGGTGCACCGCTGTCGACAGAGCATCAACTTCTCGCTTCAGTGTGCCTGGCTTTTGGGCGCCTACTCCTCCGACATGCACATTTCAACGCAGCGTCACTCTCGAGGCACCAAGCTCCGCAAAGTCATCCTCTCCGACGAGCTCAAGCCCGCCGGCCAACGTGGCAGGAGAGAGCTGGCACCGCCTTCATGCCCACCCCCCATCCTCAGCCATGCCCACCCCGAGCATGGGCTCTCACCTTCCAAGCGCACACACCAGCGCTCCAAATCTGATGCTACCGTCAGCATCAGCCTCAGCAGCAACCTGAAGAGGACAGCCAGCAACCCCAAGGTGGAGAGCAGCCAGGATGAGGTGAGTGTGGCTTCTGATTTTTTTTTCCCCATCGGTGGTTTGGTTTGACTGTTTGGTGAAAGTGAAGAACCCAGTAATGACATGCCTTGCATTTTACGGCCCTGTACAGGATGCGTCATGCCGTACCTTACCTCCTTATGCAATCCCCTTTGTAAAACATCTACGGATTCCCTGTAAAACTCTTAAAGAAACTCTAGAATTGATTTTTGTTTACCCAAATACGTTTTCATTGAAGTGCTTTGACATTAACCTGTCAAAAAGTACTTTTTTGTTTCCTAGTCTTCCTCCAGTCTAGGGTAAATTGTAAAGTCGGCCCTCAAGTTCACTTGCGAGATGTTTATTGAGTGAGCTACCTTCAGTGTGGTGTTTCTCAGTCACGGCCTACATGTGCAGCCGAAATGACCCTGAATGTCGAGCGCGTCTCACATTATCGGGCCGCTTCCAGAAGCTCCCCCTCTCCCCCGCAGAGCTCTGCAGCCTCCCAGCTAAGTGGGTCACGGGCATGTGGCAGAACTTGCGCTCCAGCAAACCAGACATGGGATTCTGGTGACAGAGGCTAGCCGTGCCTATGCACGGTCCAGTGTGAGGCGCAGAATGGGATCTGTCTCTTTAAGTATTGGTTTCACAAAGAGCCCCGTAAAAGATTATGGGTAGAGTCCTGGGTAAGCATCTAAATTTTAGGGATCATGTGAAGTCCTGCTGTTTTCACTTTGAGCCATGGTGCTTGGGACTTATTTGGATGTCGTAGTTGAAGTGTATGCTTGTAAATTTTACCATACAAATACGTATAATATAATAACGTAGAACCTAGTTGTTTAAAGGTCATTTTGGAACAGTGCTTGATTGGCTTTTGTTGGTTGATCGACGACTTCCTGTCCTCACTGCCTCTTTAGTCCTTTTCATGTTAAAGTTCAGTCCTCTGTTTTAGAAGTGGCCTGGTGACCTTATCAGTGAACGACGAGTAGAGTTCAGTCCTCGGGAGTCGACTCGGTCGCGTCGGCTCTTTGGTCAGTGAAGCATGCTGGCACCAGTTGAAGGCGTCACAAGAATGTAGGGGTGGTTCTGGTGACTGTACTGGTGATAAACGCGGCAGGGGGGCAGCTTGAGGGGAACGCCACCGGCTGGGCTCGCGTGGGCTGTTGTCCGTGACACTGTCCCCTGTAGAGCAGCTGTCCCTCGTTTCTTTGCTCGGTGACAACAGGCCACAGCCAGCATGTTTTCAGGGTGTGTCTGTAGCTGGGGCCCCTTGGGGAATCTGGGGGACAGGCGTTCCAGTGTACGGATCACTAGACTGTTGCACGTTCCTGTCCAGCTGCCTGGTTTCAGGGGGGTTTCCTCCCCTTGTTAAAATCAGCTCTTCTGAGAGGAGCTACAGCGGGTCACAAACATGGGGATGCAGTTACTCTACCTTTGGAATTGTGGTCAACTCACACATGCCAATTTCAAGAAGCCCCCCCCGTCCCCTGCAGGTCTGGTTTCCTGTTGCTGTTTTTTCTTTTCCCCTTTTGCTTTGGCTTTCCTGTCATGAATCTATGGCCTTGGATGCCCCCCCCCCCCTTCCTGCTCTATGCTCTTCCATCATTTTACTGTCCTGCTGGGCCACATCTGCTCCATTTCCATTTGCCTGTAATCTCCTTTGGTATCTTATCTGTTTGACTCCTTCCTCCTGTTCTGCTGGCCCCCCCCCCCCAGTGATATAGAACTCTAGGTTTGGGCTTTGAGGGGGTAACGGTGATCACTGTCACCGCATGAAGCCCATGTGCAGTAACCTTGGTGACCCCAGCATGGTTTTCTCCCACACTGTTGCTGCAAGCCAGTGCTTTAAGGAACCGGTCCGCATTGTGGACTCAACTGTGTTCTATATCTAGTCAAGTTGCTTTGCTGTCGTTTCATACATATGAAACAAAATTGCGTTTCTTCAATGCATCGGACAACTAGAACACAGTGCAGCTGAATGCCGTACAAAGAACGGTTGAATACTTATATATACTGGATATAAAAAATATACACAACAGTACATAACTATGACTCGGTGCAGGTAAACGGTACAAGTAAACAGTATGTGGGAAAAGCATAGTAGATAGATGGTTGTGTATGTAGACAGAATATCACTTTATTGCAAATATGTAAGTGGAGACTCTTTCTGTGAACGTTTATGAGGTAGGTGTGAGTGGAGAACTCTGATCGCCTGGGGGGGGGGGGAAGCTGCTGCAGAGCCTGGTGGGGGTGTAGCGAACCTTCTGTTGTTTGACGGGGGTGAGGTGTATCTACTTCTGCCCCCACTTCATTAACTAAGAGAACGAGGACATGGAAAGAAGAGTAAACACCTAAGCAGCTAAGTTTAGGAACACAAGTAAACGTCTGGTGATTCAAAAGGTGTTCTGAAGAGTCATTCCAACTGTCTTTGGGGTGTATTTGGGGTGGGGTGGTGAAAATCAGTAAAACTGCCAGTATCTATATACTGCAATACTGCAGATTGTAGTTTATCTGTATAATGCAAAAATCTGAAGTCTTGACCTGGCAACCATTAATCTGAAATGGATTTGTAAATCCCCAGTAGTCTGCAGGAAGGTCTGTCCCCATTTGTTTATGGAAAAATTCTAAAGTCTTGACCTTGCAGCAATCTGTGTGTGTGTGTGTGTTTAATTCCCTACACTCTGCACCATGCAGCACAGCCTGTGCCCATCTGTTTATGTACACTGTCTCCAATATCTCTGTTGCTCTAAGGGTAACTTTAATCACTTTTCTACTCTGAAGCACGACATCAGTTTTCCTGTCCCCGTCGTCGTAGTAACAGTTACCCCTGTATTCTCTCTCGGGTTCTACCCAAAAGCCCAGTGTTTGCTGATGAATGTGTCGGTTTACATTCAGCCACAATTATCATCCCTCACATTATCAAGACTCGCATTAAGGAGCTGCTTCTATCTCACTGCAGCCCAGACAACTGTTCTATATATTGTGGCATTTTAAATAAATATAAATTTTTTGCTTCAATTTATAATATAAATGTGATTGTTGGCACGTCACATTGAACATTACAGTGTTTGCAGATTAATGTTCCAGCCATCGTTATTGTGCAGAACTGACCGCTTTTCTAGATCCTCTTCAACATTATATTAATACCTGTGGGATGTCTGGTGGGCGACATTCTCTTGAGAGGAATACCGAGACGCTTTAATGACATCTGTATTAGCTGTGTTCTATGCTCTCTAAACACACCGTACGTTCATATGCGGAAAAGTATGGTCGCCGTCATGGGAAAAAGCCCCTGCACTGCAAGGTTTAATTGCGGGTTGAATTACTTGTGAATGTCTGTGCTTTTATTTACCCGGCCTTCGTTGATCTTTTCCACGTCTGTGTCCTGCTCTCAGTGGTTTTGGCCGCTTCATGTGTAGGTGTAGATCAGAAATCACTTCAGTTCCCCTGGCTGAAGCCGGCCCTGGCCCTCTTGACACCATGTTCTCCCTGACTTGTCAGTCCCTGTGCTCCCTTGTCCCCGGAGAACCCGGCGAGTCCCACTCAGGGCTGGGTGCTTTTGTGCAGGGGCTGTTTGCTCGAAGCTAATCGCTCGCTTCACCTGCTGGCTGACTCGCTAAGCACCAGCAGTGCCTCTCGGGGCAGGTTTAAGACACGATGAGCCGCCCGTCGCTTGACTGAACCATGGGGCAATGCTGCTGGAATTCAACCTGTGCCATAGGAGTGGCTTAATGTCTTCTACGGACATTGTTCCCCTTGCATTTCACCATAATGCGGTTGCTGGATTTGCTGACTATATAAAGTTTATCCTGAAGTGAACGCCAGCCTTGTTTCCGGTGCTGTCTGGGGATTGAGGATGTCTACCTCCAAATTCGCTAGGAGCTGTTTCCCATATTCTGCTGTGACTGCGCTCTTGCCTGCTTGTTAAGGGGTCGGCTGGTATTTTCCGCTCGTCTTCCAAGGCGCCCGTTCCCATAGCACGCAGCCACCGGCTGAGACGAGAGCGGCCGTTGAACCGCACTGGGCGTGGCCGCATAGCACTCGCACTTCCCGAAGGGCCGGCCTCCCTGGGACAGGCCCCGCCCACCTCCGCGGCTCCACGCCTAATCTCTCTCTGCCCGCTGCCGCGGAAAGACGGCTTAGGAAGTCCTACACGGGCAGCTCCTTCGCTATGGTGATTAAGCAGAAAATTCAGGATGAGGAAGTGAGCAGGCAGCGTGGCGGTCTGTCTTTTGGGGGCCTGTCTCTAGACCCTGCAGAATCTGCCCCTCCCTACAACCGCAGGATACCCTGTGGTTCCTTCCTATTGTTCGTAGCGGCAGGCCTCCTCCCAGGCTGCGTGAATTGCCCTACTTATTAGGCGCTCTGTTACTTAGAATAGCGCGATACAGTTTTCCCTTGGGGCGGGGCGGGAGGGTGGTGATGCGGGCAAGTCTTCAGTTTTAAGGTCTGCTCCTGCGCTATGAATAAATTGTTACTAACTATTTGATGATATATTTGCAAGCAAAAAGATTCCCTTTCAGTCAAATTTAAAGATACACTGCAGTCATGTCTTGCTCCTGGTAACTGTACCACTGCCTGTAAATCGCTTACAAGTATAAAACAATGGGTTATTAAGCGTACTCAGAAATGAGTATGAATTGGAGCCTTTACAAGCTTGTTAGTGTGAATATTTAGTGAGATGGGAGTAATCTCTTTAGTACATTTCTAAATTTGATTGTATCTGATTCTTATTTTCAAATGTGTTATCAAATGAGTAACAGTTTATTAATCTTTAAGGATCGGACCTTAAACTGAAGTATTGCTGATGTGATTTCCTGTCATATTCTTACCTTTCGGACTCGCTACAGCCAGCGCCTAGCGTCCTAAACCGTGTGCAGGACGGGTCTGAACGTACCCGCTTTTAATGCATGTGTATCTATTTTAACTATGTTATGCACCTTACCATAAAAGGCCTTGAGACGATTAAGTAATACATATGAAACATTGCATCAACTAAGTGTCCAACAGCTCAAAATGTTCTCAACTTTTTGAATTTTTTCTTTGGTGACACCATCGCAGACTCCTGACATTCTTTCGATCATCCTCCAGACGTAGCCACTTGGAACGCTTCTCCAACAGGCCTGAAGGAGTTTCCACAAGTTCTGGGCATAAGTTGGCACCTTATTCTTGCTCGTTG
>JAABNY020000136.1:15234929-15250141 GCA_015164015.2 Brevimyrus niger
GAGCGACGGTTGGTCGCGGCGCTTGTTTCTTGTCTGTGCTGTGTCTTCGTCGCTGCCCCCCCCCCCCCCCCCCCCCCCCGTAGTCTGGTGTTCTGGAATAATGTTAATTACGCCTTGCATGCCTCTCATCTCCATAACTGCAGTTTTCTTTTTCTGGATGCTAATACTTGGCGTTCCTTCAAGTCTGGGATTGTATTTCATGCTCCAGAAACAGGGTCCTAGTGCTTTCCTCAGCCCAGTGACCCCCAGTGACCCCCCCCCTGCCTTTTTCAGTACTAAATGCGTCACTTACAGTAATTCTCCTTGAGGTTTATTAGCTGTAACTGAACCTGTATGGTTGCTATGGAGTCCTCTACCAAGGCTCTAACTGCTATTTAAATTTTTTTTTTTTTTTTTTTAGTGATTTCATGTCAGTGGGTGGTTTTGCTCAGCAAAATGGAACAAAAGGGGAATTGTGTGCCTGTTGAGTCTGACATTTCTGAAATGTTTGCCACAAGAAAGAACCAGTTTTTTAACAGTGCCGCCACCTGCTGTATGTTGTTGGAACTGCATGTTTGCTTCCGAGCCTTTCGTTGGTTTTAATTATTATTTTTTTTAACAATGTTTCATGACACTATAAATGCTTTGGATCTTTTTTGGGATGATTTAATTCTGTCAGAATGTGCACCAGTTTTCACTGCTGCGCGTTCTTTCGGGATCCGTGCTGATGCCTGTCGGTTGTGTTCGGCCCGTAACAATGAGCTCCGTGTGTCTGCAGCCGGCACGCCTGACCCCCCAGCGCGAGTTCATCAAGTCCCTGATGGGCATCGGCAAGCGGCTGGCCACGCTGCCCACCAAGGAGCAGAAGACCCAGCGTCTGATCTCAGAGCTGTCGCTGCTCAACCACAAGCTGCCGGCTCGCGTCTGGCTGCCCACGGCGGCGTTCGACCACCACGTGGTCCGTGTGCCCCACACCCAGGCAGTGGTGCTCAACTCCAAAGACAAGGTATGCCAGCCTGTCTCGCCTGGGCCGGGGGGGGACATGATGAGATCTCCCACGGGGGCGAGACGGACCTCTGAGCTAAGGATGTCCCTTCTCCAGTTCTTCACCTCTTAGAATGTTCCCCGCGCTTATTCACGAGTATTTTTTTTCCGATAATTAAAATGTAGCGCAATGGTGATGGAAATTAGCGGGAGAACATTCTAAACTGAATTTGAGAAAACACTTCTTTAGAGTATGGAATGGTCTTCCTGCTGAAAGCTTAATCCTTTAAATCTAGAGCTAGATAATATTTTAAGAACTCTGCGCTATTAGTTAAGTTCTGGCCAGTCGAGCTGGATGGGCCGAATGGCCCCCTCCCGTCTGTGAGTTTCTTATGTCGTTGTGATGCCCGCGAGCCATGCGACTGCCCCGGACGACCTTCACGCTGCTCTGCCAGGCGCCGTACCTCATTTACGTGGAGGTGATGGAGTGCGAGAACTTCGAGACGTCCAGCGTGCCGACGCGGATCCCGGAGACGCGCATCCGCAGCACGCGCTCGGTGGAGAACCTGCCGGACTGCGGCATCACGGCCGAGCAACGCGCCGCCAGCTTCTCCACCGTGCCCAACTACGACAACGACGACGAGGCCTGGTCCGTGGACGACATCGGCGAGCTGCAGGTGGAGGTAGCTCCTGACGCTGGGCTAAGAGTGGCAGTCATCTGGCTTTTATGTTTTCCCGTTGATATTTATATATATTTATCAACCGGAAAAACAGAAAACATAAAAGCCAGATAACTGCTACTCTTATATATATACTACTATATATATAAAACTATATATATATAAAAAAAATATAAAATACTATATATATAAAAAAACTACTTCCAATATATACATTTATTTTTATCTAGCAGATGCTTTTGTCCAAAGTGAAAACAAATTAAACAAATGGTGCAATTACAAACATACATGCTGTCAAGGAGTCTGCTAAAAAAGGGTACAAGTTTGTACCTTTGCTTGTCACTGGGGCTGTACCATCAAGGGTCTTCCTTTTAAGGTACAGAAATGGACTCTGAGTAGCATTCCCCCAGGTACAAACATTTATGTACCCCCAATGGTACAAAGATGTACAGAGATGGAGTCTGAGGAACATTAAAAGGCACAGTTACCTATAGCTAAGGGTACAATTGGCCGACCCTTCAGGACAAAACCCCAGTGACAAGCAAAGGCAGAAATTGTTTTTTTTGAGTGCGCCCAAGTGTTTGTTGTCACCGAACACACCCCCTAGGGCAGGGATGGGCGGTCTCATCCGCAGAAGGCCAGGGTGTATGTAGATTCCTGGGATAACAGTTAGGTTAGCTGTTCAACTCTTCAGCCAATCGGTAATCTAATTAGGGAGCTGCAGGAAAAACCCGCAGGAAAAACTTGCGTATCCAAGGGCCCGTTCTGGGTAAGATTGCCCACCCTCGCCTGAGGGTGTTACGGGAAGCTAAGCTAACCAGTCCTCTAACAGTAGTTTGAATGCATATGCATAAGAACTTGGAACAAGCCGTGAATTTCACTAAATATTAGTTCCGTGTGCAAATGGTCACCACGAGCAGTTTATTTCTTTACTACTACCAAATAATTCTTCTGTTGGTTAAGTCCTGTGTGACAATGAATTCATTTCATTTTAGATTTGTATATTCCATCAGTTAAAAATAGCGTCGCCTTCTTAATCCACGCGCGCCATGTTCGCAGATATTCTCAATGTAGAATGAAAATCACACCGGATGCATCTAAAATTTAATGAACAGATCGGGCACGACTATTAACCCTTTATACTAATCCGGTGTTATTGCTGCCGCTCCTAGTCGCTTCAGCTCTGGTTTGACATGCATCTCCCTAGCCGCTAGAATGGAAAAGAGGAGCGTCTGTATTTTTGGGGCTATTAAAAATAATACCTTTGGGATTTCTGAACACCGGGGTTTACTGTAATACTGTCGTGCCGCTCAAGTCTACCTGTGCCCCTCAGTAATCCTCAGGTCCCCAGAATGATGTGAGTTTATTGATAATCGTGTAATTACAGTAGTAATATGCTTATTATCGTTTCCCTTCCCGCTTTTTTAAGATAGATGTTTCTTAACTGAAGCGGTGGAGGGTGAGACGCTCCCTGGTGTTGCCTAGCAACCCCCCCCCAAAGCGCTACTTTCGATTTCCTGTCTGTTTTACTTCCCTAAATCCTACGGCTGCGTTTTCAGCTCTGCCTTCCCGGACTCTTAAATGGTGCAACTTTGGCTCGGTGTTCAACAGCGCCTTCAGCTTTGCCCCTCCGCTCCCCCCCAGTGTTCCAGTGTTCCAGTGTTCCTCTCCTATTCCATCCCCTCATGTCCGCGTCGTGTTGCGCGTTATGTTTTTTCCGTTTTTTTTTTTTTTTACATGAGATATCTAATCGGTCGCTTCCTGAAAGGTCGACGGGGATTTTCCCGGTCGACCCCTGTGGTTTTTGGCTCTCATCCCCTGTGGGCTCCTCTTGCGCTTCCAGCTCCCGGAGATCCACACCAACAGCTCTGACAACATCTCGCAGTTCTCGGTGGACAGTATCACCAGCCAGGAGAGCAAGGAGCCCGTCTTCATCGCAGCCGGGGACATCCGGTAGGGTTCTGCCGCTGCAGCACATGCATGACGTCACTCCTGTTCCGTTTGGTTTTTAGCTCCACTATAAGAGAGATTAATTTTCTCTTTGGCATTAATGGCGGACACTAAAAACACTCGGCTTCATAAGTCAGACGTGGTCTGAGAGGGTCAGCTGTCTCCATGGCGTTGCCTTCTCGGTCTGACCATCCAGGCGACGGCTTTCCGAGCAACTCGCCCACACGCCCACGACGTTTAGGCGAGATCCAGAGGACCCCTCTGCTGTGGCCCTGAAAGAGCCCTGGCAGGAGAAAGTTCGGTGAGGCCCTTAAATGCAGATATTCTTTATTGATCCCAGTGGCGAAATTGGTTTCCTTATTAACCAGAGTCACTAAAATCAGAGCCTGAAATGAGCGCTTGGTCATGTCTGATGCAGGCGAATAAGAGAGGGATCCCCGTACGGCCACCTGCCCAACTGGCGACTGCTCTCTGTCATCGTCAAGTGCGGCGACGACCTCCGACAGGAGCTGCTTGCCTTCCAGGTGCTGAGTCAGCTGAAGGTACGTCGCGGAACCAGACTCCCCTCTTCAGAGTCACCGAAAGCATTCGCCGCGCCAGAAGGCCTGCAAGGTCACACACGCGGTTGTGCCAGTTGTACAGCGCTAAAGTAATAATAATCTCAGCTTGACATAAGCACAGCAGTGAAACTTGCTGAGGCGTGTGGCTCGGAATGTTGCACAGCTGCTGTTGTTTCCCCCGTAACTGCTGCATAGACTTTGTTGTTTATTAATCCACCAGAAACCACAGCTGACTCTGGCTCTCTCTCTCTCTCTCTCGCTGTCTCTCTCTCTCTCTCGCTCTCTGTCCCTCTCTCTTTCTCTCGCTCTCTGTCCCTCTCTCTTTCTCTCGCTCGCTGTCTCTCTCTCTCTCTCTTGCTCGCTGTCTCTCTCTCTCTCTCGCTGTCTCTCTCTCTCTTGCTCTCTGTCTCTCTCTCTCGCTCTCTGTCTCTCTCTCTCTTGCTCTCTGTCCCTCTCTCTCGCTCTCTCTCTCTCGCTCTCTCTCGCTCTCTCTCTCTCTCGCTCTCTCTCGCTCTCTCTCTCTCTCGCTCTCTCTCGCTCTCTCTCTCTCTCTCTCTCTCTCTCTCTCTCTCTCTCTCTCTCTCTCTCTCTCCAGTCAATCTGGGAGCAGGAGCGGGTTCCCCTGTGGATCAAGCCATACAAGATCCTGGTGATCTCCTCGGACAGCGGCATGATCGAGCCGGTGGTAAATGCCGTGTCCATCCACCAGGTGAAGAAGCAGAGCCAGCTGTCGCTGCTGGACTACTTCCTGCAGGAGCACGGAAACTACACCACCGAGGCCTTCCTCAGCGCGCAGCGCAACTTCGTGCAGAGCTGCGCCGGCTACTGCCTCATCTGCTACCTGCTGCAGGTCAAGGACAGGTGAGGCCCGGGCTCCCCTCCGCCAGCCTTCCCACAATGCATCACTGTGGTCAGTTCCACGCGGCCTTCAGTTTTCATGCAGTTTCATCGATTTATCTTCGTTTTCATCTCACTCGTGGTTTCTCTTCCTCTTGTCCTTGTCGACGGCTCGTTCCCGTTCTCGTTCTTGCTAACCCAGTGTCTCCCAACCCAGTTCTCGGGGGAACCCCATACTTTTTTTGCTCCCACCCAACTCTCAGCCAATCGGGAACACCGGATACCTGGTACAGCTTCGCTGGGAGCTGAGAGGAAGCAGAGACGTGGACTGTCCGGGGGTTCCCCCAGGACCGGGTTGGGAGTCACTGTCCTAACCCATGTCCTTCCATCCCTCCCTGTCTTCCCGTCTCATCTCTACTCGTCTACCAGCGAGCGAAATCGGATCAGAAGCATCTCTCCGCCTTTATTTCAACTGCGTCTCCTTGTTCCCAGGCACAATGGCAACATCCTACTGGACGCCGGGGGCCACATCATCCACATAGACTTCGGCTTCATCCTCTCCAGCTCGCCCCGTAACTTAGGGTTCGAAACCTCCGCCTTCAAACTCACCAGCGAGTTTGTGGATGTGAGTCACCGGTTGGGACATCATTGCGATAATGCAAACTCTTGCAGGGATGAGGGGTCGATTTCGTAACGTAACTCGACACTGACATGCAGATACAGCAGTTTTTTTTTTCTTTTTTCTCTGAACTAATCGTCGAGTAATAATTTGTAGTACACGGTTTCTGCATTTATATTTCACATCCATTTTTTTTGTATTCTTCTTATACAATCCCTCGAATCTCTTCCTTCACTAATCCTGTAGTCTGATGTAGGTCAGAAGTCTCATCCGTGGTGCAACCTGAGGTTTTTCCCCACTGTGGATGAATGTTTGGCTGCATCTGCGTGCGTCTGTTTCAGGTGATGGGGGGGCAGGACGGTGACATGTTCAACTACTACAAGATGCTGATGCTGCAGGGCCTGATTGCGGCGCGGAAGCACATGGACAAGGTGGTCCAGATTGTGGAGATCATGCAGCAAGGTAGCCATCTTCCGCCACACTTCTACACAGGCTAATATTGTTTAGCTGCTCAGAACTGATAGCATTGTTGTTAACATGAGGGGTGGGGGGAAAGAATAGCAATTTTATGATTAATCGTGATTCTGATTTTGACTATTCGATATCGATTCACAAAATCTCAAGATCGATCTAGTCAGTTTATGCCTTTGCCCCATGACTTTTTTTTTGCTGAATAGTATTTGTATCGGTTCTCTGATCGTATGGGTGGCACTGCCTTAGTTCATGTACAGGAGGGTTGCCCATAGTATTGCACAATCACCTTGCGCCGCCATCTTGGTGCATCGTCAGTCATGGTAATGGAGTTCTCCGAGAATGGTGTCGAGGGAGGATAAAACGCAAAGTGGAAAAATATAAACCTGAGTTTGCTTGTGTAAATATCGCACCCCCGAGCGCAAATATGAAACTAGCACAGAAAGAAGAGCTGTGTATGCGTCTCTCATAATTTTGTGCTCTGTTGAATGTTCATTTGCTGCCGATTTGATATCCTCACACGCCAAGTGGATTACCTTTGGTCGTTTGGATTGATATCGGATTGTTATCTTGTGAATCAGATAAAATGTGCCAATACCCACCCCTACGTCATATGTATCTGGTGTCTTGTTTAATTGAATCAAAATCAGTGTTCTTCATTGAATTGTTCTTGGTATTGTTGTCGGAGCATACTCCTAAATGCTGTTGACCTGTAAGCTTTTGTAAGCCACCTACCACGGCATCTGACCGGAGTTCTCTCCATCGTCCCTCCCCCAGGCTCGCAGCTGCCCTGCTTTCATGGCTCGAGCACCATCCGGAACCTAAAGGAGCGTTTCCACATGAACCTGACTGAGGAGCAGCTGCAGGTGCTGGTGGAGCAGATGGTGGATGGGTCCATGCGCTCGCTCACCACCAAGCTCTATGACGGCTTCCAGTACCTCACCAACGGCATCATGTGATCCTGCTTGGAGGCGCAGAAAGGGACTCGTGGGAAAACATTGGCAGACTTGGGGGGTCCGTCTCTCCTTTCACATCCTTTCCCGGAAGTATCCCATGTATGAATTCTCTCCTACTGGATGGACACTCTTGGGCTAGTTCTTAAAATTTTTTATACAATGACGGCTGAGAGTTCGTATGTCATTTCCGGTTCTTTCTCCTCCCCCTTCCCTTCACCTCTTCCTCATCTCTGACTAATTTAGTGCATCGGTTCTCTTATCCCTCCTGCCACTTTCTCTCATTTTGTGATGTTCCTGAATTCCTTCAAGCTGCACTACCTGCTGCACTACCCCACCCCCACCCCCCCACCCCCTTTACATTGGTGCACCTTCATGATGGTACTCCTTAAGTTTATCAAACTCATGGTAAGTATGTGCTTACCATGTGTTGTAAGATACATCACTCTTAGGCATAAATCAGTTCCTCTGCGGTAGGCGAGAAGCGGAAGCATGATAACCTGAGCCACGGTGACGGGAGACGTGCCGGATCACCAGCCTCACCTTGATCGTCAGAGGATCTCTGCGTCTGTGATTGGTGCATCCCCACAACCTGCTCCTTAACCACCTCTTAGGAATGAATATTTGGTACCTTGTTTAATTCAAGGAAAGTTGTCGCTTCTCCTTGACGTGCGTTGAGGTTCAATTTTGAGTGCGATCCTATATCTCAGGGGATGGAATGCAGATACAAATGCCATCTTTGATTAATGTGATGCTTAAAAACCTCAGTTTTGTTGTATAATATGGCATTCAGCAGTAAACTGATTTAATGAGACTTTTTATTGTTCTTGGTAAAAAGTCTAGTTTTACTGTGGATTGTTTTAAAAATGCGTTTTAGATAATAGAGCTTCAAACTATTATCCCTATGGAATTCTGAAGTGTAGATATGTTAGTGGAAATTGTACAGTACTACGGATGTCTGATTTCAGCTACAACCTTGATTTGTATGTGTACAGCAGCTCCCTCCTAGGGGGCGACGCGTTCTTCTGTAAAGTTACAAACCTGCGGTCCACCAGACTCCACCAAAGCAAATGGGTCTTTCCCTGTTTTACAACCTCGGCCATGTAGCCTGAGAAAACTCTTACTAGCAGGTCTAGTATCCCCACCTGCCGTGGATCTGATCACATCTCGTTGCGCATGTTTATGATGCAATATCGAAGCAGAGTCCTCATGCTTATACCCACTGTGATAAGACACAGTAGGGGTCCCTCCAGACCCCAAGTTCCCTGGAGTGCATTGGTGCACTCTGACATCCCGTAGAAGTGGGGGAGGGACCTGACCGGGCAACACGCCACACAAGTGCGTGCAGAGTGTCCTTCACGAAATGTCAGGAGAGTCCTAAAAAAAAAAAACGTTTGTGCAGAAGACTGCAAGAATGTTTTTTTTTTTTTTTTTTTTTTTAAGTGTCAGTTGACATGACACCAAGCAGAATACAGGAGTTTTGAAAGCGAATCTTTGGACTGAATGAAAAGTGTGTTCACTGCTTTCCATTTTATCGCCTGGACACGTCCACATTGCCCCCTATGGAGGAAATAGGAGATGTGAAAAGGACTGTTTTTGATGGCTAAGCCACTAAAGAAAGACTTTGTGGGTTCAGGGAGGTTAAACAAGAAAAATGTTCTGTGGTTTTTAACCCATTTCTCTGCACATATTCAGAGGTCCACATACTTGAAAAAAAATTATCTGGAATTGAGGTTTACAAAAAAAGCAAAAAAAGGAGTTTGACTGAGGTGCTCCCCCCCCCCTTACTTTTTTGTTTTATCTCCACAGCTTTAGGAAAATTCCATTGAATTCCATAGGAAAGCTGATTTAGTTGAGTATGGAAAATAGTCTGTGCTATGAAAGCGCCACACTGCTTTCTGACGCCTTACCCAAAAACTCCGCTGTTCATCATTCTGCTCGTCCCCCCCACCCCCCCTGCAGTTCAGTTCTTGTATTGTATCTGCGGACGACATCGCACGTCACCGTTTTTGTTAGGCTTGTGGAAATAGGAGACACACCTATTAGTCTCAATGAATTATCTCAAGTTTAATTTTGTGGACTGTTCTATCTCCTTTAATTGTTGTAATGGACCATTTCACATGATGATGTGAATGACCCTTAACTTGTGAATGTTTCTTTGTACAATAAAAGACATTTTCTTGTCTGTCTGCGTGCAGCATATACAGCCGTGCACAAATGTTCGACACGTAGCGGATTCTTTGAAGCTCAGTTTACACGCTGCCTTTCAGGTGAATGGGGCTTTTGTTGTCCCGAGGGGCTGGTTTCTGTATGATCCAGTTCTACACGTCACGCGGGTGTTTGAAATAACGAAGCCCTTCTTAACTAACATGGTTAAACAGGTGTAAAAGAATACAGAAAATTAACCAACACACAACTGAATGCCACCAGTGTTTTAGATTAGTTAGCATTTATTGCTCTTCTATATGTTTGTCCGATAGCGCCGTCCGACAATGTGGCTAAGCTAGCCCCTTCTTAAAAGTAAGAGATTTAGATAATGATGAGACCGTCTCGAGCAAGGTCACTGTACACGTTTTTCCAGTGTGATGTGGCTTAATTGCTACGAGAGCGGATTATGATTGTCTTTTTTGAGACCTCTTTGCAGGTTCATTGCAAAGCTGTAATAAAGTTTAATATATTTGGAACTTCATTAAATAATGTATGTTATGTGGTTTTTTTAGCTTCGGCAAAAGTGATATTTCGTTCAATTCAGTTCAGTAGTTTTACTAATATTTTAAGCCCCCTAAAATTAATCGAAGAACAACAAAGTGTTTTTATTGAGTTGTACTTGTGACATATAATTACATTTAATTGGAAAAGTTGTAGATTGGGACATATGGTAGTATCTTAATTAGAATAATATTTTTCAGTCAAACTCAAGAGAATGGGTGAAATTACAAAGGCCATGATTGTGCTTCCATCGCTTTTTATCCACAGTTTTCAGGGAATTATAAATGAATAATTGACTGGTGAGTACAGTTATTCTCTGGTACTTAATGTAAGTACGAGCTGTTCACTGACTCGTTTTAACACGGACAGGCAGATGGAATTGTTGTAAAAACATATTCATCGTGTAAATGTTATTTATCTAAAATACGAATACGTAGTTTCACGTCAAAGTGCAAATTCGTTTTGGTTGGTCTTCTTATTTCTTTATTCAGAGAGTAGTGTATGACATGAACCCTTTAAACCACTGTTTGCCCTGCCTTACATCTAAATACTTTAATTCCAGGCGTTTGTACTTCTACTTAACTCACACAGGGTGGCGCTATTGTGTATTGGAAAGTACTGCGGTTCAAATACCCACAATTCAATTAGACAGCAGGGAATTACTGCCGTACCTACCTGTTGCTGCAGCGCTTAAGGAAAAAAAACAACATTAAAATAGTCTCACGCTGCATGTCCGCTCTTCCTTTTAAATCTTTCTTGGGAAATCAACTGCCGATGTAGTTAGAAATATCGTTCTTGGATACAGATGATTTTGCTGGACATTTCTGCGTTTTAATTAGTCGCCGTTGATATGAGCACCAATTTTCTACCTTAACACAACCTGAAAAACGAGTGTGATTTTCCTTTTCCACGGCGTAAAGGTGATACAGTTTCGTCGGTTGTATCAAGAAAGTTGCAAAAACCACAATGGTAAGTGCGCCAGGATAAGATATTTATTTGTAAGTCAACATACATGTGTATTCGCGAGGGGGTCCACCGTTAAAACTTTCTAAGTCTTTCCAGGATTGAATTATCCAAGGAACCAAAACCGGGAAGGGCGTTTTGTCCAGACGTTTTAAAGATTGTATTATATTGTCTATATATTTATGACAGCTTAAGGAAATAATGCTTTAAAAATAACGCTGTGTCAAAAATGTAGGCCAAAGGTTTAAACCTGTGTGTGTGTATATGTGCATTTGCAGGGCGGAGTGCAGGTGAGCTCGCGGAAGCCGTAGTTTAACACGTACTGGGATTTTACGCTTTCTGATTTTACGCTTGTGCCGGTATATGTCTGCCTTACTCATTTATAGTATGGCTTTAATTCTGGCCCTGCGTTTTAGATACATTTTAACGTGACAGTATTAAAATCAGATATAATCTTCTATATTTGCATTATGTCCGCAAATCCCCACCCTTGCAACCTCTCTGACCCTAAGGATCCTAGTATGGGGAATTGAACACAGAGTGGCGCGGCACAGATTACGGAAAACTCATGTGTGGCAGTATCTTAATAGACTTAAATGTTGTCAAACTGTATAAGTAACTTAGGGGATATTTATTCAGCAAGCTGCTGTCAGTTATCTGCGCAGATCTGGTAACGATCTCTAGTTTAACGCCGACGTGCCTGTACAGGACCGCGCAGCTCCGGCATGCTTCCTGATGAGAGGAGGAATGCGGAGTGTGGTAGTATTTTTTTTTATAAATAAATACAGGACTCTGTCACTGGAAGTTCTGTCCCAATCCCTAAAGGTGTTTTAATCCGGTGATCCGGTTACGCAGCAGTAGTGAGAAACCGTGCTGGTGGTTTGATGGATGCTGGTAAGAACCAGCGCACAAACAAATCTGATTTTCGTTCGGCAGTTTCGGCTGCATGCGTACAAATCTGAGCAATGGCGCTCTTGTCTGCACGCGCAGCTCTTCCTGGTGTCCTTTCAAGGTGCAGAGAAATGAGGAACGTGGCGGAGGAAGCGAGTTTAAGGCAGAGTATTAAAAAAAAAAAAGTTGCTTGGGTGCAGAAGGTCACGGTCGTTGACCAGAACAAACAGGACTTACTGTGAATATTACAGATGTTACTCGGTATCCATTTTCATTCACACTTATTGTTGAAAGAGTTTTTCTCAAATAAGACGGCTTGTCACAGGTCTAAGAATGCAATTTTATTTGGGCTTTCTTGCAGTTCTATGAGAGAGTACACACATTTTAAGAAGTTTCATAGTAGTGTTACCTGTCTAAACCTCAATATTGGTTTTATTATTGCATTACACGTAAGGTTTTCCTTACGTGTAATGCAATAGATAAGGAATAGGTAGAATGATCAGTGTGATTGTGTATTATGTGCAGAATTCTTTAGGATGGGTCAACATCACTCTGAAAGGACTACTGTTGATGTGTTTAGCATGTAATTCAGTGACGGTTATAAAATCATTCTCGGTTGATGCACTGCTTCGGAAATCTCGCGCCTCTCCGTGTCGGCATGTGCTCCGTTCCTCTTTTCAGCAGACACAAACCGATGTTTGTCGTAACGATCTCACATCCCAGTTCATGAGTTTGTATCTGCAGTGTGGTGTGATACACTGTATCTCCCCCACTGGACCCTTGAGGTAGCTATTGTTATTGATATCGTGAACATGAATGTATCCATGCAGTAATATTACCACCTATTAATTAGCCACGAGCGGCTTTGTATCGCTATGTCCACATGGAATATTATTAGCAGTTTTAGTCTTTAAAATGACAAATGGATTGTTCATGGAGGCAAAGTTTTATAATAGAATATTGTGCTTCACAACTTCAGAGCGACAGTTTAGATCGTAGTGTGTAGTTATATTGCATAGACTCAATGTCTTTTTTATCGTGTGAATTGAGAAGTGGATTTAGTCATACAGTATCCTAGATGCCATTATAATTAGCAATGGTGTCATCATTTGGTAATATTAAGTGGCATTATGATTGCAAACTTTTTACACACAGGTATTTGCAGGTTGCCTTGTTGAGAGCATTTGACTGGATAATTTGGCAAAAAGGAAGAGTTTTGAAGAAACTAGCATGAGCATTTCTATACTAGCCCACTGGGAAGTGACCCCATTTTACATACCTTTGTATTATTGTATTGAATGTAATTCTCAGTACCGGGGGGGATGCAGGAAGAATTTTCCTGTATTTATTTATTTATGTGATCACTGGCATTGAGTCACTCCTGCAGAGTAAATGTATCTGTTTGTTGGGTTTATAAATTGCGCTTTGTTTTGTTGCATAAATATTCTTGCTTCCTGTAGAAGGGTTATTTCCTGTAGGGATTCATTAATGATGAAGTAACTTGTAAAAAACATAAAGGCATTCTTTCACAATTTACAAAATGCGTAGGTGTAGGTGGGATTTATCCATTTAAATGCTAACCAAATTCCACCCAGACTCATAACCTGTTCTCCCTGTGTTTTGTTTCTTAACGTCTGTCCATTAAGGAAAACTTAATACTTCTGTGGTTCTTTACCATTGGAAGGTTAAGCTGTGATTCCGCAACGTATTTAATCATGTGGACTTCAAATGTTTTAAAGCAAAAATCTAAGATGATAACTTGTTTCCGGTGGTTGGTTTTCATATCATACTTTGTGGTTTGATTTAATACATTTGGAGATAAATCCGCCTGATAGTGGCATGACTTCTTACTACTCTTTGCGTTTCCTCAGTTTTGTGTCGTTTCTGGAGGATTTAACCTGAATGCTGGTTAATGAGAGAATTAATCCTCAATAACTGCAGCCGTCTTGCCGTTTCCTTCACCTTTTTTTTTCCCCCCTGTCCTATGACTTTGGTTTCCCAGGGGAGTAAGGAGCGTTATCACTGGCAGACCCAGAACGTGAAGGTGAGCGGGGTGGACGACATGGTCCTGCTCTCCAAGATTAACGAAGACGCCATCACAGACAACCTTAAGAAGAGATACATGGATGATTACATTTTTGTATCCTTTTTGTTTGCCCGACGCAGCACGCCGAGCAAAGCGTGCAACTGAAACCACCTTAAGTGCCATTGTTTAGCTACCCTCGCTTGGCCGCTCACTGTTTACTTTCTTTCAATGGATTATAAAATGCCTTCAGTCTTCCCTTTGAAATTAGACTCTTTTACAGGACCTTCTTTCCAATAAGTTCGGAGTTGCCGGGTTTTTGTCTGCTGGTCTCTGTGCCGGGTTGCTCGGTGCTTTTAAAGTGTCTCAGTAAATAAATATAGGACTAATCCATTGTAGCATGTGTTGCAATGACATCTGTGAAGACATTTTGTGGTTCTGATTAGCCACTTGAAACATTAAGCTGGGGGTGTTACGAATGTCTGTTTCTGGGAGCCATAGAATTGCAGATGTCACAAATGATAATTACTTCCTTGACACTGTCAACAGACCTACATAGGTCCAGTACTGATCTCAGTCAATCCCTTTAAACAATTGCCATACTTCACAGACCGGGAAGTGGAAATGTACCAAGGGGCGGTAAGTGGGTGTGGCCTAATAAGCGGGTGTGGCCTAACTTTGCAAGAATATGTGCAGTGCTGCGCGGAAGTCATATTCATGTTGGTGATGACTGATATTGTGGCCATCAACGTGTTAGCTTAGCCATTTCAAAGCCTCTTGTCACCCCAGAATTCTCTGTAACCGTCGAACATACCCAGATATAAGTTGAAATCGATTGCTAGCGCACTTTGTGTGGTTTATCAATACCTCAGGAGGTTAAGTGAGCTAGTGGTAATATTAAACGATTGCATGTAATGGCTGCGGTGCCCCTGAGCAGAGGTTTGGGAACTGAAGCGGCCGTCTAGCCATCCAACAAGATACCGGTAACGTTTTGGATAGCGGAAGACATTCTGTTTATTTTCCAGCACTCTGTCTCTGAATCGCAGACGAGTGAGATGCATCTTTCTTAAATGCTGCTCGTAGGTGTGACATTTGTCATAAGTATGCAGATATCCTCAGATTTCTCAGGCTCCCACAGAAAGTAGAGTGAGTGAAGGAAATGGAGAAACTCCATTGAGGAAGGTGAATGGTCCTGCAACATCTACAGAGTACAGCAACACCCATGAAAATTTGTAGGCCTCGTTGACAATATTATGACTTGGAATTACCTGGAACTTCTTCATGCCAAGTGCTACGCTGAATGCTTTTCGTTCTATCGGTGCGTGGGCTGTGCTTTGTAAGGATCTTAGATTGCTGCCTGATTGGCAGGAACGTTAAACCAAGAGCTGCAGGGATAGGCCAGCGATTAGTCAGAGCAAAAGCCGCAAGGCCGTGCTTTAGCAAGTGTGGACCTGCCGGTACTGTCTGCGTGTCTCTCGCACTGTCTTCCTCCCTCCACTGGCCTGCAGCTCTCCAGTGCCGGTGTCTCTCGCACTGTCCTCCTCCCTCCACTGGCCTGCAGCTCTCCAGTGCCGGTGTCTCTCGCACTGTCCT
>JAABNY020000136.1:15253099-15272931 GCA_015164015.2 Brevimyrus niger
GTACTGCTGACACACAATCTTGGTCAGTGACTCTTTCCAGTGTGGGTGCAATTTACCGTACTTCCCTTTCGTTCCTCTCTCCAGGAATTTTGAAAAAAAATTTCCAGGCCCTGGATAAGTTTTGGAATTCTTGGATAGAGATGAGAAAAGTTTTGGAAACCTAGCCTTGTTCATTTTTCTCTCCCGCTTCGTTCCACACTGCGCTAACAGAAATGTACGAGTGGAAGTCAATAGTTAACTACCTTGTACAAATACTGTTTTATCTACTTTAGTTTTACAAACTTGTGGGTTTTGGAAAATTTTCTTATGGTACTGGAAAAGTATTGGAAAAGTCATGGGAATTTATTCTGCCAGAATTGGGGGAAACCCATTTTCTCTCTATATCCTTTCTTTCTCCAACCATATTCTGTCTCCTTTGTAATATTTCACACAGCAAGTGAAGAACATCATCCTTCAGTCCAATCCCCTCCTAGAGGCCTTTGGGAATGCCAAGACTGTCCGCAACAACAATTCCAGTCGCTTTGTAAGTCACAACATCATTTGACATTACTTTATCTTAGAAATACGAACACCTCTATTTATTGGAGAACACGTGTAATAGCTTTTCACTGGAGACGTAACAAGCTGCTTTGTGTTTTTGTAGAGGTCTAACCTTTGGATGTAGGATAACAAAATAAATTAGTTTTGTGTTTCATGTTCTTGACACAGGGGAAGTATTTTGAGATCCAGTTCAGCCGGGGAGGGGAACCTGACGGAGGGAAGATCTCCAACTTCCTACTGGAGAAATCCAGAGTCGTGTCGCAGAACCAGGGGGAGAGGAACTTCCACATCTACTACCAGGTTTTTAAAGTCTAGCCAGTTATACAGTCATTTACCTGCTCATTTGTCAGCGTCTTCTCAAATCTTTTTCTACCGACTTGGCTACCTTGGTGCAAATAGGTAATATTACAGAGAGAGAGACCCTGATTGTAGCCCTTTGAAAAGTTCTTAGTATTCATTCATCCAACTACTTATCCTGGTAAAGGCCGCTTGGGGCCCTGGCCCCAAGGCCTGGCTGTACCCTTGACAGGATTCCATATGTCTTGGGTGCCTTTTTAGTGTTGATAGAGTGTTGATAGTGTGGGGGGATGTTCTGGGCTCAGTGGGCTCAGTGGGTTCTGTGCCTGCGATCAGAGGTTTCTGTGGGAAAATTGTCTTAAATTTTTTTTTACGCCTCCCTCAACTTACTCTTTGTGGAGTAAGTTGTCTGCGAAGGACAGCCACCTGGGGGTTAAGGGCCTTGCTCGTGGACCCGCAGACGTGCTGAGGCTGGGTTTGAACCGGCGACCTTCTGATTACAGGCACTCAGGCTTAGCCCACTGAGCCACACGCTGCCCCTGTAAATTGGAGGACCTCCATAGAGGGCTGGATGTAGATTAACATCATACCCAGGACAAGGGGCCTTGTTCAGGGGTCAAATGGAGTAGGATCCCTGCTGGGATTCACAGGATTCGAACCGGTGACCTTCCAGTTGCTGGTACAGATCCTTAGCTTCAGAGCCGTCTCACTGCCAAATAAAGGGTCATTTCGTACTTCAGAACATATTTGTTTGGACTTAACGTTTCAGAGAAAAGTGCTCTATGTCAATGTTTTATAGCATAACTGGTCCCCAGTTGGTTTGGAATACCTCGTTGACATTTTCTGTTCTGCGTGTTCCGCTCCAGCTTTTAGAAGGCGCCTCAAAAGAACAGCGAGAGAACCTGGGCATCACAACCTCAGACTACTACCTGTACCTCAACCAGTCAGGAACGTACACCGTGGAGGATGTGAGTGACAAGAAGGAGTTCTCCGATACCATGGTGAGTTAGAGCCTCCCTGCAGTGTTGGGAATCCTCTATAGCCGAGGTCACCGGTACATGGACCGTGGTTCCACTCTGGACAGAGACGCTGAGGCACTCTGAGAAATGTATTACGGACCCAGTGCATAAGGTAGATTCCACTTTAGAACTGCTGGGAAATGGATATCACTGTCATTTTCGTCTTATAACAGCTTCAGCGACGTCACAGCTTCTGTCCTTTGGCGGCAAGTTCTCTTTGTGCCGACCCAGCTGGATTACACACACCGTGAGAGCTATTAAGAAAATAACCAATGACTTTAACAAATGAAACCATAACGATGTTGTTTTACGAATACCCCTTGAGCATAATATGAATGGATAATAGCGATAAAGCCATCTCCAAGCGATCCATCGAAAGGCATAAAATAGCCCACATAAATTAATACATTATGTAGCGTAACGTTATAACTTTAAATGAACCAAACCCAAGTTAATCTTATCTAATGAGTATATGCGATATAGCAATACATAAGCCTGCCTTTCTTAATAAAAGGAAAGACCCACATATATGGGGAAAAAACGCAGAACCACGGGTTGCAAATTAAGTAGATTCTGTGGATCTACCACCCTGCAGATTAAGGTTCGACAGATTGTTCCAACTATTTAAGGTACTAATGTTGATAGCAACTATGCTTTCGGGAAATGCATCCCAGGGTGGCGGATTTCACGAATGAGCATCCCGGAGTTAAGAAGTCAACGCTAATGGCAATCGGCCACGAGCTCTGGAACTGTCGCCCATCTGCACTGAATGTGTTGACGCCGGTCGGATACCGTCTGACTGCACGTGTGGGGTCCTTAAGGCGGGCCTGCTGCGCCGCGGCATGTGAGCTCGCGGCTGCGTGTGTCTGCAGAACGCCATGCAGGTGGTGGGCCTCACCGAGGACGATCAGGCCGCCGTGCTGCAGATTGTGGCGGGCATCCTGCACCTGGGCAACATCGCCTTCCGGGAGGAGGGCAACTACGCCGTGGTGGAGAGCACCGACTGTGAGTCTCCCCGTTTTTTCAAGTGGCTTTCAGCGTGCGGAGCAGGTCGTCGGCGGTGGGCTACGTACGACCGCAGGATTCGTAGGCTACACATGCGAGCGTAATGTGTGTCGCTAACATGCTAAGGATACCCAGTTAGTGTGTAATTATGGCACGAAACTTGAAATAATATACGATTAAAACTTGAAAAGCAGCTTTAGTAGGCTGCAGGCCGTCCCCCCCGGGGTTTGAGCGAGATCCATTCCATAAGTCTCTCTAAGTCAAATTTTGAAAGTCTGAACGATGATGATGATAATATTTCAACAATTAAAGTATATGATGTGCTTCGAGCCAATAAACTGCGTAAGCTGCGCAGTGCTTTCATGAGCATCACAAAGCGATGTGTTCATTTGTTATTACAAACCATTGTGTTTAACTTCTGTCTAATGGGCTTTACGGCAGTCCGTTTGTAAGTACAAGTCGATGTGTTTAACTCGGAGGCAGCCTGTATGACACTTTATCTGATGGGTCTCAACCTAAACATCGTCCGAAGGTTGTGGGGGTGTCTAAAAAAAATTCCTGTTGCTTCCCGCTGCTGTTTTGTTTGCAGTTTGTCTGTGAAATAAATCTGTTTCAAAATGTTAGAAACTTCTCCTGACCAAGGTAAAAATGTGTGTTTTAAGGCTAAACCACTGGGCTATAGTGTTGGTGTTCGTAGTGTAGTGATTTTACCTGGGGTTTACCCAGGTTTCTGGGCTAGTTTAGAGTTTGTGAATACAAGCAGACCTGGGGCCTGTTTCACAAAGCAGGATTACTTGCTTTGAGTGCGAAGGCACTTTCTGGGTGTCTCCTGAGACTGCGGTGAGGGAGAGATTTCTATTCTCAGTTTCATGTGGTGGTTGGTGGGTGCACATGAGGTGACACTCTTGGTCATGGGTGACTTCAATCTGACCACTGGCGCTGACAGGGCTATGAGGTCTCTGTCAGTCCTCACAGATCTGGTGAACATGGTGTGTTTGTATGTTCTTGCTCCTGCTCTGTTCAGTGCTTTTGGGCAGGCTTGTGGGGTCCATCATCTCTAGGGCATCTGTTGGTGAGGATAGATTTACCTTTTTTATCTTTACTTTGCCAACTCATCTTCGCTGAGTCAATGGAGGCTCTGACCAGAGGCAAAGACTGGACTTCTTAGGTACTGTCTCTGTTGGGTATGGCTGGTTTGACTTTGTGTTGAATAAGCTGTTGCTGTAGGAATCCCAAATGTGGAAAATGACCTGCATTTTGAGGGAGTATTAGCTATGCCACTATGGCAATGTGGTGCATTGCATTTCCCTGAGGGTGATCCGGGTCACAGGATCCTCACTGCTGAGGGCACGAGAGGCTGCACCAAATCTAGGGGATGCCCACGCAACACCTGGCTATGGCAGATAGGTGGGCATTTCCAGAGGATGGAACTGGGCCACGTGTAAACCCGGGATCCCGAGGGGCGGGGCAGCGTGCTGTGCCAGTGTATGCGGGCCGTGGCAGCGTGCTGTGCCAGTGAGTGTGGGTGTGGCAGTGTGCTGTGCCAGTGAGTGTGGGTGTGGCAGTGTGCTGTGCCAGTGTATGCTCCTCGACCTCATGTGACCTAGTTCAGCAGTTAATTATGTAAAACATATAATGTTCATGCCTGCATCTACCCTGCTTTTATTCCTGTCTTCCTCCTTAGTCCTGGCCTTTCCCGCCTACCTGTTGGGCATTAACCAGGAAGGCCTGAAAAATAAATTGACCAGTCGCGTCATGGACAGCAAGTGGGGGGGCAAGTCGGAGTCTATTTCAGTCACCCTGAACACGGAACAGGCTGCCTTCACGCGGGACGCCCTCTCCAAAGCCCTCTACTCTCGTCTCTTCGACTACCTCGTTGACGTGAGTTTAGCGTCTTGGTTGGCTTAGTCCAGCTTGTATCTCGGGTACCTTTTCAGTGAGTGTCTCTATCACGCTGTGATGTGGAACTGTGCAATCCCACAATGCCTTGCACCGACGTTGGCCGTTTTCTGATGCTAGGTGAAGCCTGGCTTCCATCAGTTTTTAGCACAAACGGACCATATAAAACATTTAGTTTAATTTATAGTGTTGCGCTCAACCAATAGAACTAGAATAGAATAATGCATTTCATCCGTGGCTGTAAATGTGCAGTGGTTTCTCTGCTTGTTCTGCTTTAGGCTATTAACAAGGCCATGCAGAAGGACCATGAGGAGTTAAACATTGGTGTGCTGGACATCTATGGCTTTGAGATCTTCCAGGTAGGAAGGAAAAACTTTCATCAGACTTTAAACTGGAGTCGCAATATCGCCAAATGTGTCTTCAAATGACGTTCATTAGTTAAACACCTTTAACTGGGAAAAGCCAAGTTTTCTGTGTTTAAAAGTCTCGCCCATATCATCAGCATATCATGTTTGGATGAATCGACTATAACCGCATCCCGACAAAGACATACCGAGAGTTAGAGGGGTGGCCCTACGTTAAAAACGTGAGACGTTTTTTTTCATTTAAATCTCTGGTGGGTAAAACTTATCACCTCTGCAGAATTTATTTCAGGATCAGCCACTATTGTGTATATCAAATTGTTATCCCACCAAGATTTTAGTAAGTGATATTTACATGGAGACTCTTCCCCCAATATCTTATTTTTTTGTCTACTTCTGTTCCATTGAGCCCTTGCTGTCATGAAAAAGTAGTGACCCAGATAATTCTGATTCTGTCATGATGAATAATATGAAACTCTTTACCAGTTTTTGGTCCTTGTTCACTTCTTATTGAGTTACCTATGCTTACTGTAGTAGAAAAGGCATAAAAAATATCTGGGTGAAAGTTTTTCATCAATTAAACTTACTCATTATAATGAAAATGACACTTTTTATGCATCCTAATGTTTAAGGTAACGCTTTACGTTAACACTACTTTCATAACGCATTCATAATGAATCCATAAGCAGCATGTAAGTATGCCCATACCTTAACAGCTTTAATATAGATTAATAACAAAAATTATGTGATTATATTGCTATTAATGTATGTTGAAATTCAGGTATTTTAGCTTGTTATAGTGATGATAAAATGATGCTTGTGAATGTTTTCTGTGAATGCATGATAAAAGCATTATGATGGTACGGTTAATGTAAAGCGTTACCAATACGTGTTATAAGTGCTATAGCTTTTTTTCTTTACAATGTGATATTTTCGAAAAAATCTCCCTGACAGAAAAATGGCTTTGAGCAGTTCTGCATCAACTTCGTCAACGAGAAGCTGCAGCAGATCTTCATCGAGCTCACCCTCAAGGCCGAGCAGGTGAGCAAGGCTGACATTTTCTGGGCCTTTGAGGGTTCGCTGCTCCGGCGACAGACTGGTCCCACGGCGCCACCTGCCATTGGCCCAGTGCCGCAAACGTCGAGGTCGTACGGACCTCTGGTCGGATTCACGGTACTGAAGCACCAGGCCTGCCGCTCTGTTTACAGGAGGAGTATGTGCAGGAGGGCATCAAATGGACACCCATCGATTATTTCAACAACAAAGTCGTGTGTGACCTCATAGAGTCCAAATTGGTGAGTATTAATGGTTTAGTGACAGGTAGGTCAGTAAATGTTAGCAGCACCTGCTGGTTATGAAGCAATGAGACTGTATGAACCATTGGTGACAGACTTTCAGCCTGGATTGGACGCGGCGGATGTTTTTTAGGGTGCGTGTTGCTTGTTTGCATGACCGTGGGGGGGTGTGAGCCTCACAAACAGAAACAGAATCGTGTATTGTGCGAGTGTGTGTTCAGTGACGGGCCGTGCTGCCGGGCAGAAGCTTCCGCCCTCCCAGTGAGCCCGAGCTGGATAAACGGACGCGGGTGGTCACCGCGACGTCACCGCAGCGGTTCCCATTTCCGTCCACCAGAACCCGCCAGGCATCATGAGCATACTGGACGACGTGTGCGCCACTATGCACGCCAAAGGAGAAGGCGCAGACCAGACGCTGATCCAGAAGCTGCAGATGCAGATTGGCAGCCATGAACACTTCAACAGCTGGAACAAGGGCTTTGTGGTGCATCACTATGCTGGCAAGGCAGGGGGCGCTCTATACAAATCTTTTTGTTGTTCTTGTTGTTGGTTTTAGTTTTGGAACTTATTTTAGTCTCTTGAAATAGTCAGGAACTCTGATCTTGGATCAGTTTTGCATTTAAGTCAATTTAATCTCAAGTTCCAAATCCGAAACAGTAATTTCCTACCATGACTCATTCCTTGTTTTGCAGTGCGCGTTCAGACATACCCAAATGTGGAATTCGGAAAGAGCGACTAACCCCCGTATGTGTCGGCTTTTGTAGGTGTCCTACGACGTGAGCGGCTTTTGCGAGAGGAACAGAGACGTGCTCTTCATTGACATCATTGAATTGATGCAGAGCAGCGAATAGTAAGTGTGAGCAGACAGCTAGTGGGTCTCTTTGCAGAAAATGTGACTCGAGTCTCTTCTTGCCTTCTGTGTTTCACTGCATTGCTTTCGTCCAGTTCCTTCATCAAGAACTTGTTCCCGGAAAACCTGGAGGCGGAAAAAAGGGGTCGTCCCACTACTGCAGGAAGCAAGATCAAGGTAGAGATTGTATGAGGAGCGGAGTTTATGGGTGGCTCTCGTGATCATGGGCGCGGTCAGCAGAATGGCTCACTGCTGAAGTAAGTAGGCTGATGTTTGTGCAGCCAATAGGAAGGAGCTGCTATCCAGTGTAGGATCTGACTCGACTTTGGCCTGTCAGGTATCCCGTTTAGGAAGAGCTGATCTTCAAAAAAAATTCGTACGTTTCGCAAACTTTGCCTCCTTCGTCTGAACTCAGAAACAGGCCAACAACCTGGTGCAGACTCTGATGAAGTGCACCCCTCACTACATCCGCTGCATCAAGCCCAACGAGACCAAGCGGTCCCGCGACTGGGAGGAGAGCCGGGTCAAGCACCAGGTGGAGTACCTGGGGCTGAGAGAGAACATCAGGGTCCGCCGGGCCGGATACGCCTTCCGCCGAATCTTCAGCAAGTTCCTGCAGAGGTGCGTGCTGGGTAATGTGGAACGGCCGTTTCAGGGGAATTAGTTCTGGATATAACTATTTGATGCCTGAAGCTTTTACTGGTTGATGCTTAAATTTGGTGGAAACACACCAAACAGTGAGTTTAGAATACGTCATTTTTGGTGTAATGCAGTGGGCCTCAATCCTGTTCCTGGTGCCCCCCCCCCCCCTCTCCCCGCCAGAGTGTTTTCATTCCAACCCACACTTTCAACCTGCCACATTCATTATTAGCCTATAAAGGTCTACATAAGTCTGATTTAGGTAGGGTTGGAATGAAAACATTTTTGGGGGGGGGGGGGCACCAGGAACAGGATTGAGGACCACTGCTCTAATGCATCTGTGCAGATATGCCATCCTGACCAAGGAGACGTGGCCGAAGTGGCGTGGAGACGAGAGGCAGGGCGTTCTGCACCTCCTCCGTTCCGTCAACATGGACCAAGACCAGTACCAGCTAGGCAAGGCCAAGATCTTCATCAAGGCCCCCGAGTCTGTAAGTCCGGTCCGCCGGCACCTTCCGAGGTCACTGGCAATGATCGCCAGTGTTCGGTAGGAGTGATCGTCACGATCAGGTAGACTGATCGTCATGTTCCAGTGAAAGTACCAAAGGATCCCGTTTCACGTGGCAGCCTTTCATGTGCTGAATGCATGCTTACACCAGCCTCCATCATGTCCTCCTAGCTGTTCCTGCTAGAGGAGATGAGGGAGAGGAAGTACAACGGCTATGCTCGCGTCATCCAGAAGGCCTGGCGTAAGCACGTCGCTGTCCGCAAATACGTCCGCATGCGGGAAGAAGGTAATCATGACCTTTCATTTTTAGCGTTACCCGTTAGCCTGTTGCCTGCGAAGTAATACTTTGCTCATTCGTTCTGTATGCGTGTTCCCCTCCCCCATTTTTGTGTGTATTTTATGCAAATAGAAAATTGATTCTCTGATTTTTTTTTTTGTAAAAAGTTGTGTTGTGATTTGCAAACAATGTAGAGAGAGATTCCTTAGGCAAGTAATCAGAGGGGTGCCATCTCGGCTCCTGACAGCAGGTGGCAGTGTTTCACTTTTTTTTTCTTCTTTTTTTTTTTTTGACACTCTTTTGATCCTCCAGCATCAGACCTTCTCCTGAACAAGAAGGAGCGGCGGAGAAACAGCATCAACCGCAACTTTGTGGGAGATTACATCGGCACCGACAACCACCCTGAGATACGGCAGTTTGTGGGCCGCAGAGAGCGAATCGACTTTGCAGATGTTGTGGTGAAATATGACCGCAGGTTCAAGGTGAGGCTTGGGGTGTATGGGTGTGGTATGGGTGGGTGTCCGTAGGTCCTGGGAGTGTGGGCTGGTTGATGTGTGCCGAGTTCTCTGCCGAGAGTGAACAGGCAGCACTGAAGAGGGAACTTTCAAGGTCCAAAGTCACTGTAAGCTGGCTGGAAATGACTTGTGATCTTTTTCACCCGCAGTCAGTGAAGCGTGACCTCATCCTGACCCCCAAATTCCTGTATCTGATTGGACGCGAGAAGGTTAAGCAAGGCCCAGAGAAAGGCCAGATCCAGGAGGTTCTGAAGAGGCAAATTGAACTAGACAAGGTCCAAACCGTCTCTCTCAGGTATCACATAGTAGCCCTTATGTCGATTACTAGTACATTTTTTTTTGCACGTGAAACCTTGCATGTCATCTGTTATACTGAGTATTAAAAGGTCTGAAATGCATCAGCCTAATAACTGCGTGATTCTGAGGAAGGGGTACGGCTAATGAGGCTTGGTCCCTCCCCTCCAGCACGCTCCAGGATGACTTCCTCATCATCCACGAGGAGCAGTACGACAGCGTGCTTGAGTGCAACTTCAAGACGGAGTTCCTGAGCCTGCTGTTCAAGCGATACGAGGAGAAAACCCGCAAGAAACTGCCAATAAAGTTCAACAATCTGTACGTGGGGTCCCGACCGACCCCCCGGGGTGTTTTGCAGGCGTCGCCCGTCCTGCACTGAGCCTCATGTCTGCCTCGCACTCAGCCCCTTAGGAGTTGTTAGACGTGTGGGGTTTTTACTGGACTACCGGATAAATCGACTCGGCTGAGCGCCGTTGTTCATTCATGATGTACCAGTTTATCTTCATAGCATAAATGCACTCATCTTCAGGAATTTTCTGGAATAGCCGCCTCTAATATGCGATGCTTTGTTTTCCTAGTTCCTTAATAGGGCTGGATGTGGTGCAATCCTTCTGAAGCCGTTTGTGATAATGCGACGTTTACAGTTTACCGTTCAGCTTTGGTCCTGGAGCTGCAAATTTGCTGAATAGAGAAATATTGTTGATAGAGAAAGCAAATCACTGTGTCTTTCTATCAAGTCGATTAAGCACTTTGTTTTAATATCATGACTGCGGGTCTTTTCGAGGTGTAACATTTAACAGAAGTGAAGGACCTTTTCATTCTATTTGAATGCTGTAGACCACGTACCTCCTGAATTGCTGATATTTTCTCCCCCCAGGCTGGAGTTTAAGGTGAAAAAGGGTGGCTGGGGTCCGTTTGGGGCAGCGGGTTCCAGGCAGATTCAGTTCCAGACGGGTCAGGGGGACCAAGCCGTCCTGAAACCCAGCAGCAAGCTCCTGCTGGTAACCATTGGTCCTGGACTACCCAAGAACTCTAGTGAGTCTAGAGGGAGTGATTTGATGGAAAGTCTCATAATGCGAATGAGCCTGCGCGTCACCGCCGTGGTTCAAAAATCTTTGATAGATATTCAGGATGCGTTTTGCATAGCTATCTAATATGTCTCTGTTGTGGCATGTGAATTTCTGACATGCGCTGTACCCCCCCACCCCCATAGGGCCAACACGGCGAGACAAGCGAAAGAGCCAATACTTTGACAACCATCAAGCCCAATCAGGAAGAAATGGTGAGTAAAGGAATGCCATGGAAATCCGACATCATGTTTACCTGCAGCATGAGGCCTGTAATGAGAACCACGCGTCTCGGTGCTGAATTCCCGGTCTGTTCTCTCCGTTCCTCCTCCTCAGCCCGTCCGAGGGCTGAAACCAGGACTCGTTCAGGGGGGAACAGACCTGCCTCCAGGGCCTCCCTGATTCGACAGCAGAGCAGTATGGAGCAGCCCACTCTACCTCGACACCAAGGCCAGCGCCAGTCCAGGGTCCCGCAGGAGCCCCCGAGCAACATGGACTTCATGAATGTGCCGGACCAGGGAGTAGCAGGGTGAGTCTCAGCGGGCTGTGGCGAGTCTCGGCGGGCTGTGGCGAGTCTCGGCGGGCTGTGGCGAGTCTCAGCGGGTTTCTTCTATTTCTGCTTGGCTGTTCATGATGGTCTGCAGAGGAGCGAGAGCTGAATTGGTCTGCATGCCGTAACCAGCCAAGTCAACGGAGGCAGTTGGGAGATTTAGGATGATTTACCTTTTGGACAAATAACTTTTGAAATCCCAGGTTTAATGTCCTTATGCTCCCAAACAGCATCCATCGCAGGCGCTCCAAAGAGTACAAGCCGGAACCGGGAGCAGGCCGACCCAAACCTAAACCTCGTTCGCCGCAGTGCCGCGCGTTGTATGCGTATGACGCCCAGGACACGGATGAGCTAAGCTTTAACGCAGCAGACGTAATTGACATCATAAATGAAGGTATTCACTTTTATGAATCATTATCTTTTAATCGATCAATATCCATGAGCCCTACAGCGATGTACTTGCTCCGAGAATCTAGCAGACTATTTTACTGTAAATAAAACATGCATGTAAACCAGCTAAATAAGTCCATCACAGGGCTACAGCCTGGATACCCTGCATGGCTCCTTTTGCCTAAACCATGTATGCGTGCTTTTCTCCCTCCTAGATCCATCAGGCTGGTGGTTTGGGCGTTTGAGAGGGAAAGAAGGGATGTTTCCTGGGAACTACGTGGAGAAGATCTAGCTGTTTTGGCACTGTGAACGCAGGCTGCCTACTCCAAGGCAGGCGTGCTTAAATAGGCCCAGCATTCCAGGGTACCTGCTACTGCGACGGACACTACAACACACCAGGCAGTGCCAACACGTGTTACTTTGGTGAATTCTAAAGGCGTACCTGCCTTACAGGGACTACCTGCTTGTAGCCTGAGTATTAAGTAGGGTCATCCAGCTATTTCTGGTTAGTTTAATGATGAGCATTTTAAACATTGTTTTAAAGAGCAAATTGTGTCCCGTTCATGGAAATATTGTAAGTTGCATTCAAGACTTTTATACTTTTTATGAGGAAGCAAGTTTGTAAAATATTTTAAAATGAACTTTCTCTACCGTAGGTTTTTAAGAACAAAATTTAGTTATGGTATTACCTGTATTAATGCGATACCCAGTATATATTTATAGCTGACCAAAGTTTTTTTCCGACCTAAATAAAAGGTATTTATATCATGATCAAATTATAATTGCTAATCAATCTATGAAATCCTGTATAACTTGAAATGTGGTTTGTCATTTATTCATATTTTTGGAGAGATCCAACTTGCATGAATTGGGAGTTCAGATAGTTCAGATCTGTACTTTTAAAGGAGTAATCCACAGCTTCTGTTTGTATAACACAGCTGACTAATGATCAGTTCACCAGACAAAAACATGGACGCGTATTTTCAACTAAATATAAAATAAAAACAGTTGTCCACTTGTAATGTGGTCTTCCCTACACCTAGTATTCATATGAGTAATCTGATGATAATGACGGCTAGTTATTGTCCACTCTGTAATTTTTTTGATATAATAAAATTTTAACTCTGAAATTTGTTCTTCTGCCTTTTAATGTCCAAAATAGGGTTTGAACGGTTTGTTCACCCGTTTATATTTTAAATGCACTTGCACCTGAAAAAACACAAGAGCATCTAGCATCCGTGTTCAACATTCACTAAATTATCCAAATTAGTCAATGACAAAATACACCTGCAATCCCTTTGAGATGAGCGATATGTTGGTTTAATAATAATCATGACAACACATTGATCACTGTGGGGAAATTCTCTTCTCGCCTATTACGGCTTGCTGTCGGTGATCCCTAGATACTGTAGATGAGTGCAAAGGGCAGCTTCCTGCAGCAAGCGGCCTTGGAGCTGGGGGTTAAAGGCCTCGCTTAAGGGCCCATGGATGTAGCTATTCTGCTGAGGCCGGGTTCAGACTGGGGGCCTTTTCATCACAGGCATGGGGGCTTGGCGCACTGAGCCGCATTTGATGTTTTGTAAGATGCCGGGGCATTTTGCTGCCAGCCTTCGTGTTGAAGTAGAGTGGGCTGCACCATACTACTCTGCTGTCGAAGAAGAGAGGCCTTGGGGGTAGGCCGGTAGTGTCCTGGACGAGCCCTGCTGTCACCCCGCGGGGGCAGGCCGGTTTTGGGCTTGGACATAGGCCGGTAGTGTCCTGGATGAGCCCTGCTATCACCCCTCGGGGGCAGGCCGGTTTTGTCCTGGACGAGCCCTGCTGTCACCCCTTGGACAGGCTGAGGAGGAGAAATGGAGAGAACCGTGTATCTCACGAAAGCAATCAGTCTTACTGAATCGCAAACAAGATAATGAATGAGGTAGGTAAATAAATGCGTGAGCTTCATGAGTGTAACCCAAAACCCTGTTACTCCACAATTAACCAAGTAGTACTTTGTTGGGTCCTCTCCAGCCTCTGCATGAACGTGTAGACAGTAGAGAAATGTTCATGGAAGGGAAATGTCTTCAGTTCAGATTTGAAGGAAGAGCAGCCAGGGATTGGAAAAGAGTCCCACAGATTACTGATGACGGCAGCTTTCACAGAGACGCCATCAATACTAACACAGAATCTGGAGGATGTTTATGGCAGAACTGTAAGACTTCAGTTCTGTCTGCGCTTGGTTGGAGAAAGTTACCCTGTAGTCCAAGCTTTAAATCTGAGATGGGATCGGCGTGTTGGGAGGAGGGTTAATGGTTAATAGTGTGTACTGAGACTAGATGTTGCTTTACTTACGGTGGAGGAGTAAGTAAATGAGCAGTTTTTAGGGCATCCCTATACTTACGGCTGTGCTCAGTGTATGAAAGCATGTGCACGGTGACACCAGTTTCCTTAAAAGCGGGTCCAAGACACCGGCCTTCATTATTCCGAGCTCAGGGGTGAACCAGGGCCCGGAGCGAGTGGATGGGATCGGCTTAGTCTTTAGAGGGGCTGGATCATCAAGCAGTACAGAGATGGACTCATAGAAGGAAGCCATGGCATCAGGAGAAGAGAGGTTATGTGAGTCAGGGAAGGAGGATAGAAGAGAACCAGCAGAGGGATTAGAATCGACGGATCTCGTATTGCGGCATGTGACAGATTTTCTCCGCGGGAGGCGGAACAGCAATGTGGGGGCTGCATCTAATACACTTAGGATCAGAAATACTAGAGGCAGAAAGATCATTCAAGGATCACGGGCCTCGGTCTCGTCTGAAACAGAAAGGCGATGGGGGCCTTTGCTGGGACACAATACACCTATGGAGCCAGTTACCCTCAGATATTAGATGTGCCCCCTCGGTTCCTGTCTTTAAATCTAGATGAAAATCTCACCTCTATTCACAGGCTTTCCTGTAGCCCAAAT
Source organism: Brevimyrus niger (assembly GCA_015164015.2). Lineage (NCBI taxonomy): Eukaryota > Metazoa > Chordata > Actinopteri > Osteoglossiformes > Mormyridae > Brevimyrus > Brevimyrus niger. The sequence goes on from JAABNY020000136.1 coordinate 15,267,542, forward strand.
TCTAAATAAATAAATTTTACTTGCTTACTTACTTAACCTGTAGAAGAGAGCAAATCAAGCATATGACAGTGAATGTGAGTAAGAAAGTTAAAATGCTGTGTGAAATTAAAACTTCTTAATTAAAAATTAATTTAAAAAGTCTTAGACTGACATGAACTTGGACGTGTAGGAGTGGTTAGTGTCAACATGGATATTAAAGTCGGCAAGAGAAGTTAAGCGTGAGGGGTCCATTGAAATCTGGCAGGACGTCAGCAGAAGTTTTAAGAGGGTGATATATTAACTGCATCAACAGAAGGGGAAGAAATAACCTTCAGAGCAATATAGTCAAAAGTAATGACATCAAAATAGTTCTTTAATTTTTATAGTAGATCGATAAATGACAGCCAAGATACCCCCTCTTCCAGTTAAACAGGGTTTAAACACTCACAGCCCCGGGGAGTCAGCAGGTCCAAATGTAAATAGCCACCAGGCTGTTGCCACGTTTCTGAAAGACAAAACGCGTCCACTTTCTAGATAAGCTTTATTAGTTATGGAACGGGCATTCAAAAGGGCGAGATTAAAGTCGACGCGGCCATGAGAGACAGGTGCAGGAAGATGTGGGATGGCGGTGAGCGTGTTTGTTAGACCCGAGAGTATACGGGCTGTGTTGCCAGACTGTAAAAACAAACTTATGCAGCAGAAACTCCAGGCTGTAGACTAAGATGAGTAGTGAAGATCCACATACCAACAGTACTCATGGTAAATGGATGGCATTTATATAATGTTTTTTAACCAAAGCACTTTACAATACACACCTCGCATTCATACACCGGGGGCGGAGGCTGCCATGCAAGGTGCCAACCAGCTCACTGGGAGCAATTTGGGGTTCAGTGTCTTGCTCAAGGACACTTCGATGGGGTCAGGGGGACCCGGGGCAACCCTCCGCTTGCCGAATGGTAGCACTACCTCCTGCACCACCATCACCCCCTGACAAAACCAGTAAGGAGGGCAAATAACACCATGCCAATCGGACCGCACACGTTAGCACCTACAGGCACCATGGATCCTAATGCAAGGTAATGCAAGCGGCAGCCAGACGTGCTCAAGAACGGAGGTTGTCAGTGACCAAAATCAATTAACCTGTTGAAAATATATAAATGGGCTCAAAAGGTGATGTTGCTTCCTTATAAAAAAAAGAACAATGGCAAGCAACAATAGGGTGGGTAAGTCTTCTTAAAAGAAGCCATTAAAGCGACTTACAGAGGAAGTGGCCAAAAATATATTGGCGGGTATTAGCTGAGAGGATTGCCTGGTGTCTCCCAATAACCAGCCACCAGCAAACACACCATCCTTCGCCATCTGACTCTCCAAAGCTCAGCCAGATATAAGCATCAGGCGTCTGCCTGGGTCACGTGGTAACAAAGTCCAGAGCCTGTTGGAAGCTATGGGCACAAGGTAGGGAACAACCCAGGATAGGGGGCCAGCCTATTGCGGGGCCCAAAACACACTCCATTCACTCACACACCACTCACTCACACACCTTCACTCACACACACCATTCACTCACACACCATTCACTCACACACCTTCACACACACACACACACAAACACACACAAACACAATTCACTAACTCCAGTTAGCCTCAGCATGTCTTTGGACTGTGGGGAGGGGGGGGGGGACTGGAGTACCTGGGGGAAACCCCATAATGACACGGGGAGAACATGCAAATCATTGCTGTTCTGACTTACCTACAAATTTGGCTTCAACTGGATTTAGAGACCTGGTCTCGTCCGTAAACTGGGGACTGACTGTAGTCACGTTTTACCTCTAAAAAAGGTATTGATTACAAATGATTGCAATTTGCTATGTATTTCTCTGGTTTACATTTTGACTTATGTGTTCCTAGCTGCTGTTTTTACAAAGGGATGAAATCGTAGTTTCGCTTTGAAAATACAGGGTGGGCATGATAAGCTTAGGTTTCAGCTCATACCTTTCTGCTTTTCAGAATTTAGTTCTGGAAAAACTTCTGGATTTAGTTAATTCATAATGCTGATGCATATGCCTAAAGTAAACAGGCAGGCTTTAGGACCATGAGGCTCCCTGCTGCTAAGGCACCTTCTCTCCTTCCTCCCTTGCTGAACGATGTGATGCCTGTGGGAGAACAGGGTTGCCCAGGTGAGCTGGACCAATGGGGTGTCGCTCCAGCAGGTTGCAACAAAATGCAGAAAAACCTGTACGGACAGGGAGGTTGAGCCGTAAGAGGCACGCAGATCACTCAGGGAGAGGCTATTCAACCAGATCAGTCTGTTGCGTCTTGTTTAGTTAAACTGAAACTTGTTTTCCAAAGTTCTTCTCTGGCAGACCTCTTGCTGTACTCCTGAGGTCGGTGCGATGGGGACACATTTGGACCAGAAGGACCAACTCAAGCTCAATGGGTGAGTCCATCGTAATGCGTTTTGACATGTCGAGACTGAGCTGTTTGAGCTGAGCAAGGCAGCCGCAGGATTGATGGTAATGGAGCGTCTGTCATTCACTTTTGCACCTCACAGCCCACGTCTCCCTGAGTTAAATGGCATGCGGTTGATTCTTCTTCAAGAAGTATATATATATTTTTTTTTATTAGCCCCTTTCACTTTTACGCTCTTTTGTTCCAGTAGTTGTTGAAAGGAGAAGCACAAAATAACATCTTGCTGTTGTGCAACTGAATCAGTACTGTTACGAGACTTGATCCCGTCAGGAAGTGCCAGCTCACCGACTTCCTGTAGCCTGTCGGAGCAATAATATCACGCTAACCCTCTATTCAGTGTGACGGTAGTGCCTTTGGTGGTCATCCATTCATTGGCCCCTGCTGTCACCGTTGATGCCCCGTTGCTCCTCTGACCATTTTCATTGGCCCCTGCTGTCACCGTTGATGCCCCGTTGCTCCTCTGACCATTTAAAATAACATCAGTGTTTGTGTGCTGCGGTGTCTCACCCTTACATGCTATTATTGTTGTTGGTAGTAGCAGTTACAGTGTCACGCTCAAATGTACATACTCAAACAAGACATAGACAGCCTACATACCTTTTATGGAGAGGTATTAACAAGCGATTCTTGTTAAGGTGTCTTTTGTTAATGGAAACTAGCTGCACTTCGATTGAGATATGAACCAGCAAACCTCTCGGTGAGGGGTCCAGGCCGTTGACCGCATTGCTATCGGCTTGCCTCTGGGTGCCATGTTTAGTTGCCGGTCCTGAGGCCGGTATTTCTCCATATCCGTAGTATTAATAAAACCCCAGTAGTTAAGCATGAGTTTAGTCTGATTCTTTCTTGCACAATTCACCGGTCTACGAAAGATGGGCTGGACAGTCGGTGAATTAAGAGGCCCCGCCGCTTTTCGGGTTGGTGTTCGACGTCGTTCTCAGACTGCTGAGCGGCATTGGGAGGCCCCTCTCATGGGAGATGAACGGCCCCCCTCCCTGATCTGCATGTTAAGCCCATATGACCGGGCTTCAGGAAGTTGCGATCTAGTGTGAATGTCAGGCTAAATTATGGCTTCACTGAAGCAGAGGATGCACCAGTCACGTGTTAGAAAAACTTTTCGCTGCCAATTTAAAATGATGTATTAATAATTTACAAAGTGTTATAACCTATTTAATAACCAGATTATAAAGCATTCATAAACCCTTTATATGGGTAGCCTTATTGTAAATTGGCACCCACTTTTCAATCTGTAATTTATACCTGTCGCCTATGATTTTTTTAAATTTCAATTTAAAGGTAAACCTCGTATAGATACCAGATGATTTCAGATTTAATGACAAGGTAGCTCGGGTGTCTGTGTTGCTGCCCTTGCTGTGTATTGTCTCTAGGGTGTCGTGGAGCCGTCGACTGTATGGCATAAAGCACACTTACCTTCTCTTGAAGCCCATTGCGCCTTTATGTGTGTTGGTTGGGCGTACAGACCTGTGGTCTTGTCTCGGCATGACTCCCACTTTATTTGACATTCCACAGCCACGCAGGACCACAGGCGTGTGAGTAATGGGCTCTCCCGCTAGCCGGTTAGCATGCGGCTCTTCCGATTCGGTGCCGTCAGGAATGCTAATTGCCTCTTTGTGAAATCGACAGGTCAACAACGGGCTGGTCATTGTATTGTGTCCCAGTTCTGTTCTCGGCTGCAGTACAAAATAAAATGACACATTTAATGGTTTTATGCCTCGCCAGACCTGTCCCCAGTAGAACGTGTATTATATTGTGTCTTAATGGGTGATGATGCAGGCGTACGGTTGTGTGATCTTGTGCCAGGTGAAGTTTCCTAAGAAAAACACGGTGCCGTCTGCATTGGGGCCTGCAGACAGAAATGGTTTACTGCCTCGGTACATCTGAATAGCAGGGTGTAGCTTCTCTGAATTGTTTGCGTGACTCCATCCTCGATATTTCATTCGTGATACAGAATTCCATAAATACAGTATTATAAAGGGACACAAGCCACAAGCTCCCTCTTTTCACTCCACCTGAGATCTTAATTGACTCGGTATTACCACAGTGCTCGCTGACTACTGGTCAGGACTTATTGCCTCCGAAAGAAATTTCAGGTGAATCTGCTGGAGATTAAAAAAAACAAAAAAACACGTGTCTGGAGGGTGATTGAGTGTGAAAAACTGTGAAGGATCAGATGTTAGTCAGATTCTTTTTTCACTTTCCAAAAAAAAAAACACGTCTTGCATTGCCTGGGGCATCGTCATGGGGGTGTGTGACACGCTGGTGTGACACACTGGTGTGACACTGGGCTTCTCTGTCACCTGTCACCTATTCCAGTATATCTAATCTCAAGTGCAAACTGAGCGGCGTCTCCGTGCGTCTGGGAGTGTCGTTGAAATAGCTTTTGCACAAAAGTTAAACTTGAATTTCCGGTGCTGAGTGACGTGTGTAAAGGTTAGGCACAGACAGGGTTTGGGACACGAAAATTGTGCCGTTTTTTGTTTTCGTAGAACAAAACATAACGAACTAGACCAAACTGCAAGTACAAAAAACGCTAGAGGTGGCTAAACATGAAGTGATGAGTAAGAACATAAACTAAACTACATGAAAAATATAAAGCCTACAAGAAAAAAAAAGCACAAAACGTAACACCTTTAAAGTTTTGCTGCTGGAAAGAAGGGTAATATTTTATGAATATTTTTAAAATTTCCCTTTTTCCTTGTCACTTATTTACATATATATGTAAGTCTCTGCTGACTTATATCACTATCAATACATGTCCATTCTCTTGCCTTCTTTCTAATTTATATTCCCATCCAATTTCTAACTCCTGATTCTGCTCACCTGGAACCTAATCCACGCAGCATAGGGAACAAGGCTGGGGAACTTCCTGGAGAAGATACCAGTCCATTAAAGGGCACAAACACATTCACACATTCACATTCACA
>JAABNY020000136.1:15276504-15300306 GCA_015164015.2 Brevimyrus niger
CAACGAGCAAGAATAAGGTGCCAACTTATGCCCAGAACTTGTGGAAACTCCTTCAGGCCTGTTGGAGAAGCGTTCCAGGTGGCTACGTCTGGCGGATGATCGAAAGAATGTCAGGAGTCTGCGAGGCTTTCGAGCCAAATGGAGCCGTTTTGACGGGCCTGAAATTTGAGAAAACTTTGAGATGTTGAACACTTCTTTTGGTTGTTGCAAAATGCATTGCTTACTACTTCATCGCTCCCCCCAGGGCTTTTACTATAAGGTGAAGCTAAAATAGGGAGACGTGCATCAAAAGCAGACGTGTACAGACTTTTGAGCGGTACTGTATGTTGTTATGAACCGGCTGATGGGTCTGTCGTCGCTGCAGGTCCCCCCATCAGCTTGGCGCTGTCCGGAAGCCGGACCCGGAAGAGGCGCCTCGTGGCGCCGGCCCTCAGCCTGACGCTGGAGCGCAGCGACTCCGCCGTGTCCGACGAATTCACGGCGGCGGCGCTTTCCCCGTCGCCCGACGAGGACGACCTGGACATCAACCTGGAGGAGCTGGAGACGCCGTCCGACAGCGAGTCCTTCACCCTCAACGACAGCATGCAAGACTTTGAGTGGGAGGGTAACGGAAGCTTCCGCTCTCTTGACGTTTACGTTAAGGGCGCGTTTCACTTTTGATATGCGTTTGCTCCGTCAGTGCGGGCAGCGGATTGGCACCCGCGACTCGGTAGCTTCTCACTGCTCAGCTAGCTGTATCCATGGCGACAGATGACCTTCCGCGGATTGGCCGGAGGGAAGCCAGGGCGGCCAACCGGGCGGCGGCGGAGCAGGCGGAGATGGGCCAATTGGAGCTGGACCGGGTGGACAGCCGGGGCCGGCGGTGGCGCAAACTCCATATCGCCGGGCAGGAGAGTCTGGTGAACATGAGCGTGCTGGAGCCCTACCTTCAGGTGTTGTCCCACGGAGGTGGGTCACGGATGAACCTCTAAGATGGGCAGCCGTAACTTGGGCTGCTGGCTTGGGCACTGGGGCACCGTCCTTCAAAACTTCGATAGTCAATGTGTATGCGTGTTGCCCGGCATTTCGTAAAGGGAATTGTGATATGACCTGCAATGGCCAACCCTTACCACCCTACATACTATACATGCATATGGACTGATAATATGCCGAGATGAAGTGTCCCAGATGAAACAACGTTACACAGACGAAGAGCCTATTGTTAAGACACGATCAGATCTTGAAGTCATGGACTGATCACCGCTAAAGATGGCTAACACGAAGTGATGAGGTACCCCCTGTGTTCTAGGTTACTATGGAGATGGAATGAATGCCATCATTGTGGTTAGTTCCTGTTATCTTCCTGACAGCACCATTGATGACTACCAGTACGTAATGGACAATCTATTCAGGTATTGTGTACAACCCACAATCGCATTGTTGCCATCAGACAGAGTATACCCGTGACATTGTTCTGACCACCTTTGCCATAGGATATTATTCGTAGCAGTACAGTGGAAGTGACTGTGCTTATCTCAAACAAGGACGAACCTCAGTTGAAATTATATCGCGAATCACATACATTGAAAGGCACCCCAAACTGCGGCTTAGGGTGGGCCCGTCGGCACACCTCGGTCTAAAGTGTTTCTATGACGACCATCGCAGGTACATTCTGGGGACGCTGGACCTGATGGTGTCCGAGAATTACATCATAGTTTACCTGTGCGGCGCGGCGTCCCGCACTAAGATGCCCACTATCAAATGGCTGCGAGACTGTTACACGACCATTGACAGAAGGTGAGCAGAATGGGATGTGTGTCTGTGGATGTGTGTGTGTCTGTGGATATGTGTGTCTGTGGATGTGTGTGTCTGTGGATGTGTGTGTGCGTGCGTCTGTGGATGTGTGTGCGTGCGTCTGTGGATGTGCGTGTGTGTGTCTGTGGATGTGCGTGCGTCTGTGGATGTGTGTGCGTGCGTCTGTGGATGTGCGTGCGTCTGTGGATGTGCGTGTGTGTGTCTGTGGATGTGTGTGTGTCTGTGGATGTGTGTGCGTGCGTCTGTGGATGTGCGTGTGTGCGTCTGTGGATGTGCGTGTGTGTGTCTGTGGATGTGTGTGTGTGTCTGTGGATGTGTGTGTGTCTGTGGATGTGTGTGCGTGCGTCTGCGCGCGTGTGTCAAGGGTAGAGTTGACTCTGAGAGAAATGGCCGAGGGACTTCAGTCTGTCATTTAGCATCTAAGATTTTTGTTTTGCATTGTATGTCAGTGTAACTAAATCGCACAGCTAGTAACACCAGGAAAATGAATAATAAATGTGCCTCAAAATTGCTACCAATATTACTAGCAACCCTGATGATTTTCTCTTCTTTGTACAAAAAGTAGACTATAGTATATGATAGGTCACTCCAGTACTCACCTGGACTGGAGCTGTCCATCCCAAAAACTGTGCGCATTATGACATTCCTTGTAGATGTGCTTTCTAAAGTCCTCATTGCAGAACGGCCAGGTTTACGTGTCAGAAGCCACTGGATTTGCTGGTTTTTATTCCACCCGAGCCTTTAATTGCCCTTTCTGAATCGGAATTACCTTACAGGAGGCGCTGAGTCAGATTGCCATTGAAAGGTAATAAAACCAGCAGAACCTGTGGTTCTGAAGACTGAGGCTGCCTAGCCCAGTATTATTGCCTCGAGTTCCTGTGTGCCTAAGACACAATTATTGAACTCATATATTATCTATTTAGCATATAAAGGTACACTGCACTTCTGGCTTACTAACCTGCTGTTGGCCCTCAGGTATGGCTCCCAAAAAACACATGCAGTTCTAGTTTGGTCCACAAGAGGGCACATCGACAGAGCTTCTTCCCAATGAGTGTTCAGCTCCAATGGCCGTGCCATTGTGAAGTGGGATTTTGCTGCTTGGCAGTGTTCTGCCCTCAGCCCCCTTTATGAAGTATGACAGGAATGCTGTACTAATTCACAGACTGCAAGCACAGCTGTCTGGTGGGGGGGGGGAGCTATTCCTCCAGAATTACTCAGATAACATATTTACTGGGGGTTACAATCACAGTGTGTGCTCACCTCTCTCTCTTTCTCTCTCTCTCTCACACACACACACACACACACACGACAGAGCTTGCCCTTCAAAAATGTACTGCCTTACCAGTCAATTATGTTATCCGCGCCGGACCAATACACCGGCTGTGGACTGGTCCCACCCACTGTGGTATTCTTTGAGTCGCCGATAAAATTAAACGCAAAATGCTGCTCCCGTTAATCATTACCACAGTTAATCCTGTCGACAAAAGTGTGGAACGTCAGTAGACGCGCTTGCGTGTTGTTCGCGGATTTGAGACAAAGCTCCATTACGGTGGCCGCTGGGCTTTCCTGACGCCTTGGCGCACGTCTGACTCTTGAATCAAAGTCTCCATCGGGACAGTTGGAGTGGTCAGAAGCATGATGTCATGTGGCGTAGGAAACTTTTGTCTATAAAAAATTACCCCAGGCACAATTCTCAGCGCTGGCAGTTGGGTGGGCGGGTGGGTGGGACTTCACCTCAAAAGCAAAATAAAGTTCAGAGTGCATTTTCCTTCCTTACTGGAGTAAGCATCGTTTAACCACCAAAATCAGCCACGCGGAGGTCCTTAAATTAGCCAGTTCTTTTATTCGGAATCTCTGCAAGGTTCCGTCACATGGGAAGGGCGTCAGACGAGTTTGAAATGTTCCTCTTTAATAAAGGCGAACTGAGGGTGAATCCCTCCGAAGGATGAGTGGGATTGGCTGTTACTGGGATCGGCAGTTAATTTAAAACGTCTTTCTGAGAAACGGGTGGGGCAGGTGCCATCGATTCAAACATCCTAGCAAGGCGCTGATTATTTATTCATTTAATATGATATTATTGTGAGACCTTTGCCTGCCCTCTGGCCTTGGGGCCCGTCCGTAATGAGCGTGATCTGGCTGCGTGCTCCACCCTCAGCAGGCTTCCCATCAGAGCAGGATCGGCGCCGCTCAGTGACTCTGCCGTCACGACCTTCGCTGCGTTGACTCGCCACCCAGCTGACGCGGCGTTCTGACTGACCACCGCAGTTGTGTCACAAACGTTCCCTTCGCAGGACAGGAATTTCCTTGCAAAATGCCCCACGGGCAATCGTTTGCCCCGTGTGAATTCCTGCTCTTTGTCTTGATGAAAACACGATTACATCATATCACCCCAACTTCCTTTAACCAGTGTGAAGTGCCACATTTTAGCAGATTTTAACTAGCGCTGTACTGATACTCAGTCTTCACTGCGCCTTCTCCTCTCTAGGCTGAGGAAAGACTTGAAAGGCCTATTTGTTGTCCACCCAAACTGGTTCATCAAGGGCCTGATCACCATCGTCAGGCCGTTCCTCAGGTAAGAACCGCAGCGCTGAGAAGTCTACCGGACTGCGCAGATCTGCAGAGTGTTACTGACTGGCCTCGCCTTGCCTGCCTGGCTTTTTGGAGCTTCGACAAACAAAGAACATCCAGCTAGTTGTTGCGGAGCGGCAGTTTCCACGTAACAGATGCAGCAGAACTGATTTCTGATATCCCAATATCGGAATTAGAAAGGTCATTTGTATATTACTCAGTGGATTTTGCATAAACAATCCCGGAATATGTCTTCTTGCTTGTAAGGACCGTTTAGTTTTCATCTGAGTAATTACCCCCAGGTCAAAATGAAGTCATTATTTATTTTTTTTTAAACCATGTTATCTAGCAGAAAATCCCCATATGGATTCGGGGCTTCCACTCAGTTGTGCTTTTTTTCCCCCCCCCGTCGTGAAACAGTGTGAAGTTCAGCCGGAAGGTGCGATTCATCAGAAGCCTCCAGGAGCTCAGCACATACATTCCCATGGAGCACGTGCAGATCCCAGACTGCATCCGACAGTGAGTGGCTCGCTTTCCCAGAAGAGTTCAGGTTCTGGAGACCCCAGTCTTGCAAAAAGTTGAATATTTAGGTTTCTTTCCTGGAGCCGGGCTAGACTGACCTCGGGTGGGGGGGGGTCGGCGAGAACTCACACTAAAAGCAGAGGTGGAAATTTCAGGTCCAGAAAGTACAAATCCAGACCGGGATTTAGTTTCTACCACCCAGTTGAGCATAAAGACTCACATGTTACAGAGTACGCCACTGGTTGGTTGAAACATAATCCTGGTTTGGATTTGTACTTTCTGGACCTGGAATTTCCACCTCTGACTAGAAGACACTCAACATGTATATTAGAGAGCGACAGTTGGACAGAAGACGCCGAGAGGCTGAAGACTCCCTTGGAGCAGACGCCTCGATCAAAATAAGCGCGTCAATTTCTTAAGAGTAATAAAAACCTTTCTTGTCTTGCAGGTTCGATGAGAAGATGAACAGGTGAAAGATCCCTGTGCCGCGTCCCTGTAATATGTGCTGTATATAAATATGGGCTAATCGGGTGTAAGGACTATTGAACAAGCAGCCAGGCGGAGAAGGTGGACGGGGACACAGATGACCCCATATTCCAGTGCCAAAGCAGCTCGGGGCTCAACATCGGGACTCGCGGGGACTTCCTGCCATCCTACATGACATTTATCTGCCCAGTTTATTGGCAGTGATTCATGGGAATCGGACTCCACGCCAGCTTGGCTTTACGGGCTAGGGGCTAATTCGCAGCAACTGCAGCCGGGAGCAAAAAAGAACGTTACATAAAAGCTGCTCTGTGGACAAGCGATAACTCTGCGGCGTGTCACAGCCGCCTGATTGACGGTTCAGGGTGAGATCATTCGTCAACTTATGTAACAGCCCTTTAAAAAAACAAAAAACGTGTAACAGGTCCTACTTTACAGTTTGGATGAAAGCATAGATGCACCCTGTTGTTACTGTGCATGTCAAAGATCTGGTTAATAGGAGAAGCTCCCTGTCCGTACTTAAACACTAACTAGCAATTGCCACCATTTCTTTATCATCCTTTAAAGAAGCGAGATGTATCATCTAAAAGGGAACCTTTTTTTTTAAAAAAAACTTGTACTGATTTCTGCAATGCAACAAACATTGTAAAGTTGTTTATATTCAGTTAGAGTAAGTCTTTTGGAGCCGTTTTTAAATGATGTAATATTTCCCAAAGCCCATGTTATGGCACCCCGTACAGCCCCATAGTCACCCCAGTGAGTGTATAGCGGGTTATACTGGCATGATCAGATTCCAAGCCTCATGGTCAGACAGCGCAGATCATTTTCTCTGTATAGTACTTTCATGAATGAATGAGCCAACATTATTACAACGATGACGTGTTACATATGGTGCACTGAATGGTAGCATTTGAACAAAACTTGTAAAAATAAAAAACCAAATTTTCCCGATATAGATTATTTTCATTTGAAAATCATGTTTATAATGGTATTAGTTCAAGTGACTAATCTTACTTACACCCTTATTAAATAGATGCTTTATGGAGTGTGTATGGAGATCTGGACAAGCCCAGTGATAAATACTTCACTTAATTTCCTTTTCACTGTCGGAGTTTAAAGTGCATGCGTGAAAGCAGAGGGCAAAAACAAATGCTTTCTGAAAAAAAAATTCAACTGATTATTGCTCTATAGGAGATTTCAGAGCCTTGGACAGTAACATCAAGCACCAGCATTAGTAAATCGCACCTGGTGATCAAAGATCATATCAAGGGTTTCAGAAAGCAATGTGTGTGGAGAACAATTGGGCCTCAGACTTTGCTTGTTCAAGCGTCACACATTTCGCCACTTACATCCTGAGGAGGTGATATGGTTCAGCAAAGATACAGTGTTTAGTTAAAGGAAGAATGGACGCCATTTATTCCATATGGAATTATGATGGCAGGTTTTTCCCCCTCAAACTCCTGAAGCGCTTTACTCTGTGATCGATACAGAAACTGGGCTTTGTGATGTACAAGGAAAAATATTTAAATCTCTCCCTCACTCACACTCTGTCACACACACACCCGAATCTGAGCAAAGCATTTACCCATAAAATAAGTTTCACAACCGTTTGTAAAAGATCATGTGCTTTGTGCCAGCTTGTCTGCACAGATACACATGCAAACAGAACTGTAAACCTGGAATAGAAATCAAACTCCGCAATAAACACACACACACACACACCTCCATATGCTGAAATGCTTGAAGTGCTGCCTTGATTACTGTGAATCCACTATAGAGAATTTATACAAATTTTACAAACCACCACTTTGGTCGACTTTTGAAGGTTAATGTTGACCGCCAATATACATATACATGTACTCTCTCTCTCTCACACACACAGACACACATTATATATATTTTACAAACGACAAAAGATGAATTGGTTTACTTAAAACTATTTTTCATTTTAACAAATCACACTGCATCCCCCCCACTACACACACACACACGTTTTAGTCTGACGACTTGGTATGCAATCTTGACACAACTGGGTATGGAGGACAATGAGCATGTGAGAAATATTACTCTAAGTTTACATGAGGTTAACTGGAAGGAAGAAAAAAAAAAGTATTTAGTTAACATTGTTTAAATCACTAAATCATATCACATCAAATAATACACACACCTATACCAATAAAATGGAACAACATAAATCGGGCATCATGGTCCATACATACTAGAAGGGGGAATGCGAGGAAAAAAAAAAGAAAAAAGTCCAGTGACTTGCTGAAATGATAGTTCTGAATCATAAATCACACATCAGACAATATAAATATCTACAGCACTGTTGCATGAAAAGGTCACATAGTGCTACAAACATCCCAAACTCAGGGGAAAAGATTCAACTCCTTGAGCAGCTTATAGGGCACCATCCTAAGAAGGTTTAAGCTAAGCTAGCAAACCATGCTACTGGAATCAGTTAATCCAATAATTAAAAAAAAAAAAAAAGTTCAAGTTTGCATATTCGTTTGGAACTAAACAGGAATATCCAAACGATGGTTTATGTTTAAATATTATACTCATTCTATATCCATCAGCAATACAATTCACAGGACAAAATGACAGTAGGGAGGGATCTGGATTCCAGGGCCCCCGGCACTGACCGCCACAGGGGGGACCCCCCCGAGACTAAATCAAAAGGAAGCAAAAATATGACCCTGAAAATATTCGACCTTGCTTTGAACACAGATCATGCATCCGACTGTACCTATAGCCATTTCGATTTTGCAAGACAACCCCCCCCTCCTTTAAAACAGCAGGTCACATCTGTTCTTGACAGGAAATTTGGTTGTAATCACAGCTTGGCAGCAGAGGAGGAAGCAGCCAGCTCTGCCCCCAGAAAGCACTTGGGGAAATGGGAGGGTGGCGGTCAGACGCCCATGAATGGGCGATTGACGCGCTGAGATTTCGCCATGGACAGACCAGGAAAGCAAAGTCCCTCTAGCAGCATTGAGGTAACAGAATTTATGGGCCCTAAAAATCTCACCCCCCCCCCTTCCCGATTAAATACCAGGAAGCTGCTTTGCAAGTAGGAAACCCTTTCTAGTGTTTTAATTAAATCACTGTGCTAAAGGAACTGGGAAGGATCATGCAATCCTCTTTGGGTCATTTATGACATAATTGTACATGAAGACCTGTAATTTACTGTACAGATTCTTTTAGGGTCAAAATTGTTACAATAGCTAATGACTCTCCACAAAATGGTTATAAGACTGAATGTACACGGGCATGTGTTTTTGCGCTCATACAATTTGGCACCGCTGCCTTGATCTGGATATTCCCTCAAAAGGGAACAGGCAGTGGAATCCGCACCAAAACCACAATAATACTCTAATAGGTTAAGACACGCCAATTACGCACTGATAACACAAACTAAAACCAAGTTAAAACCTCAAGTACTGCAGTGCCATATATACCAGAGGTGGAAATTTCAGGTCCGGAAAGTACAAATCCAGACCGGGGTTTTGTTTCAACCAACCAGCGGAGTACTCTGTAACTGTGACTCTTTATGCTCAACTGGTTGGTTGAAACTAAATCACGGTCTGGATTTGTACTTTCTGGACCTGAAATTTACACCTCCGTTATATACACATAGAAGGCCCTTAAAAGGAAGCCGGCACCGTCGTCTTGGCTGATTTCCCAGCATTAATAGCATCTGTGTTGACTGGCAGCAGCAGGGTTCGGTACGCTCAGAAAACACCTTGCATGACAAGTATATAAAGTTCAGACCATTCAAGGCTGTCCACAGCCGCTGGTGTCCAGCGCCTCGTTGGTTCCGAGTGGGGTAAAGACGTTGGATGGACACTGCGCAGGGACATGGTTAAGTGCTGTTCTGGGACTGAAGTAACTGCTAGGGCGTTTTAGGAGGATAAAAAAGGGAGGTCCTGATATTTGCCATTTCCTGCAAGAGAGACAACCAAAGCTTACACACAGAAACAGGGCTCACTGGAGCACATCACCTGCTCTAGTCAGATGTAAAGTGCACTGGAAATTCATCACTGTGGACTTAACTGTACAGTTGCCAGTGCCAAAGTCAAGCATGCTGCAGCTTCTGCAAATAAGTTTCCGTCATTTAAGATTTTTCTTCCATACTTGGCTTACTAAGGGTTACTAGCAGTTATTAAATCACAACCTTAAAGGGGCACCCAAAAATCACATGACAGTAGACATGTGTGAAGCTTGGTTTAAGCCATGTGGAATTTCCACGTTTGGGCTGCAAGTCTTCCTATGCTGAAAACCTCCTGAAACAGTTGACCAACCCAGTTATGTTACGAGCTTATAGAGGTGCGGAAGAGAGGGGATTTAAAACGTGTCCTTAGCATTTCTCTGTAGGTCTTTAAGTCACTAGCTACCTTCCTGTGAGAAGGGAGGGTGAAAGGGAAGGGGATGGGGGGGGAAGAATCAAGAAAATCAGTCCAGTGTAATTTTACTTGAAGGTTGAAGACGTCGTAGAATGAGCCGCAGCACCAGCCAAAGGCCGGACTCACCCGCTGGGCAGCTATCACACGCCGCTGTGACCATTGGTGCTGTGCACTTTCGACCTCATCTTCTGCATTGACCCCAACTGCGGATATGAGAAAGAGGAGGGAAGAAAAAAAAAAAAAAAAAAAGTTACACAGTATCAAAGTCTGTGGTTGCGTAGAGCGAGCCGGCGTCGGAAGACTCGCAGGCATTTTAACCACTCGGTATGTAGACGACTCACAGCTGTGTTTGAAACCTAATTTATCATTTGATATATACATTTAAAAAGGCTCCAGACTTGCTAACCAGTCAGTTCACTCCTATATTGTCCGAGAAGACCCCAGGTGACGAAGATCGGATGTTATTTCCCCCTGAGTGTCAGGATGACCAAGATTTTGTTGCCAAGACTGTACAAAGTGGCTTTTATTATTATTAGTAAAAAAAAAAAAAAAAAAAAAAAACTCCCATTAGATCATCTGGCATTGATTTTGAGGAAGACAAGCCCACACATGGCCACTGTCTCCACACCCATATTCAGCAGCTTCATACGACGCAGGAATTTAACGCCAAGAGAGCATCAAGCTTTTCTGAAACCTTCAGCCAAGCTAAAAATTGAAAGGGGCATTAAGAACGTCAAAGGCAAATGCACAGTTTATTTTCTACAGCCCAGCTAGTTTTGATTCTCATATTTCACTTGATAAACCTAAAATAAGCAGGAATGACTGCAGAACCAGCCAAGAGAAAAGGGTAATCCGTCCTAGTTGGGCGTGGAGTAGATAAAGGGATGATGAAGACACCGTCAACATCTTTATAAGCTGAAATTCACACCGGTTTGAAAAAGCACAGACATGCATATTTAAAAATGACAAATCTGATTTGGAAGGAGTCACCTGTGGTCTACACCCAAGGTCACCAATACAAGTGCGTCACTGAATGCCAAGCATCTCTCTCGAACGTCTCCTTGACAACTTCGTTAGTATGGAAGTAGTAGTTTGATACTGCAATATGGCATGAGGAGACGCAGGCGGCGCGCCCCTTCAGCGGGGATTCTGTGTGCCGCCGCGTGGTTCACGCTACTGTAAGGTGGATCTTGTTCAAAGCGCCAACCTCGAGAAAGGCCCCCTGAGGCGGGCGGAGGCTGGGAAGTTCCAGCGTTCCTGGAGGTACAGAGGCCCTTTCACTGGAGACCCTTCCACTCAGCTGCGGCTCTGCCACTGCGTCTCCATGCCAGCATCCTGACCGGGCTTCTCAGGAAAGGCGGCTATTTTAAGGCCCGTCCTACGGAGATGTTTCCGCCTCCAGCTCCGGCATAATGTTATGTAAAGCAGGGTTCATGGAGAAGCGATGGCGGCTGCCGCAAGATGGGGGGCGGAGAGGCCGACGGTCTCATTTCCCCGGAGATGGAGACAGAGCCCTATTCAGAAGCCAAGGTCCACCTCCACGTAACGTCTTTGGGGTGATGCTATACTGAATGTCCTGTTCCAAGGGACGATCGAACAAAAGGAGGCCATCCGGGAAGGCAAACACTGAGGCGTATTAATCCGCACAAAAGTGCAACCAAACACAGGGGAAGGAAGCCCACCCCCCCGGGGCTAAATATGGACGCTGCTGTTATAGCAGTGAGGTCATGCATTGGAAAGGAATGCAGATCGCAATACAAGCTACGCCGTGTTCTTGGCGCGTCTGATCAGGACGTGGTATAGAAAGAAATTTTTACAGCCAGACAGCATTGGTGGGGGGTGGGGGGCGTAACAGGGGGCTACCGAGAAGGGTGAAGAAGAGCAATGGCGGCAGACGCCACGGCAGATGGCGAGAAGGCGTGTAGCCCAGCGTGTACATACATTGATGTTCGCACAATGTCGAAATTGCGTAAAGATTCATTTAGAATTAGAATTTCTCAGAACATGTCCGTTGTTAGACACTACTGTACAGTTGGTTGGGTGATTTATTAATAAAATATTGTATCGTGACTATAAACACGCATATCGTCATCTACTTGAATATCATGAGTGTCGTGATATAGCCTAAACCCTTGCTGCCTTGCATAATAACCAGATATAAACACACTATTTTTAAACAAATTTCATCAAAGTGCGAGTCTGTTGGCCTCATACCTGTCATAACTATTAGTAAAACAAATCGGGTCATCGTCAGAAAAAAACTCAAAACCACCCGTCATATTTTACCGTTTTCTACATACGAATTTTAGAACACCGTGACAAATATTGAAAATCATGAAAATCTCAGAAAACAGTGAGATACTTTTTAGGAAATATCACCCAGCCATACTGTTCAGCACGCTAGTGGATTAAAAAGAGGATTGTTTAAAAAAATTAAGTTAGGAATGCTGGAGCAGAACCTGCATGGCAGACTGCTACTGTAAAAGTAAAGCTAGACGGACTGCAATCAAAAAGGGGCTCGATTTAGGGATAACTTCAATTTGTCTACAGACTGTCGGATCAACTGCAAGCACATTTTATCCATAGAGCAGATATTCGCAATCACAGCACATATGCAATGACGCATACAACATATGTACCGCGAGCGATCAGCCAGTCCAATCAGCCAGTACGGTATCAACACTTCCGACCAGCATCGTGGGGCCAATAGCAAAACCAGACGGACAAACCGTGGCCATGCATCCAATGCGCATCTAGCCGCTCAGTATTGCGGGAAACCCAGACGGTCACTTCGGCGGTGCGAGTCGGCGGGTGATTTGCTGCAGTTCTTACCGGCGGCATCCCTTCAGCCATCTCTCCAGAGCCGATATGCGTCAGGTGGACGAAGTTCATGGGCTCCCCAATCATGCTGCGATCAATCTTTCTCCTCTTCTTCTTCTGAAACCGGAAAACCGACAGTGCTCATTAAAAGAGTTCGTTAGTTCAATTTATTTAAGACACAAAAGCATCGCAAGGATAATAAATAGTTAAAGGCTTATATAATGACTAAAATGCCAATAGTTCCACAAACGGAATAAAACCCAAAGGAACTCAGTGTGGGGTTTGTCAAAGACAAGATTATGCTGTTCTGGGGCTCATAAAAATGGGAGTTGCCAACAGGCAGGTAAAATTCACCCACTTACATATGCGGAGCAAAATTTAAAGTACCTGGGTGCAGAAATAAAATTAATATACCTCCCACCAGTGACAACATAACAATGAAGCTGTAAGAGTAATATGTATTGGTGTAAAGAAAACAAAATTGAACAAACACACAGACACACACAGACTATTTATTGTGAGAACTAAAGCAGAATCAGACACTGGAGCAGCGGTAAGGGCCTCACTCAACGGTCTCCTGATCACAATTACGGCGTCCTAACATGCCAGTCTCACATTTAAATTATTCCTCGAATGCCATTTCCCCCCCCCCCCACCAACTAAGTTTTATACACCACATTACATTCTTCTTGACAGGGTGACAACGGCACATAAATCATTGCCCATTTTCCAATGGCAGTCTCACTAAGGAACACACTTGAGTTGGCAATGGAAGAGAAACCTTAAGGTAGAAGTTCCTTCGTGTTTACAACAGCTTTCAGGAATCTTGTGACCTTGGGTCATGTGCTACACAAGACGCTGAAATGTTTTCTCCAGGAACTCCCCACTGAAGGAGAAAATACATTCCACCGAGTTCACCGTCCATTGAGCATCCTGCTATATGTGCGTTATGCTGCAGGCATGTGTTTGGCTGCTGGGGTAAATTCCATGTTGCCTCATGGTATACTACAGGAAATGACGGCTAAACTGGATGTCACGAAACAATGCAGCTCTAACCAGCAAGGTCTCTACTGGAAAATGTCAACCCTCCCGACAAGCGCAGAGCCCAACTCCTCATTTTCCAAGGATGGAAAACACGATTGAACAAAAAAAGGAAGGAAGAATGGGGTAGGGGGGGGGGGAAGGTTCCTCTTCACATAATCCAACCAGCCAGCTTCCTCTGTTAAACCTTTGTCCAGCGGTGGTCTATCTCAAGTAAGACAGCTGCACAGATTTCCTTGTAACTGACGCTTCATCCAATGTCCTCTAGATGCATTAGAAGGTAGTTCATTCCATCGTTACCCTTATCAGAACTTTGTTCTATACAACCGAGGACACTTTAAAAGCACTTGGACAAGCGCTCAAACAGAACGCAGGGTTAACAGTTCTTGCATACAAACCGCGGAACATTTCACACGAGCTTCAAGCAAACCGCTGATCTCAATGTTCTCACTGTCGCATTCAAATTGAGTAAAATTACAGGCCGAAGTGTATGAGACGCATCAAGATCACTGTCCTCCTGGGAATTCAGGACTAGCAAGAACGCCAACTGAATACACTGAACTAGAAAGAAGGGCAATTCCTTCAAATGGCACTAACATTTTTCACTAGCGAGGTCAGTGAATAGCATGACACTTTTTCCATTTCATCCCAAAAGGCAAAATTTACACCACTATCATTAGCTCAAACACTTAGTATCAATTTCCTTCCTAGCTGCTAATAAAGGCAATTCCCTAGTTTTATACGCAAAGCCTCAAAGCATTCGAACCAATAAATAGAGAAACAATCACATGGGCGCAGAACAAATGAGCCACAAACCCTTGCTATAAGCCAGTAACAATGGCCTTATTTGTATCTCTCACTTAAATGTTTTGGAATATGGGTCCCATGGTAGGATGCAAAGATCCTGTTACAGAGCAGTTTGTCTGGGATGCGCTTGATGTTTGGACATTCTCACATTTGCATTTGTAATTCCAAAACACTCCTGTGATTCCAGTATGTAGGTCACCTAGTTCATCCAACCAATCAGAAAAACTCTTATCCACCGCAGCCTTTTTAGAGACCTGACCTATAAAGGACTTCAAATAGTTGCTAAGGGGGAACAAAATAAGCTTATTTAAGACAAAAAAGAAAAATAGTTTTTGCGGCACTGTGACAATAAGCAAAATGTTACTTTAGGGTAAAGTGGCGGTTACTTTAACTCAAGTCACCCTCCGGTAAACAGATTACATATCATGCAAACTGATCATGCTCAACACATTAAGCTTGATGCCCAAACAGTCCATCTCAATCTTGATAGTGGGAAATGGAGCGGAGAACATGTGACCGACCGTTAATGGGGGTAGAAGAGGATGAGACACTCACCGGTGGGGGCTTGGTCACCACACAGCAACTCATCTTGTGCCAGAATTCACTCATCCCTGGCATCTGCCAACTTAATTCCTTGCCCGTCCTGCCACCCAACTGGTAGTCGACGACGCAACTGGAGATGAGGGCTAGTCTTCGAACTGACGGAGTCCTATTAAATCAAGAGCCATCCAGAATCAGTCCGACACCGAGGGCAGTCTCCCCAAACCTCTGAAGGTTCTGCTCCGAGACCTCCCCGCTGCCGCTTGCCTTTCCGTTTCTTCGGAACTTCCACGGCTCTGGGAGGGACCTGTTGAGGCAAAACAAATTCCACCGGTTAATGGCTTGAGGGTGGAGAGAGGAATCGCATTAGTTAGTTTGGGCCACCGTGGCCTGTTCACTTACTACTCCATGGACAGGATCCCTTCTGAAAATGCCTTTGACAGATAGCAACATTCTTCTGCCAGACTCAGCTGGGAGACGTTACACTTGGACATTATAATGAACTATTGCAGTGACAAGTTCTCTCCTGCTAATATGCTTGGTTGGAGTTGAATGCATTTCAACCTGCAGTACTGTGCAAAAAGGCGCAGGCCTGGTCTATCTGGGTAATAAGTGTATATTTGCTCGGAAGGGGTGGGAACACACCACAATTAAACAGTTGAACAAATGCAAATTAACAGTAACAGAAACTAAACAAAAATTTCTTCTGTCCTCTAAAAAGTCATCTTGTTGGACGACTTGAAGAACTACACACAAGTTCAAATTCACAAGCCGCAGAAATTAGTTAAATAACTTGATGGTGTAGTAGTGAGCGAGTGAAAGAGATAGTTTATTTGATTAGTAGCAGCTGATGATGTGGCTATTTTATGAGGATTTTTTAAATGGCAAAGCTGACAGACTGACCGTTTTACACTAACTTGTAGATCTAAACATTTTTCTATTATTTCCTAAGACTTCGGCACAGTACTGTATACCTCTCACCATTAAGAGACTTGACAGTACATTTAAAGTGGTTCCTTTATTCCTTTCAGAATAATGAGATAATGTTGAATATGAATGCATTAAAAACTTAAGTCTCGGGACTTGTAAACATCGTGAGAGAAGAGGAATCAAACATCCTTTTTAAAAGCCATCATAACAATGAGTCACAGTTCATTAGTAGGATAATTTCAGCTTAATTAAGATGTTTACTGCAGATTGGTACATGAGACAAATGCATTCCTTTAGTTAAACAGCAATCATTACCATGCTTACAGATTAGGTGAAGGTTTGACAAAGCTAAACTACAAAATTAAACCATATCACAGCAGAATGCTAATATGTTCATGGTCTTACACTTAGAGTCTTGCCACCATTTCTTCAAAAGCATAATCCACTTCAGATTCACCTGATAACTTCACTACATTTTAGAACAAATTCATCAATAAACATCAAGCAGAAAGTACAGCACATTTAGGGGAATTCTAAAGTTTCATTTTTTTTTCCTGGAAGAGAAATCCCCAAAGCCTGACTGCTGGTACCGATTTTGGGCCCCATGAAAATACAGCATATTGGGCCCCCAACCTAGACCAATCCCACTACATTCCACATTTGTTAGGGCCCCTTGAAATCGTCGTAACTCTACCCCGCCCTCCCCCTGCTTTACAGCATCCCTAGACAAAACATCAATTTTACTCATCTAATCATTCAACAGGCGTCTCACATCATTGTCTTTACTTGCAAATTGCAATGGCTAAGATTCCATAGACGCTTTCTTGCCCGATTCACTTTATTCAATCCAGGTGCTACAAAAAGTAAGACGGTGTGGTCGTAGTACGACTCACCTTAGAATGTTTTCGATTAATGGTGAAAGGGTGTCAAATGGTCAAGACAAGATGATGCAGAAGCAAAGAGTGAGGAGAAGCTAATGGAATCACAGGAACGCTCGAGTCTCACGCACCTCCGACAGGCTTAACAGGGCTTCAAACCTCACGAGAAAAACTAAGTTCAGAATGGATGTGCATTTCCCAGACAATAGCACTCACGATGTATCACGAAGCCAGTTACCGCCATCTACAGTAAGAACACGTGGAATTCATTAACACTTATGCCAAATATTCAAAACTGAGCTTATCTATATACATAACTTCTTTTGTGGTCCTTGGCCTTAGAAAGCCGAAGGTAAACTTCACTCACAGAGAGAACTTTTCCCTTCTGTTTGCCCTTATACTCAAGGTCACCTGACAAAACTCTTCAAATCTATCAAAAACGAATGTACACATAATTACGGCCAAAGAGATAAGGGGGGAGAACCTGAAAAATGCTTCGTTTGGTTATATACAAGAGATTTCCATTAAAAAAAAACTCTCCGGAATCAGAGACTCATTAAGGCATGTCGCGGAAATAAACACACGTGGGAAGATAGAGGGCTCTGGGATTCTTTCCCATGATTCTAAGTTGGTAACTGTTTACACACTGGGGGGTGCGTGTAAATCCGGTTATATACAAGCCAATACCTGGATTTCCCTTCTAGAAAAACACAACAAGTCGTCCAGGCGAGCAGCACGCCCAATCCGCCAGTTTCAGTAAGCGGAGGCCAGGGATAGCCTACTTCAGGTTGTTTCCGATACTTATCCTTCACGTCAGTTTTGAGGAGCGGCCAAAAGCGTTAAAACATTAAATGGCTCATTGTCTCTGACAGCTGCTGTTTTGCGAATTTATTTAATATAAACATTTTATACGGGACTTGCACAAGCCCAGCATTTCATCTATAAGTCATGAAGCGTACTAAATCCTTCCATTAAATCATCACTAAGTGCAATAACCGCGGGACTAAAACATGACAATAGTTTTAGTCATTCTTAATTTGCCCTCGTACAAAGCTCAAGGTTTGTTGTCGAGTATACACGTTTACATAAATCTAGCATACATTCGTCTGTTACATACCCGAGTGGTTTAATTTGGCCAGGAAGGAAAAGTATTCATACGACAATATAGAAACTCAAAGCTCACAACACAAATACATCCATAGCCTACGTAACATTATACAGACGAAGTGTAAATTTACAGCTCGTTTAACAATTCAGTAACTTCTCTAAACAAATTTACCACCTTATCAGTGTAAACTTTAAATAATTTTCGGCGTCCTACTAAGCGGCTCAATCGCAGGTAATTCACAGCACAGAAATCAGGCTCGGACAGATTTAAAAGAAAAATATAGTCAGAGCACCAAAGCAAACAGGCTACTTTACCTTCCCGGTCGTCACAGGAAAAACACTGGAAATAAATAAAAGGAAAGCCTATTCCACTTACATCTGGTCCAAATCATTACGCCCTTGAAACTCACAGAAATTGTAATTAGAAAAAATACGTTAAAAGCTTACCGGCTTTGAAACTTTTCACTACAACTACACTCGAAAAACTTAAACTTTGGCAATATTTATATATTTTAATTTAAACAAGGATGTTTAAGCTTTGCGCTTTGAAAAATCATGAAATTCGTTTACCTGCGCTGTTAAAGTTTCAAACTGGTCAGGAGGTTTAAAAGAGCAGGAAGATCCTCGAGGAAAACTGCATATCTACCCTCCGCCTTGCCACTGAGATTGCACGCGAAATCACCAGCTGAGGTGTGGTTGCAAGTCCTCAATCAGGAAATTTTCTGCTTTACAATCCCTCCTCAGCTGCAAACGTTTTCTCTTTTTCTCCTGCCCCACCTAGCGGCCCTAAAGGCTGAACGTGGCTGTGTGGCAACATTTATGGAAGATGTTAAACACCCAGTTTCAGAAGCAGCAAGCGTGCCGGCGTAGTTTTAGCCAACTTCATGGGGTATTTAGCAAGAGCAAGCATGTAGACATTTCCTGCCTGGACAAGGCGAGGATATTTACGGTGATACGAAAACAACACGTGAGCATGTGGTAAAATAAAGGTTTTCTTTTCAGATTTGTAATGTTTAAATTTAGAATTAAGGCCATCAAGGACGTAAAGGCGCGCATGCTTGGCAATAAGATGTTGGATTATAAACCGAGTCAGACTGAACGGGTTCTTGCGTGATATTACTCAGAACTTTCATCAGCGCTGGTAAGAGCCGCACTCTCCGACTGAACAAAGCCGTTGTCACCTGACTGACAAGCGCCGCTACAAAAGAACAACTGTTCTCTTTACAGCAGTCATTTTAATCGGCAAATTGGATAGTCTGTATTTCTTAATATAGTGGGAGACTGCACTGCAATTTTTAAAAAATCATAGTATGTTTGTAATTATAGGAAATAGAGAATTCAATGTGGATTTCATACTATAATATTTAAACTAACCTTTTTCTTGGAAAAGGTTGGAGGAATTAAGTTTGATGTTTAATCCATCTTGTCCATTTATCACATAGACTTAACACCTTAATATATAAATTAAATATTAAATCAGGTTTAAATTCCTATACCTCCGACTCAGTCTTTTGTCAGGTGTTGGTAGCTACAGGCAACCTCACAAATCAATATACTTGGAATAAACTCTGGTCAATGATGGACAGGAAATTTTCCAACTTATAACATTAGGTGGCGGTATTGATCAGATCAGCACCTACACTGTCCTCCTGTGATACGGCACACAGTTCAATTTACATTTTATTCTTTTAGATAAGGTACAGTTTTAGCATCCTCATTGTTATTTCATTCTCTTATCTCTACTGATCATACCGAAGAATAATGACAATGTGTTGATGGCACTCCTACATTTATAAATCACGCTTTAAAAGAACTGGCAGTAAAAGTAGACTTTCTCTGTCGGACCGCCCTTTTCTGAATTCAAGATATAAGTGGATTGATTTCCTGCAGTAAAATGTTGGGCGGTAACTTGCTTGCATACCACACAACCACGTGATCTCCTTTATCGCGCAGTCCTGATATACGTTCTTAACTGAATTTATTCTAAAATTGGTCGACATAACTGAACTGACGCCTCCCACTCATTAGACTCACATTTAAGCATCTGGCAGGTTTTATGAAATGCTCAACATCAGTTTAATCTTTTAATACCATAATAAAAAAACTTATACTATATGTGACTAAAAAAAATCCTTTACAGTGCATATCCATTAATAAACTTCAAAGAATTCCAGACAAACCCAAAGCTTTTATTAACTAAAATTACCACACATAGTTCCACATAACTTAACAAAATAAAAGTGTCTGTACATGCATTTGTCCTAAAAACAGCTGCAAGCTTTCGTTCAGGTTTTCCCTAAATCAACTCTTTGGATGTGGCCATTAGTCAGGTCTTGCAGTGCCATGTAATTTCTTTCCTGAGTTTATTATTCTTTCTCTTACCAGAGACATCTTGGTACCTCTTACCCATGCAGCTTTTCAATTATCCTTTATTTTCTTTCTGTTAACGATGAAGGCAATGCTTTTAGATATTGTTGCGTCCATTTCCAGCTAGCTGTTCTAGAAGGCTTTTGAGAATTCCCTAACTGGCTTCTGATCTAACTATCAAAATTTCCATAGAATCACCGTTTAAAGCTGTCATATCCGGCAATCAAAAGAACAATTTTTCTCCACCCCAAACATTCTTGTGAAGACACATTTGTAGGTTTAATTTTTCCTTTATTTTTCAAAGTCCATCATGCTTTCAACTCAACGTCATTATTTTTGGATGCTTATACAGAAGGGAAAGGCTTTATTTTTAGCTTGAGGCCTTGCTTCACTGGGTCAAGAAATCCTCTTTTTTTAAGTTCTGCAGTCTTCTACTATCATTGGTTTTAATTTTCAGCATGTTCACTGCTGCATCATAACTTGCGCAGTCTAATCAAGTAAGAGTCACAGCTATTTGCTGACATAAGCAATGTGGTACAGAGATGGAAGCTGGTTCTCAATGAAAAGGGCAAATCGGGTCTCAGGAGGGAATTTGTCATCTGGATAATTAAGTATGGAGGTACTGCGGAGACATACCGGAGTTTGTATGTCAAATAATGCATCCAAATATGCATTCCCAAGTTGGTTGACATGTATAATTAGTAAGCTTTCAAGATAAGCCTTTTACCTTTAAATGTTCTTGAATTGTCTTAAATTAAAAGTTTGCTATATTCAGATTCTACATTCATTACTTTTCATAATTATTTTCAAAGGTCTTTCTGTATCCTGCATATGTACTGCATTGTGGTTATAATTTATTATGACTAATAAATAAAGCTGGAATCTACTCCTATAGAACCCATTATTACTTACAGCAAAGGGAACTATTGGATAAAAATGCAGCTCAGACCGCCAACTTTCTGCTTGCACTTCACTATAACATTCCGCTGTATGATTTGAGAATCCAAATACCAGTAACATCATTAATCATGGTTACTCCCGCCTTAAACTTTGATTTATTTTGAATGTTCCGGAAAACCCGCCCCTTCTCGCCATCCACTTGTACCTTCACAGTACAATGCATTCATTTAGTAGGAGAAAATATTGATCCCGTCTTTAAAACAATGCGGGCCAAAGTTGTAAAACAAACACGTAAACACGCATGTATTAATGTAATAACTGAATGATAAATGTAATGTCTGAGACAACTTCACTTGAACCATAACTACACATCCGACAAACCAACGATGCCCGCACTTTTCACTTCCGGTGTCGCTCGGGATCCATGTTGGACAGCCGCTCAAATGTACAACAATAAATATTTATCTTTTGAAAAGTTGTGTAAAAGTAAGAGAAGACTTAAACACCGCAGGAAACCCATGGTATAGGTATCACGTTCCCATAAACGACTTACCAGGGTAAGTAGTCAACGATATAGAATACACGAAAGTGAAAGTTGATTAGTTTAGTAAGAGAAGCAATTTGTGAAATAAAGTTAGCAGACAGTTGTTGTGGTTGGGGGAGGCGAGCGGAAGCGGAGCACGTGACACCACTCGTGCTAACAGCGCGTGCCGGTAATTACAAACACTGGTTAATTAATTAAGCGGCTCAGGGACGCGCTACACACCGCACCTCTCTGTCCGAAGAGAACGTTACCCGTTACCTCCCTCTTGGAGTGTTTAAAACACCCCGCGGTCGCGCTAACGAGCTCGCTGTCCCCTTATTGAGATCACGGCGCCTTTACTCCTCTCAGCCCCTCTAAACAAATACACTCCCTGCTCTGGTTATTTCCTAAGGACGCCGAAGTCAGTAACTCACTAGAGACAGGATGTGGAAATGGGGGAAAAAATGTTCTTGGGTAAAGTGGGGAATTTCGTATCCCATCCCTGCCGGAAAGTCTAACTACTTCACGATTACATTTATTTCAAAACAACCAATGGTTAATAATAAACGGAGAAAAAAACCCCACATTCCAGTTATTTGTTTGTATTTTTAGTTATCTTTTCTAAACGGCTATGGTTTTAGATGGCACACTTTGGTTGATGTTCGACGCATGAGAATCTTAACTATGTTTGAAAACATTCCTGTTAGTTATTTTCTTACTTTTTGGTAGCTTATTTGTATTTCTCGTTTTGTTGTGAACTCAACGGGTGTTTAGAATTCCATTACTTTTAAAGTTCAGTCAATAGAAAATACTACTTATTATAACGCATCGTGCAAGTGGTTTTACTTAAAACTCCAAAATGAAAAATGCATTCAAAACATGTATTCAAATTGACACATTGAGGTTTTCGTTTTTTTTGTCAGAAAATACTTTAATTAAAATTAAAAATTGGAATGTGTTGTTTGTGTAATTATCCAGGTACCACACATTAACATGTAACAGCCACCTTTTGAACATTCTAACATTGTGAACAACTTTAAAATTTCTTTAAAAGTGCCAGTCACTATTACTGAAATGCAGCTTTTCGTCTTGTGTGTTAAAAATGAAAAACATTTCCATCACCTGACCCAGCTCTCCGGAAAAGTACATGTTGTCTCGGATGAAAGCACCTGCTGAATTAACATTTATGATGAAGTGTCTTGAGTGGCTAATTCTTACACTGGAACTTCTGAACAAACCCCCCCCCCCCCTCCAGCATTTACAGAGCTTTTTTTATCCAGTGCAGCTTATAGAGAGGAAAGGATTGCAACTTGCATGCACACTCCATGGGACTCAGACCATAAGAACTTCAACCTTTGTAGTGTTGACACACTGCCCTATTTGTTGAGCTACGAGTGCTGTAGCTTTCACCTCTACCCTGCTTTACTGACCGACACCTCGCCTTCCTACACCTCAGATGTCACTGGTGGATCTGGGGAAGCGTCTGCTGGAAGCTGCACGGAAAGGTCACGACGATGACGTCAGGTCGCTGATGGCAAGCGGGGCCCCGTTCACCACGGACTGGGTGCGTGACACTTTGGCACATTCCACAGTTCCAGTTTCATTTCGCCCGCCATCATTCCTTTATAGGTTTTCAGTTCCGGTGTGGTTTGTAAAAAGCTGCTAAAATGTTTATTCTTGTTTCCCATCGCTTGAGCACACTGTCCAGTTTATATTCATGGTTTGTCTGTCAACTGTAAACAGCCTGGGAACATATCAGGCATGAAGTGATCTTGAATGACATCAATATGAGTTAGAACAGAAATGCAGTATATGTGCTGCATCTTCCAATCACCAATCCAAGAAAGTGTCACAGGGGGCTTAGAGCCTATGTAATGGCACAAGGCAGGGGTGCCAGTCCTTCGAAGAGCACATATATGCATTCACAGTGGTATACGATGGAGGATGTAGGGAAACCGTACAGCCTAACTGCTTGTATTTGGATTGCAGGAGGCAACCCACATAACATGGAGAGCATGCATACTCCCCTCGCACACACACATACACACACACGCACATGTAGGGTAAACATATCCTTATGGGGACCGCTCATTCATTTCAATGGGAGAAATGCTAATGC
>JAABNY020000136.1:15306804-15317340 GCA_015164015.2 Brevimyrus niger
TTTTTTTTTTTTTTTTTTTTTTTTTTTTTTTTTTTGTTTCTTTTTTTTTTTTGGACGCGGGGGTGCGGGGGGGGGCGTTGGGGGGGGGGGGGGGGGGGGGGGGGGGGGGGGGGCTTATAGGCACACATCTGATTCACTAACCAGCCCTGTATTCAAACTGCAAATCAGCTGGCACAGGCCAGGAGGGAAAAGCAGCGATGAGGGGAATAACGTAAACGTTACCACTGGCAACCATTAACTGTGTGCACGGAGCCACATGCTGGGGACAGGCAATGCATGGCATCCTGGGAAGTATTCTCGGCAATCTGGTTGCCTGGTTACAAAAAAAAAATGGTGGGTCACTAAGAAAACATCTTGTGGAATGTCTGCCGAAACTATTGAAATGGAAAAAGAGGTAACTGACCCAGTGCTACGTTAAAGGTAACTTTTTTTAAAAAGATACAAAGTACCTTTCTGTATGTGTATATGTTCCACAAGTTCAGTTAACATATTACAAAGCATTCACGTGGTTATAACGATTCCGATCACTGGCACCTGTGTTAGAATTTTTTTATTTTTTTTGATACGTAACATTTTTCCCGGGCTTTTAAGAAATATAAGCCAAACAGCAGATGGCGCCACACGTCTGCACATTCCACCTGCACTGATCTCTAACGCGCTGCAGTACGCCACATCATTTCTTATACATCATCTCAATGCATTTAATACGTATACTATAATCGGTTGATTAAAATGTATTTTCATCCTACAGTGTTGTTGAACGCATGCAAAAGCTTATTTAAGTGTATTGTGTTCTGGGGGAAGGTTTTGCGAGGGAAAAAAAATGTGTCATGGCAGATCTTGCAAGACAAGGTGTGATGCATGTTGAAACGTATTTCTGAGGCTGGTGGGGGGACTGGTTCTGCAGAGCCTATGAATTTGGCTCGATCTATGAATTAACCTGCCTTTTTTATTTTCTGTCATGTTACTGCATCATTTTTTATTTCTACAGCGAAACACCAGACATATTGATATGTGCTGTTTTCACATGTTGATTTGTATTTCACTTTGAACACTATTGAGGGTATTAAAGAGACAAAGTGGAGTTTTATATAGTTTAACTGTATAACAGTTCTTTTTTCATAATAAAACATACAGAATACATTTTCATATTGTTTTCTTTTAACTTAAATATTTAAATACTGGATTTTTCTTTCCAAAGGAAAAATATCGAAACTTTAAAGAATTCTCTCTTACTCTTATTGGCTTAAAAATCTGAACTACATATTTTTCTGCATAACGCCTTGCATTTTCTTTTACCATTTCTGAATAAGTGAATGCCTTCCAGCCTAAGTTCCTCTTAGTAATTCTGACCCCTTTATGGTGGTTGTGATTTGCAGTTGAGTTGCAGTTGCAAGGGGAACCTGTGATCTCTTAGTAATTTTATCCAGCTTTGTCGAGCATCAAGAGGTTTGGCTCCAATAATAACAGGTTTAATGAGGACAGCTGGTCACAAGTGGCTTTGCTGCTGTCTGATTTTAGGATTGTTTACGTTATATACTTGTTAAAACAAATAGCACTGAAAACTGTATTTGAGCCCTGCGTCACTAGAACTTAAATTCTAATAGAGTCACGTTCATGTTCATTTTTGACAAAGCAATCTGTAAAGAGCTATCTTTGGACTACTCACTACTTGTAGTAGAAATTCACACAAATCTCAGGAAAATATACTGAATCCAATTATTTACATCTAGACTCAAACCCAGAGCTTTTGCGGTGCGATACTGCAATGCTACCCGCTAAACCATCCATCTTCCAACTTCTTATCCAGTGTATCAGTGTTTCCTAACCTGGTCCCCCTACTGGGAGCTGGGAGAGAGCCAATCACAGGCGGCACAGGGTACAATTTACACAAGCCAATTCATCTACCGAAACTATGTGTCTTCGGGTTACAGAAGAAAGCAGCGAACACACAGGGAAAACGCATAAAAATCTTGTGGCCTGTTATGAAACAGTAGCTGCTACTGGGGCTCGATTTCTGAAGGTTGCCGATAGATCCGAGAGCATGACCAATAAATGTGTGCAGATGAATTAATGAACTGCTAAGGAAAAGGGAAAGACCACGGTTATGAAGTTAGCTCACTAGCTCGTTGGAGGCTGGTCTGTTCGCCTAAATGACTGTCTCTGTTGGGGCCACAGGAAAGAGCCTAAAGGAAGATTAGATTGCCTGGCTTCTATTTTTAACCACTGTGCCACTGGGACAGGCGAACGCTTTTCTGCCTTTCCTCAGTTTTGGCACAATCTGAGTAAACTTGTCTCATGATTTTTGCTGCTT
Source organism: Brevimyrus niger (assembly GCA_015164015.2). Taxonomy (NCBI): domain Eukaryota; kingdom Metazoa; phylum Chordata; class Actinopteri; order Osteoglossiformes; family Mormyridae; genus Brevimyrus; species Brevimyrus niger. The sequence continues at coordinate 15,309,119 of JAABNY020000136.1, forward strand.
TCAGTTACGTTGCATCTCCAGATACCTGCGTCTCCCCTTGCATGGCTCCCGCTGACCCAGGTCACGGCGTGGCCTTCCGCCATTTCAGGAGAATATGTTGTTTTAAATGATTTACAGACGTCACCAAACCCAGCATTAGCGGTTGAGACAGTTGAGTAGCCTCTGCTCGTCTGTCGCACGTTCTGTGGTAGAAGGTGCATGGCGGGTGCCAGTGATCAGAAGGTCGCTGGTTCAGATCCCAGCATCGGCGGAGTGATGTCGCCACTGGGCTCTTGGGCGACGCCCTTAACCCCAGCGGGTCCAGGGACCGTGTGACCCCGCATTCTTGGTTGTATGACATTTTGGAGAGACGACGTCTGCTGAATTTTTCTTAAAAAAAAAAGAAGTGATTCTGAGTGGATCCTGAGAATCATAATAGAAGAAAACACACCGATTCAACATGATTTCCACAAAAAAAAAAAAACTTTCTCTGAAAAAGTAATACGGTGCCCAGAAGGAACAGAAGAGCGGAGGGACAGACAGGGATTTGAAAATGACTGGGATGCCTTAACATTTGGTGATGCTAGAAAAAAATATTGAAGGTGCCTAATTCTCAGCAGTGATTGGGACCATATGGCAGTGGGCAGGGTAACACCGGGATGGGAAGCCAGTCCGTAACAGGACACTTACATAATGCATTCGTTTACCTTTAAGGATGATGCAGGATGCTGTTTTATCCAAACAGTCAGCCTGTGGGTTATGAAAGGGGAGTCGGAGAAGAATGCCAAAGGACACAATGAAAACATGCGAACTCCACACACAAAGAGACGGATTGTGAAGCTGGACTGTAACCCCAAAACCTGGAGACATAAAGCAGGAGTCCTACCTGTGGAAGATTCATGCTGCTCGAGTCTTAACACATAAATAACATTTTTTTTCTGAAATGATACAGATTTGTTTTGTTAAGTTTAGAGGCATGTAACTGAAGATTACTGCATTTTAATAAAAAGAAATCTCACCAGCTGATTCAAGAGCTGAATTAAATACAATGTTGCATATTTCTGGGAATGGTTTAAGCCGAACTTTCACCATCCATTGATTTAACTATTTAAAACTTCCAGAGGGACAATTTCTGCTACAATGACCACCCAAACTGTCCGTATATAACAGGATTTTTCCTCTCAAATTGCTATTAAATAAATGCCAGTAAAGGTGTTAGAAGCTCAATTCCCTTTATGGCTCTTTGCATATAAATGTATCCTTAATGAGTTATACAAAGGAGCTGAATGTGTGGATTATCTACCTTTGTCAGCTCATTACTGTTCAACCATTTCCATTAATAGCTCAAATAATATGCAGTTTGTGGCTGGTTTGGTATTAGAGGAGAAAGGCATCAAAGCAATTGTATTCTGAATAATGACACCAAATGCAAATCTGCACATTTCCCAAAGTCTCACATGCAGCTTCTAAGGATCAGTTCAACTCAAAGTTCACGCGGTCCTCAAACTAATGCATTAAAAAGAAACATGTAAGTTTAATTAAACAATAACATAAAAACCTATTCAGGGTCCAACCACAGGAACATCTAAGAGAAAATTACATATTTAAATATGTTGGCAGCAATTGTGATATACTTGGTGTGCATATTTGTCAGGAAGCACATAAAGTAGCGCGCGCACACACACACACACACACACACACACACACACACACACACAGAGACCTGTACTCATTTTTTTGTAGGGACCGTTCATTCATTTCTATGGGAAAAACCGAAATCCCAACGAGACGCCCTTAACCCTTACCCAGTCCTAACCTTAACCATAAATAACTAAACAAAATATGAGCATTTTGGAATTTTAGTTTTTTGATTACAGTCACAGATCTTTGTGGGGAGCTGAAAAATGGTCCCCACAACGTCAAAATAACTTTTTTTATCACATTGTGGGGGACACTTTGTCACCATAAAGTAATATAACCTTAATATAACTCTCTCTCTCTCTCTCTCTCTCTCTCTCTCTCTCTCTCTCTCTCTCTCTCTCTCACACACACACACACACACACACACACATTCCGTGATCAACCACCAAAGTGACCACAGTGATAAAGCGATAACCGATAAATTAACATATAATAAGCCTATAAGTGTTTCACTTATTTTCACTTGATAAGGCAACATCTGACTGGATACCTTTCGGTTATATGTAGAAGCCAATAAATTTTTTATTGGCTTTTTTGGATTAAATCACAGTGTGTGAGCAATAAATCAAACGCCGGCAGCGCCGCCAGTCGTTGAGACGCTGACAGTCAGTGGACGCGAAGAGGCAGAGAAAGCGCCGTCACACCGTAACGGTGTCCGGGAAACGTGCGCTGGTGGAGGCCAGTGAAGGCTGGGGATAGATCATTAGCATTTACCTTCTAGCTCTATTATACAGCACATATGATGGGTATCGATCCGCGCATTTTGAGAAGCCGCGTTTATTTCGGGCTCCAGCAGACAGACAGGTGATGGGGGAGGTGTGGAGAGTCACCTGGGTCCGCATTCCTTCAGCCAGTCCTTCATTTGGGTGCACGAAAATACGATGCGGTAAACTCAAGGACTTCCACCTTAATTAACTTATGAATGATTAATGTGCGAAGCCACCTGCGAGATACAAAGAGCCTATGACTGTCAGATTTTAGTTTGCCAGGGGAAACAAGCTCGAGCGTAGCGTCACGCAGAGAAGCTTCGAAATTTCTTTTCCATTTTCAACAATGTACGTCGTTTTCCCTTCAAAACTGTATAGCTGTTTTTTTTTCAGCGGTTGTACTTACTATGCTTTCTGTATTCTCTCTGAAACTTTTAACTTACAGATAAAAAGCAAAAGTAGTTTATTATCCGTACCTAATGGCCAAAATGGCATTTTAAGATAATATCCCAAATTAATTAAAGCGTGGTTCAATCTAGATCTTGTGTTTATGTACAGATTTCATGCTTATTGAAATTGACGGACAGTTTAATAGATACCATAGAGATAAATGTGACTTCATTCATAAGGTCATTGATGTACATTACCAGAGTTTTATCACTGTCAGAAAAGAGCTACGATGGTGACAAAGAAAATGAATTGTTATTGCTATTATACAGGGATGTAATTGTGCAGCATTCTATCAAAGTGCCTTTTTTGTATTAAATGAGAACCAGATTTCTCAGGCTTCATTACTGTTCCCAGCGTTATCAATTTTAAGTCACGTAACTTGATAAAACTACCCTTTAATAAATCCGCAGAATATGCAGATGTGACTGCAGGGGGAAAAATGAAGATCTTCGCCACAAAATTAAAAGGTGACGTGACTAATGATTAATCATTTTCTCTCTGAATTGTAGGTTCTGTCTTCAAGGAGGCATAAAAAACATCACAGTTAGTGAAGCTTATAGTGTCAAATATTACGTACCAGTAGTCTTTCACTGAAGATTTAATGAGGGACAGTATCACCTTCAATCCTGAATCTTGACATGAATATAATGATTGATCACGTATATTTTAATTTTGCCCATGCGTCTCCACAATAAACAAAAAATATCAGCTCTGGTTTTGGTTTTATTGTGGTCGACCCACACTGGAGTCAGATGGTACAAAAATCGGATGGTCCAACCAGACGACTATCATTTAAAGTCAGATAACACCTGCACTATATAATGGAAAATGTCAGAATAATATAATTGGTCCTAATTTTGGTTGACCCACGCGTCCTCTGTTTGCTTATAGCACGTGAATTTATTCTACTGGATGATACATTTAATGTTTTTTTAGGGGGCTAGATAATTACAGAATGTAACAAGAGGTTAATGAGAACTAAAACGCAGCAGGCCCATTTGCAACCAAATTTCTCAGGGGGGTTTAACTGCCCTGAAAAACCTTCTTGCGTAAAAATGATCGGCGGGCAGCAAAGTGACCCAGTCTACCAATTATCCACAAGCCTGTGGTTTTTTTTAATCATAGTGATCACTGTTTCATGAGAAGGGGTAACGATTGGCTGACTTCTCTGATACTATGGCTAGATATTGACCCTGTAGTTCTTGTACAGCATGATTGCCCAGCCCAGGTGAGTAGGGGCAGATAGAGATATAACAGTTTGTCATTTAGGAAGAGGACGAACGCAAACATACAGCAGCCATGTCTGCCTTCACAGAGAGGTGGGAATGGGGTAGCAGTGTCTTCCAGCCCATACATAATGAGAGCATCTGAACAGGACTGATAACCTCCAGATTTTTTGCCCTTTGATTCGTTCCTTCGCCAAATATGCCTTTAGTTGTTCCTTTCTTCTGCTATGTTCTTATCTCGGACGTGCGGTCTTAATCACACGCAGTCAAGACAGATAAGTCTGAAGCCGAAAGCAGTACGCCATGAAAACCTTTCTCTGTTTCTCCGTCAGACTGCCTCACCGTATTTTTTTTTGTAAAATTGTGCAGTTCGTTTTCCTGGTTGAAGAGAGAAAATGGCTAATGTCGTGCATGTGATTATACACTGTATTGCGTGCGTACGAAGACACCACAGTCTGTGCTCCCATAAATATATAGCATGGTCAAAGTCTGGACCAGAAGCGGTCAGTTTGTTTTGAGTTTATTTCCAGTGATGACAGAATGTCAAGTAGCAATAACACCCGGTCCTCCCTCTTTATGTGAAGCTCTTAGCCTTTTGGTGTACAACCTCCCCCCTAAAACACTGCTCGACCCCCGCTATTGGAACAAGTCGCAACGCTATAGCGCAATCGACTTAAAGTAGCAGCGTCCCATTTTGTAAAGGCATTACTGTTTCACCTTAAGACATATTAGAGCTTAGCTAATTTCTCTGCCCTCTTCTTGGTGAATTTGTGAAACAGTAACACGAGCTCCACTATTATGTAATTGCATCAGGATGTCACGGTCTGCTGGGTCCCTTACTTCGCCCAGCCAACTATTGCATCTGCCAATGGAAGTCCTGTGGATAGATTAATTGCATCAGTGTAATTATTGTCTTGTATAAGCAATGAAGAACCTTTTAGTATAATTATACAGACTCACTCAAGACAGCTATAGGGTGGCATGATGTGTTTTCACTATGGCCATTGTTTAGATTCACTGGACAATGGGAAAACAAATCACAAGTAAATTTACATTATTGGCTTCTATGTGCTGTTACATTTCTAATAGGCTATTAAAAAAGTTTCAGAAACCAATGAAATTCAAAAGTAATTGACTTTTTTTGAGTCCTGGATGCAATTTGGAGGTCCGTGGTAAAAAGCATGGGCTTGTAACAATCTCTTTTGACTTACTCTCCCCAGATATTACTATATATTAAGACCTTTACTAGAAGGTAATTAGAAACATATATGGACAGATATAGAGCTGATTTTTTGTTCCTTAGGACAAAATGACAATGAGAAAAATTGCAACTCCCATGTCCTTACTTGATTGGATCATTTTAAAAAGAAGGTAAAAAATTGCTTAAGACAGCCATATTCATTTTCTGGAAGGCTTAATTAAATCCTCATCATAACTCTGAGTTGCGATCAATGGCAAGGATCAGTTCTGGCCAGCTGCAATGCAAAGTCCTTGGTGATATAGGTCTGTTAGCCCCACATTGTTCTGCACCGAACAGACTGTACGAGATGCACGTACACCTCATTGTAGGAATGTAACTGGTTCAGTTAGTGGGAACTCAAATATCAGGAACTATCTCCCATTATTTATTTATAATTCACTCCATGTCCATTGAAGAAACCACACTTAGTTACTTCAGGACAATGAAAAATACTGGGGTATAATTGTAGTAAATCTGCTACGCCACTTACTGTCTCACGCATCTATAACAAGGTAAACGCTGAGCAGATACAGGTAGCAGATCATCAAAGAGACACATCTTTTCAATCTTCCTTCTTGCCCAATATGCCGAACTCTGGCATCGCGACAAAGAGCAATCCACGCGAAACGTCATTCAAGAACATTTATTATTTTTTATTATAAAATGCATGAAACACTGGAAAATATAATACATAAGTCAAAAGTAGGCTGAGCCTTAGTGAACTATCTAATCTAAATTCTAACAATCATTACCTGTTGACGTCAAAAAACATTCAGGTGCTTCCTCGTTGTCGCTAGCATGCAGTGAGGACGCCGTGCCACGCCGATGTGCAAACGCACTGTGCATGAAACGCAAGCGATAGCCCATTCTGCACATTAATTGCCGCAGTGTGACATAGAGGAAAGCTTATGTCAAAGTGCACACCAATAACATAATGGATTTATACACTAAAACGCCAGTGATGCTAGTTCGATGGATTGGAACCCCCTCTATCCGTTGGTCTTGGTTCGAACTCGGCTACATGTCTTTCAGGGATTACGGACTGTAAACAGGCTACATTCTAAGGCATACATCAAGGAGAAGGAGACCAAACCACGATTAACCTTTGGATAGGGGTGTAAAACTCATTCCTTTGCTATTCCACATCTATCTTTCCACAACTGGTCTAGAACTAATATGAATATGCAATAAATATATTTAGACTGATAGCATTTAGAATGGGACTTTAATTACTAGTTACCTTGACTCTATCAGAATATTTCTCAATAAACTAATTTTATGTAGTGGGGAAGTCCAACATCATTTTAGAATTTAATTTCCAATAAGTTCTGAAAAAGCTTATTCAAACATACTGCTTAGGTAGTACTCAGGAGGATACATAGATCTTCAAGTAAAACCTGCATTTTAACGGAAAAATGCAGAAGTAGCTTAATCGGGTCTAGTTTTGGGTGACCCAAAGTTGAAAGATCTCTCGTCCCCAAACACCGTACGATAAATTTCAACAAAAGGTCGACTAAACAAAATAAATCCTTTACACTGCATTCAAAAAATGTCTGCCATCCCTAACAATAGTCATTGACATCATCCATTCAATAATCATACCTGCATTACCAAAACTATTCCAGAGGCCTTGCTTCACCTATCGATTCCTGTTGCGAGTTTGTTTCGTTGCGAGCAAAACTCTGAAAGTGTCAGACATACTGACAGTGTCAGATACTGAGGAAGAAAGGTGCTTTCAATAACATACCAGAATCCTGCATAAAACAGTTATATATAAACATGTAAACATTTAGACTTGCAAAGTTTCCAGACGTTTACCTTGGTCGTGTTTGTTATAGGGTTATAAGGCCGCTCGATATTCTGCTCTTTCGTCTGTTTGCGCTCACCGTGCCGTGCTGCTTCTCAAGGGGATCAGAGCTTCTGCCCATTGCCGTCTCCTTGAACTTTAGCTGGAAAACGTTCAGCACGGAAAAGGTCGTACCGTGGATCGACTTATACATGGGTATATACATATTCAAGAAGATTATATCAGGTCAACCTAGGTAAAATAGGCATTGTAGACTTCGTCGCCCTACGTAATGTGTTTCAAGTGATCCTACGCCACAGAAGTACAGTATGGGGTGGGGATCTCAGATCTCCACGGTATTACGAGACTTCCATTTTTCAGTTAAAAATGATTTTTGCTTGATGTCGGTTACAGTGAAAAGTAAGAGGACTTTGCATATCGGTTACTTTAATGGCCTAAAAAAAAAAAAGCTAATTTACTCATTTGAGAGATAAATCCTTCCTTGAGAAAAGGGGAGCGGCTCACCTCTCTGAGTTGTTATGAGAAGCAGAGGGGTATAATTGAGGATGTAATTGAATTTAAATTTAGCTTAGTGGAAGAAGATGACAGATCTATGTATGTGGGTTTGGGAAACAGAGACAGACCTGCTCTCGTGGGGACCTGAGGTGCTGACTCTTGGTCAGCTGACACGCATGAACAATGTAACAACGTAACAACAAGGTTACATCCCGTACTTAGAATCCTAGCAATTGCTTGTCAGGGTTAGCTGGGGTTTTGCCTCCCAGTAGGGATCCATTCGACGGCTTCAGCTGTCCCCCGGATGATCTCACACGCGGGACCCCGGGCGAAGGGCCGCTCAGGCGATGCGGTAATCGAAGGTGTCCTTCTCCATGTAGTCGGTCCAGGTGGAGGAGGGCATGCTGCGGTAGGGGTCCAGCAGGATGCGGAAGCAGCGGACGATCAGCAGGCCGAGGAAGACGAAGAGCAGGAAGACGAAGACGAAGGCCGCCTTCTGCTCCAGGGTCAGAGAGGAGGACACCGGCGAGGCCGCCCCCGACGGGGGCAAGGTGCTGCTCAGGAACTCCCCTGCCATCGCTGTCCCCCCCCCCCACCCCCCCACCACGCTGCTAGAT
>JAABNY020000136.1:15317729-15332444 GCA_015164015.2 Brevimyrus niger
ACACACACACACACACACACACACACACACACACACACACACACACACACACACACACACACACACACACACCTTTTTCCCCACATGCAGAGATTATTCATGGGAAATTACACTTCTAACAGAGCATTCATTGGAAGCTCAGCCTAACTGCACTTATTTACCAGTCTAGTTGATTCCTTGACAGCAAATATTGTTGTAATGTGCTATTTGTCTCACCTGTATATCACTTTGTAGAAGCAGTTTCAACTCATAACACACCGTCTGCCACCAACAACCATGTCAGTGTGAAAGTCACTGGAATCGCATATGTCCCCTATTCTGATGTTTGATCTGACCATTGACTGAGTCTCTTGATCTATGTCACATGATTTTGATACATGATGTTGATGATGATACTGGTGCGTGAGAAATGACGTGTACAAGCGTCGCTCTAGTTCAGTGATAGTTGGAACGAAGTCCCGAGTGGGATTTTCGGGGCGGCGTGTGGCTCAGTGGGATAAGCCTGAGTGCCTGTAATCAGAAGGTCGCCGGTTCAAACCCCGCCTCAGTATGTCTGTGGGTCCTTGAGCAAGACCCTTAACCCCCCAGCTCCCTGGGTGCCGCTACAGGTGGGAAGCTCCCAGACGTTCGCAGACAGCTTACTCTACAAAGAGCAAGTTGAGGGAGGAGCAAAAAGACAATTTCCCAATGGGGATCAATAAAAGTGTCAATTATTTATGCACCGAACTGCGGCCACATGCTGATAAAATGCTTAAATGAGCAAGTGTACAGATGTTCCAGAAATGGCCAGCGTGTGTATATATGTAACCATGAAAAAACATTTTAAAATGTAATCTTCTGTCAGGCTGTTAGTCTGGCTCTTCGGGTTGAGTTCTGCTCACAGGCGGAGAAGATGAGCACGACAGTGGCGACGCAGACGTCCCGGCTGTGGATGCAGTGGAGCCGCGTTCAGGGCGGGGCCGCGTTCAGGGCGGGGCCGCGTTCAGGGCGGCGCCCGAGGTCACGTGCTCTGACGGGGGCCCCAGCTCTGCCGCACACATCAAGGCCGCCGGCCTCCCGCTAGCGTGGAGGGAACGGTCACGCTGTGCGGTCACGCTGTGCGGTCACGGAGGATTGTCACAGAGATTGGAAAACGTCACCTGGGAGTCGACAAGGGGAGGCGGGGGGGGGGCGCGGAGGGTCTTGCCAAGATGACAAGGACCACGTGTGTCGCCTTTGTGCTCACTGCATCCAACCCCTCCTGTCGAACTGGAAGCCCCCCCGCCCAACGTGACAGGCGGGACTGGAAAGTCTGTAATCCATCACAACTGGGTCTCTAAGTAATATCTCATAGCGGTGACTTACAGGCACGCAGAGTGAACGTGACATTTACCCCGCTGTCATGACCTGGGACATCCATTCTCTAAACGGGGGGGGCGGGTCTTACATGGCCAGTGTCAGTCGTCAGTCCATATTTCTAACCTGCTGTATGACACCTATCCCTATTCCCCTAGTATTATAAAAATAACCCAAACCTTATTCTGTTAGGCAAACCCAACATTACTGCTGGAGCTCATATTTCCTTATGAGGACAAATGTCTGACTTCAAGCAATTTAAGTTGTAATAGTCTGAGAGGATAACATATAATATAATAGCAGCAGTATGTTACGAAATCATGCCGTTGCTGTCATTGCCCCAAATGCTTCATTTCCATCCCTGCTACAGACCCGAAACTAAACCACAATCAGTGAATTTCTGGTTTGGGAGCTAAACGCCTAGTGAGTGAGAATGGAAAGGTGACGGCAGAGCATGCATGCACTCCTTTGATACGGCAGTAAGAAACCATAAACAGCATCTAAGCAGAAGCCCAACGCTCTGTGCCATCAGTCATATTGCATCCACTAAATGCGACATACAAATTCAAGGCTTGTAATGTTACCTACCGTCACAGGGGCGACGAGAAGTCTTTCTGTCTGCCTAGATATAATTCAAAAAGAATCGTGTGATTTAAGTGAGTGTCATTTTAATTTACTAAAGTATACAGTATGACGCAAGAGTAACTCAACACATTATTTCTGTAAATGAGGTGATGGATTATTTATAAAGCTCACCATGAAGCCTCATTAAAAGCAAGAGAGCGGCGATTAAGCATAATCCAACAAATTAATTTAGCAAATGCAAAATGCTTATGTTTTATTACCTGGGTGAACCTTGGCTATAGGACCATGTGACCCTGACCTGGATAAGGGGTTGATAGATGGTTGTACATATTTTAGTTGCCATAAATATAACATACACTATATGGACAGAAGTATTGAGACACGCCTCTTAATCAGGACAGCAGACTCGTTGCCACAGGTGTACGAAATCGAGCACCATTTGTGAAAGACTGGGTCATCCTGAAAAGCCCAGTGAATCCGAGTTTGGTACCATCACAGGACGCCACCTTTGCAATAAATCGGCTTGTGAAATTTCATCCTCGCTAGATATTCCGTGGTCAACTGTCAGTGTTATTATCGCAGAGCTGAAGCGTATAGGAACGACACAAACTCTGCTGTAAAGCGACCGGCCGGGTAGAGTAACGGAGCGGGCGTCGCCGAGTGCTCAGGATCACGGTGCGTAGAAGGCGCCAACGCTCTCGTCCCAACTGCAGAGCTCCAAACTTCCTCAGGCATTGACCCCAGCACGGTGACTGTGTGCCGTCGGCGTAGAATGGGCTTCTGAGGCCGAACGCTGCCAAGCAAGCCTCACGCCACCGAGTGAAATGCCAAGTGCCGTAAAGGGCGCCGCCACTGGACTCTGGAGCAGTGGAAACCTTTCCTGTGCAGTGACAAATCACACTGGATGAGTCTGGGTTTGGCAGATGCCAGGGGAACATGACCTGAGTGACTGCACTGTGCCAACTGTACAGTTTGTTGGAGGAGGGATGATGGTATTAGTTTGGGGGAAGGTCCTTTTCTGTTACAGCATGACTGTGCCCCGGCGCACAAAGCAAGGATCATAAAAACACGGATGGGTGAGTTTTGTGTGGAAGAACTTGACTGGTCCGCAGAGAGCCCCGACCTCAACTCCATCGAGCACCTTTGGGATGAACTAGAATGGAAACTGTGAGCCAGGCCTTCACGTCCAACATCAGTGCCTGACCCGACAAATGCCCTTCTGGGTGAATGGGCAAAAATTCCCACAGACACACTCCAAAATCTTGCAGAAAACCTTCCCAGAAGAGTGGCAGCTCTTATAGCTGCAAAGGGGGGACCAGCTCCATACTGATGCCTATGGATTGAGAATGTGATGTCATAAAAGTTCATGTAATTGTAATGGCAAAGTGTCCCAATACTTTTGTCCATATAGTGTAGTTTAATAACAATGCAACAAACAAGTGAAACTAATGGAGTATTTTTTAAGAAAAAGAAAAGTACATAGCGAAAGGATCTTTGGTTGATTGATTGATTGATTGATTGATTGATTAATTGATTGATTAACTGACTGTTGTGATTAAGCCAGCGGGACTTTTTCAGCCACTCCAAAGCTCATCTATGTCATCCAGCCACGTTTGTCATGTTGGGCAGAAGCAGGCCTACTCCGATATTTATACCAAAATAAACCCCCTGACAGTAACTGTTAATTAATAATGAAGTGTGGAGCAGAGAGGTACATTACAGTAAGCAATGCACTTCTCATTACAGGAAGCAGGGCTGGATTCTCATCAATCCCTCATCTCGTCAATGTTCCTGAGTGACGTTGGACGATCACCTCGCGCCTTAAAGTGCTTCTAGCTGAAGCCTATCGCAGGTGCAAGGCAGGGACACACTCTGGAAGGAACGCCAGTCCACCTCAAGGATGGATTTACAATAATGAAGATTTTTCTGAGTTATTTCTTTCTCACTCAGGAGAACAAGCCTATTCCCAAAAACAAAAAATGAGTGGCGCTATTTTTAATTCAAATAAAAAAAATTCTTGATTAGCCTTTTCTGCCACAACTGTAAATCTATCACAAAAAGCTGTCTAATCAAGCAATATTGGCCAACACTGGCAGCTGCCTTGCTATGGCTGATGTTGATGTTTCTCAATGAATATTTATATATCAGTCATTCAGCAAATTATAGAAACATTGCAATGACACAAATGTATATGAAAAAAAGCTATATAGCATTTCCTTATATATCATTAAACCATTTACATCGAAGTATTTTAACATAAAATTGCTTGTTTAGCTCATGGGATTTGCAAAACAGAGACTTAAATATATGGTAACCATTTCCTGGCTATATATAAAAAAATGTTTTATTTTAATGGTGATATTTTAACTCATAATCACTTTATATAAATTTTAATCTACATCACAATGTATAGTCATAGAAGGCATGAAGCATTTTGATATAGAAAAATATTTAAAGTTAACCTAAATCTGCATTTGAATTTGGAGCACTAAGGTACATCCGAAACATAATACAGTGGTACCTCAATTCTCGAACGTAATCCGACCCGGATAGAATCCTAAAAAGTTTGAGTTCTGATCAAATTTTTCCCATATGAATTAATGGAAAACCAATTAATTGGTTCCCGGACCCCAAAAATTACACCTAAATATGTTTTTTTTTTTTTTTTTTTTTTTTTTTTTATCATTTAAACACAAAATAAACACGATAAAACAAGAAGAGCATTTTTTCTTAATGGCCTCCAAAACGATAAAGATCTTATCCCACCACTGGGGATACCATGTCCTGCCCCGATCATCACTCCTTCTGTGTGCCACGCCCCCTCGTTAACCTCGTGTGGGATCCCCATGTGATCAGCTGTTTCTGGTTGTTGTCATTAGTCCTCTGTATTAAGTCCGCATTTCAGTTTGTTTCCCCAGTCCAGTCACTGAGTGCATTGACTTCCTTACAGCACGGGCTTAAAGCAACGCATTCTGATCCTGACGCAATGCATTATGGATAGATGCATTACGACCTCTCACCCGACCTTTCAGAAACTGGAACCACCTCCGTGACGACACACCTTTGTCCCTATTGGCTGAAGAGTTTAGTTAAGCGCATGACGTGTGTGTCCCATTCAGTTCCGATGCGTAATCTGTTATTTTTCCCGAATATCACGTATCCCAGTGAGAACTGGTTTTCAATTAATTTACCTGCTAAAATAAAATTTAAATGAATGGCATAAATGCTCTAATAGTACACGTAAGTTAGTGGTTTATTTATTGTTAGTTACTGTAATGTTGTGCTGCTTTATTTGGTTAATCGTCCAGGTTGTGAAGAAGGCATTCAAGTAAGAATTGCACTGCAGTATGACCCATTTTCTGGCGGGTACAATTTATATTAGGTCACGGTTCGACTTCTGATATTCAGATCGAGTTCAAGGTCAAACTGGTTTGTTCGACTTTCAAGAAATTTGCGTTCTAGTGAGTTTGAGAACCGAGGTACCACTGTATTTAGGAGAGCACTTAAAATCGCATTAAATGGTTTGTCATAATTGTTTCATATTTTAAGATTCAGAGATTAATAAAAAGTATTTCTACAATTTTTTTATATTAAAGATGTGTGTAAATGTCAGCCATATTAATAACTGAAAATGAGGCAGTTAGAGATTAAGGAGAAATAAATGCAGCTTAAGTGCACTGGACTGTACAGGCACTACTTTACCTTAAACCTGTTTCACATTAAAAATAAATATCATTTTATTATAGTAACCCATTGGTTCAGTCATGGAAATCAAGTAAATCCAGTATTCAAAAATGAAGTACCAGACAGCAAATATTAAATATTACTGTTCGTCCACAGATATTACTGAAAGGAAAGGACCATCCATTGGTAATATATACTATAACCTCATAACCTACTAATAAACAATCCACAAGAACAAATCCATCATACAGTAATAATAATCAGTTTGTCTCCACAAAAGCATATGTTTGCTGCCCAGGTGTGGGCAATTTCTGGTTAATTATTAGCTGTTAGCTTTTACCATATTGTAGTTGCTTTCTAAAGATACAGTCAATGTTCATTGTAGCTGCCCTCCTGTATCTGTGAGCGTAGACTGACACAGGTACTACATCTGTACTCCGCAGACTAAATTATGAGGAAAAAAAATCCGTGAAGTGATCAGACAATAAATAGAAAATTTGTTGGGATTTTTGTCAAATTAAATTTGCGATTTTGTTAATGAATTTATCCATAAATTGTTTTGTTGGGTTCATTTTGATGTTACCACTTTAGTTCTTCATTAAAATGGTTTCATATATAGTTGTCTATAAATGCTTTTCTCCTCAGTTCACTTTCTGTCATTAGTCAGGGCACAGAGTGATGTATAAATTATGCGCCCATATTTGCAGGTAAACCTCATGTGCACTGTTACCTTACATAAGGAGCTTCACTTGCTGAGATCATTTCTGTTTGCACAAACACCACCCTCAATCGCAAATAGGATGGACATTATAGTACATTGTGCTGTACAGTCTCCAAAGCTGCGGAATCTTAAAACTGGACAAGGCCATAAGGATGTAAATCAACACTACAAAATCTGAAATCTGCAGTCAGGAACTCCTCCCCTCAGACGAAATAGTCCTACATATGGTTGCTCTAAGGCAAGCTTAAAAATAAAAGCAAATGGTCTCCTCCGCTTTTGCAAAGCGAGGATTGATGAGTCATTGACGTTATGCCGGTCCGTATCGTTATGGTCAGCAGCTGCTGCATGTACTTGGGTTCTCATGCTGTCTGCCTGGCTCATGCGGGGCTGGGCAGCGTGTAAAATCCATTTGGAAACACAAATGGACATCTAGTCCCCCTCTGACAGGCCGGAATCACAGAGGCAATCTGCCCACATGTCTCATTACAGAGGGAATGAAATTGAAATAACCACAAATGGGAAATGTCCTCTGAGAGAGAATAGGCAGGTGTTACACCTGGTGTGGTATTACACAAATACGGCATGACGTCTTGAAGTTAAAGCTATGCAAATCAACAGTTTTTTTGTTTGTTTTGTTTTAATAGGAAATGAATTAATTATATAATCCTCAATAAATTTAATTTTCTAGAAAAAAACGCTGTTTTGTTTGTTTTTTTAAGTATTCATTGATGCCTTGATTTGCTTTTTAATATTATTTTTAAATCGTGACATGTTTGTAGGTACCCAGCTTAAAATGAAAACATTGTACAACATTGAAGGAAAAAAAAACAAATCTGAACCTTTTTTGAAGGAAGCGATCAGACGCAAGAAACACGACAAAACAAAATTATTCACTGCTCCATCTCAGATTATTTTAAAACCCGGTGTCTAAACTTAAAAAGCCCGCATCCGACACCTTATGATGAATCTCCCTATTAAAAGCCGTGCCCATGTGCTTGATCGTTCACATAAATAGCATCACTCCCTTACCTGTTGTGCCCGCGTCGGGAACCCCCGGATCCGCCCGTGTTAAGCGGCGAACTGCGCTTATCCTGCAACACTTACTAAACGATTACTTGCTCTTTGTATTTGCAGCCGTGCGCTCTTGTCCTTTCATACATATACCCACGCCCACTTTATGTCAAACCCACTCTTTCTTGCTCATTTTCGCCTACAGTCTCGTTTCTTTTCCACAGGGGGACGTAGCCGTGTCTTGTCGCTAATAGCAACCAGTTGCTATAGCGATCGTGTGGGGTGTATTCATTCAGCGGCGCGCGCTAGTTGTAGGTGAGAAGCATCTTGAGTGGAGTTGATGATGAACTTCCACCTGTTTAACGCGCAGGACGGGCAGATGCCTTCACGCTATCTATACCCACTCCGAATAAGCACGCGTCTACTTTGTTTATGTAAATGAATCTGAAATCACACACCACCAGGACTCATTAACCTAATTATTTAGAGCGGATCAATAAACAAATCCGAGGTGTTAAAGTTGTTGGAGAAGTGATTTTGCACAAAATCCTAAATCAGTGCGATCGGATAGGTCTGATGTCGAGACAATTCTCGCTGTGCATCGCTAACCACAACCGTGTGCATATCTGCGGTAACTTGTCCTGTAACATAAGTAATTTTTCACAGCAGGATGTGCCGTATCTGATAACCGTTTTTTTTGGCCCCTAACTTACTTACGACTAGATTTACAAGCCCAGGGTGCAGGTATAAAAGATTGGAATAGGATAGCCGTATTGGCTTACAGGACTAAAAGTAATGATGGCAGTGGTGCTTGTACTGTGTCTCAAAAGGTAAGGTGAAGCCCAGCACGTTCCGGTTGTTCAAACATTACGGATGAGAATCGGAAACCTGAGCACACACTTAAGGCGATATTTCCATGAGCCCCCTGGTGGTGAAATAACTTTTAACACTTCGGCGAGAGCGAGGGAGGATTTTACCGTAATAGGCACGACTGCAGTGTTTGAAATTTTATTTTTATTTTTTTTTTTACAAAGTTTTTGTAGGCCGTTTTTCCAGTTCTTGAGGACCTCCCAGGAAAAAAAAAGCTTCCTGAAATGAAAGCATAGTAGTAATTAGTGGTTAGAATAGAAACTGTAATGATAGTCATCAATCGCTGTGAGACGGGTGAGTTTGATTCAAAACTGCATACAGCCAACACTCGAGAAAAACAAGAATAGAAAGAAAAAACGACTATTGTTGTATGCCTCATTTAATGCCAATTGTATTGGATGACGATAAAACATTTCATAAAATCAGTATTATTGAATGACAGACTAACACAGGGAGTGTGAACAGGAAGAGTCAAAGTCACCTCTGCTTCCCGAGGACACCGGGGTCCTTTGCCATATGCACGTCACTCTTGCACAAATCGGTTGTTGCCAGTGCAGCGTTTTACAGGGCGGTGTGTTGGGCCGATAACATCAGCCCCCCTGGTGCCGAAAAGTTCAAACAAACTGATCGATGAAGCCGGTTCAGTTCTGGGAGCCAGTCTGGACCCACTGGGAACTGTACGCTGGACACTCAGGAAACTGCTGCTGGGCAATGAGTCCCACCCTCCGTGGGTCATCTTCAACGAACAGACTGGGACAAATGCACTGGATATAGGGTCATCCCGACCTTCAGCCATGACACTCGACCATGAGTCATGGCCAATTATCTACATGGAGCAGAACCACTTAGACACTTTCACAAAACATCCATTCATTCGCTGTACAATACCCACTGTATAATAGTAAATCTTAGCCATTACTATGGAATACCGTACAACATGTTCCCAGAAATTATTGTTCAGTTATTGTTTACTGTCATCATTTATTGAGTCTGAGTATTAATGTTTAAATGTCATTTCACTGTCTAAATATATGTTAGAACATCTACAGCGGGGATCTTCAAATCTGGACCTCAAATCCAAATCCAGGCCTTGTTTTCAATGTGCCCAGGTAATTGGTTTAATAATTACTCATTTTGATTGGCCACAGAGGATTCATACCCAGCTCACAGGCAAAGAAAGGCTCGAAAATTCAGCAGGGTTTGGTCCTGGAGGACTGTGATTTGAATAGCCCTGATCTACACCGAAAGAGTGCAGTATGATGACTGAGTGGTTAGCCGGTTAGCATATAGCCTATACTATTAGGGATTGTGGGTTCAATTCCCACCCCTGGCCCTATGTGTTGATGTTCTGCACGAGTTGGATGGATGGATTCTTTGTAACACATTGCCTTAATGAATGTACTGTACCTGATGTACTGTACCCTGTCAGATACTTCAGTGAGTACAATAGAGTCGCTACCATAAAAAAAAAACAAACAAACAATAAAAACATTTAATGGAACTTATATGTATGGAAGAGGATTAGGGCCACCATGAAAATATTATTTGACTTCTGACTTTAATCTCAGAATTCAGACTTTAATCTCAGAATTCAGACTTTAATTTCAGAATTCAGACTTGTTTTTTTTCCTAAAGTCTGAATTCTGAGAAAAAAAGGTCTGAATTCTGAGAAAAAAGGTCTGAATTCTGAGAAAAAAGGTCTGAATTCTGAGAAAAAAGGTCTGAATTCTAAGATTAAAGTCAGAATTCAAGTAATATTTTCATGGCGGCCCTAATACTCTTCCATAGATATGCTTGACATTCTCCCAAGCTTAACTTAGCATAAGAAAGGTACTTGTTGGAAACATATATAGTTTATTTCTCTCATATTTCACAATTATTACTCAATTGTCTAAGTGCCCTTTTCCCGTGAAATATGCCTTTTGGTGTTTTTACCAATACGACATCATTCCTAGCTTTTTGACTTGTTTACCCTGGGAGAGACAGCATGATCCACCACCTCAATACTGATCTACTCCAGTGGAGGTTCACTGGTCTGTAGGTGGCAGCATTCAGCGGAGATACACAGGCTATTTAGAGAAGATACAAATTACAGCAACAACATCGTATTACACAGGAAGATAAAGCGCTGAATTTGACACAAGCTTGTAACCAGGACGAACATGCCCGAGGTCTGCTTGCATTCCACGGTCACTTATTCATCAATGACAAAACAGAATCCAAAATACAAAGGCATCGACTGACCATCGGTAGGAAAAAAAACCCACCAGAATCAGAATCCAAATCATAATGGCAAAAAAAAACAGGCAAAAGGTCTGTACTTGAAGGGAAACTTACACTCATATCAAGTACAAACAGAGTAAACACCTCAGAAGGGGCTGTTGAAAACAACAGTCAAACAGAAAATGCTTACCAGGTGGATTTAATAGACTGGATTTAATAAACTGGATTTAATAACGTTGATCAGGGAAGGGTGGCTGGATTTGTTGAAAATTTGGGCTGGATCACGGATCTGGCCATGGACAGTAACAATCAGCAAACAGCAACAGGACAAAGTTTGCTAAAATGTTACTGTTATAGCTAAAAGAAGGAGTAATCGATTTAGGGTTGCAAGATATAATTTTGTAATTGCAAATTAATAATAAAAAATCTAAATAAATCCATAAACTATTTTACAACTTCCTGAATGTTTTAGTTATGCACAGTAGAGATTTTAACATTTTATTAGACAGAGGAAACCAAGCATGCAAATTTTGCTAAAGTTAAATCAAGCTAATCAGAGCATAATAACTGTCATTGATTATGATAGCTGTCTAGAACAGGCTCAAGACCAAGATCAGCGAGGCCAGAGTTTGTAGGCATTGTTTGATGTTTTATAAAAGTAGCATTTTTCACTGTAAATTGTTGGATGTAGAATGGAGTAAAAGCGCACTTCAGGCAAATGTAAATGGCTACGGCGCAACTATAGTTTAAGATTACTTTGTCTAAGCTCTCATTAACTTGATTCTCATTAACTTGATTCTAGGACTGACTCCATAAAATTAGAAGGGAAAACTTTTTTTGATAAACCTCATGGACAGATGCAGTTTATGACGTTATTAATATATTTAAATATAACCATTAAACAATGTTACCTTGAATAAGCAGCTGGAAGATGGCTATTACTATTCGGTACGTGTAGTAAAACTGGATTTAATTGAAATTTTTACAGTGGCCAGCACCACACAGCATTACAAATACATTTTTGATGAAAAAGCAATTTTTATAGTTAATGATATTTGCCAATGTACCCTGCATAGAGGCTTTACAGTTAATGATATTTACCAATGTACCCTTCATAGAGGCTTTACAGTTAATGGTATTTACCAATGTACCCGGCATATAGGCTTTACAGTTAATGATATTTACCAATGTACCCTGCATAGAAGTTTTTCTGTTCACAGTCAAAACATTTTTCCATGGGCATGTTTGCTCACATATGGACAGGTTGATGATCTCTGAATTTTAGCATAATACTTACAATAAAACTGCAATAAAAGTAACACTTTGAAGTTAGCGGTCTGTTCCCAAGAACCCCAACACTCACAGTAGTCTGGTAACAGGGGAAGGGATCCATGGACTGTGTGAGGAATTTGAAGTGTGTTTGGTGGCCTGACTGATACCATCCACCATGTGTGACTTGAATTGACTGTGTAATTGCCAAGGACATACCTAGAACCCCCCCCCCCTTAACAAAATGTCACATTGGACCCCCCAGCCCAATATTACATATAATTTTAATTAGCCAAGAACACCTCTGAATTTTCCAGGATATCCAAACTCTTTTGATACCCCTGATAAATGGCCTTTGATACCCCTGATTTATACTAAAGTAATAACCAATCACTGCAAGTACGCGTGATGCAGAAGCTACTAGCTATTGCAGAAAATGCTTAACACTTACCGTTAAAGGGACAGCACGTTAAAGGCGTGCTCAAAGTACCACCTTCTACGCTCGTTGCTATTCAGTTTATCGACGCTGAGTGCAAAAACAAAGACAGTCACAAGGGGGCAGCATATACATACTTTGGGCAGGTCTTCTTTTTATAAATTTTGGATTCTGACACGCTTACTCAAAAGAAACACAAACAAAGTAACAATCAGTCGTGCTATTATGAGCACTCAAAGCATAAGGCTTAATAAAACGAGCAAGAAAAACATTTTAACATAAAAATAGGCGCACGTTTATATGCAAATCGCGACATTTTGGATCTGATGACGCAAGTGAATAAAATTACCTACTGTACACAAATAGATACACATTATGCAGTTATATAATGGCTAAATTGTATGTGCATAAAGAATTTACTCAATCCACTGCTGCAAAAAAGAATACAATGAAAGCACATTTCACAAAAAGCACATATTATCAGTATCCCATAATCACTGCCAGAGCATCGGAGCCCAAAAAATATATATTATAGTTATTTGTGAATCAAGACTGAATTATATTTCTGATTTGGTGATCTGTGAACACTATTGTGAGCAAGGCGTTCCACACGCTGCATGCCCACAGGCCACCTGCTGGAGAACAGGCACACTGCAGAATATTCAAAACTGTATGTACTGCAAGACGTCCAGTGGGTGCAAGGTACCGTGGGTTTGGATGTTGCCCTAGTTCTGAGAGAACTGTACATGCTCATGTCTTTCTAGTGTCAAACAATATACAGGAGAACCGGCAGCTAAGTCGCGTTTAGCTATGTGAGTAAATATAAATGAATGTCTTACAGTGGGCGGGGATACAGCCTTTTGAGTCTTGTGGCCATCCACAAATCCGTAATGGGGGTGGTCACTGTAAACGGGCGGATGGGCATCCTCCCTCACTGCAAAGCAGTTTCCAAACCACTAGATGGCAGTATAATACCATTATGAAACGGAAATTAAAGAAAGACGTGGCGGATGCTTTATCAAAAGACAATTATTAATAACGACAAAAAAAACGGACAGAGGAATTCACAACAGAATAACTGGAAACTGGTGACAAAGAAGATCGCCCTGGTATACTCACTGCATGTTCACTGCTCACTGAACCGGGCAGCACTGGTACCACACACCTCCAGGGCTGGGGCACCCGAATCCTCCTGCCACTCCCTGTATGTAGCGCTCGCCTGTTTTTCCTGTGTCACCTGCAATTCTTCCAGACCAAAGATATGCAGTTAGGCTAAAGTATCTTTAAAATGTCTCATAGGGTGTGATTGCATGCGTGAGCACGTACACGTGTGTGCTCTGGCACGGGTTGGTATCACCTCCAGTATATACCGCTGCCTTGTACCCTGCATGGCCTGGTATAAGCTCCAGGCTCAAAGCTCCCCACAAGCCTGACTGATATTAGCTGTTAGAAGACTCATGTGTAGATGTATGGCCACTGAATTATGAACTCTACCAGACAATCCATACAATATTTCTGAGTTGGGCACCAGCTACAGTACTGTACGTTAGCCATGGCTTACTTTCAACAGGTCATTTATAATTTTGCAATTCATTGACTATGCAAGCATTTCGAGTTAATTCTACTGCCTATTTATGTGGCTGTATTGAAACTGCGTAAAACCAGGTGACGCTTGACTGCAGGAAAGTCTGCCTGTTGATGCCACAGAGAAGTTACCCTTGTGACTGCAAAATTTATTTCTTCTTTGTAGATTTTACCTGAAGGCTTCATCTGCAGACAGTTACCAGAGATCTGCACAGCGTGCTGCAAATTACAGGAACGGCCACGTCAAAAAAAAAAATGGACAAGGGTGAGATAATTCTGTGGCTGCGAGGCTCTTTTCACTTGAACTTCCATTAAAAAGGAATTATTTTGCTGCAGAAATGGGTTCCTGAGAAGTCGATGCACAGAAGGGCCTCTTTTAAAGGACTAATTGTGTCTCTATGTAGAACCATCCTCCTCAGGCACAAACCAGCGGGTCAGCAATAGCAGGTAGGCAGACACAGGCCAGGCCGGAGCTGGTGGTAATGACTGCGCTTTAATGAGACCCACGCCGGCTGAGTCACGGGGGGGCCTCAGAAAGGTGAAGGCGGAAGGAGAAAGGAGAGGGAGGGCCACCAGTCAGTAGGCTTATGTCCACAGGCCTGGATTTTCATTTTTGTCTTGTTAAAAAAGAAAAAGAAAAGAAAAAAAAAAAAAGAAATCTAATTCCACAATTGAGAAAAGGTTTGTTTTTTAGTCATACTTACAAGATATCATGTCCTGCAAAGTAAGGAACAACCTGAAGCATATCTGGCTTGATAAAGCACAAGTCCTCGCCTTGGATTCAGGCGCTGAGTCCACCATCATGTAAAGTACCGCTCCACTCCTAAAGCTCGACTGGTGGGAGAGTCTGTGTGACATAACAGCAGCAGCTGGCTGTCCTCAGATTTAGCTGGACTCCTCTCCTCCGGAGCTCCTCTTTATTCTAATCTAACCCAACAGAGATACCGTCTCCTCCGGAGCTCCTCTTTCTTCTAATCTAACCCAACAGAGATACCGT
>JAABNY020000136.1:15336860-15354094 GCA_015164015.2 Brevimyrus niger
CAGGGGCGGCGCTTTGCGCGAAACGCCCGGTGAGGGGGGGGGGGGGGGGGGGACGCAAAGGTGATTGACAACATCAGATGGGCGAGAAAGAGGGCGTGTGAGGACAAGATCGGAGAGACAAAAATAGGCAAGCTGAGGATAGCCTGGGTGATTTCCAAACAATGTCAATTAAACAGCATTATGAATACAGAATCCAGCGCAGTCCATTTCCAGTACTTATAAATAGCAGCACGTTTCTTGTACATTATGACTCGACAACATTTGAATGACCAGGCCTATATTTTCCTGATCATATATTAGCTTCTCAGATTTGTCTCTGATAAGACGACAACATTTTCAGACAGGTAGGTAAGTCAGTTTTCATGTCTTCTTCGGTCTTCTTGAAAAGTCATCCGTTTCATTAATCACGGAGAGGAATGCTGGTTAAGCTTCAAAAGCGAAGCCCCTGAGTGAATTCTGTTCTGTGGCCTGCTTGTCCTTCAGCAAACCACACTTGCCCACCACCCGGGGGACATTGTGTGCCCACTTCAGACTTAAAGGCATTGATTTCTCCTTAGGAAATGGCGGCCAATCAAGTTGTACTTTGTGTAACACGCACAAAATTCGGTTGGATGGGCCTTAAGTACCCCGACAAGTGTAGGAAAATAGGATTGGATACTCTCCAGGGGCTGCTCATGTCTGTGACAGAGACAGCATGTGGCCAGGTGCTTCTTGCATTTAATTCAGGGAAATGGTTGTTCAGTCAGATTGTGTAGCGAGAAGAAAAAAAAAAAAAAAACCAAAAAAACCATCTGTTCTGTACAAAGCTATCATTAATTACTGCTTTAATTTTGAAATAAATATAGCATAATGGGGAAAAAATAGCTGCACGAAGATATTTTTCTTAGGATTTGTCCGGAGAAAAAAAAAACAACATTTGGACTAGACATGTATATGTATAAGTGATAATTAAATGTGTTTTTATTGCAGTCAGTCCCAGACATTTCCAAGAGACTTCAAAGGTATCCGCAAGGAAACAAAAGGGCTCCTATCAGTCTTGTTTTTGCACTTTCCTGCACTGCAACTTCAAAATTGATGACTGCGAGCACAAATGCTTTTCGGCCCTAACGGCACAAGAAGGCCTCAGGAATCCAAAAAATGGGGTGAAATTAATGTGTGTTTGAATGCAGAAATCATTTGCATTCCTTATTCACAGTGAAGGCTTCTGAAGTCCATTTGCATGAATAAAAGTAATCTTAAACACACCAGATGGATTCTCATTTGAAATTGGCTAGCGCCAAATCCATAAATAGCGACACCTCCCTTAAAGTGCCCAGCCAGTGATCACGGGCCACCGTCACTCCTGGGCCAGCGGCTTCTCTGGACGGCACTTTTACCAGCTGCTGCTGTCCAGCAAAGAAAATAATCCTACAGTCTACGGGCATGTGTGACTGGGAGGGGGGGGAACCCATCTGCTGTGCAACTCAGTGCACTTTGATCTCCGGAGTTTCTATTGACTTCAATTTTCACCTGTCTTTTTCCAGCCGCTCTGCGTCTGACAGATAGGAGCTTTCTTTTCGAATCGGGGGTCTGGATCTAATAACCCAACGGCACGAGTGTCCATTTGAAGTCGCGCGGCATATATTTATACTTTAAAAATGAGCAAATTCCACAACGTGCTCTGCGGCACTAAATCTCATTTCCGCATCCGTGGAGCGATTGCGACGACTGTTAAACGCAATGGAGAGACACAGTAAGCAAATCAAGCAGCAGAACAGAGAGTCCTACATGCAATATTCCCCTGGCAGACACAAGCTGACAGAAACAGCTTACAAATTCAAGAGCACCGTATCTGAATTCCTACTCAGAACTGGAGCAGAAACATTTAAAAGTGTCCTTTAGCGTTATTAATTCGTTACTCTGCCATCCTGACACGTGGGCAGGAATCCCTATCAAGACAGAGACAGACCATAAACCGAGCTTGTTGATGGAGACCGTTTTTTCCAGTCCCACCCCCCTAAGGCCTGTGCCTCCACAACCTATAAAACTGAGTTGTTGGACACAGGATGCATCAAGAAGCAGAGACAGTTGGCAATTTTTTTTTTATTTTAACCTAAAACGGCATCATTTAATATAACCAGTCGATTATGTTACTTTGCACACTCAAGTCCACTTAAAGTGTTCGGTTGATTCTACTGTGGATGTGGAGTCACCCGGGGAGCCAGAGCTCTGAAGTGTGAGCTCAGTGCCGGAGCGCCGTCTCCGCCTCCCACTCACCGTCCATCGGATCATACATTAAGCCGAGTTCTGTAAGTGCGGCTGCTTCCAAAGCAGGCATTCATGGTCGACCCGATCGCGGAAACGGAAGGTGATCGAAGACACGGGTCAAAGTTAACGATATGTGCAAATAAATGGTGCACAAAGCTGGATACGGAGCAAATGTAACGAGAAAACAACAAAAACATTTCAAAAGGAAGTCATTCTGAAAAAAATCTAGACTGGGAGACCTTAAGCAGAAGCTACCCAGGGTACAGTGGCGCACATTCACACTAGTGACAATCTAGTGACACTAGTGACTTCACTCACCAGTATGTTTGACCATGGGAGGAAACCAACACAGACCAGGAGGACATACAAACTCCACAAGAGCAGGGGAGAAGAACCATCTCAAGCTTGGATCTCTGCCGATCTTTCCATAACGTTTATGGAAATCCAGGAGACAGGCATCCTCACTATTCTGGTACGAGAGATTTTAGGGTTTCAGAACTGTGCTTTCCAATGGTCTGCAGCATCTCCGCGGGGACGGTGGCTGGAGCGCGTCTTTGAACCGCAGACATGTTACAGCTCCTCCGTGGCCAGAGTCGCTGGAGTTGAAGGATGCAGCACGACTCCGAGTGCAGGATTTATGGACAGCAGGAACGAAAACAGCAAAACGGAGACTCCAGGGAAAGATGTTTGTATGATGAATATTGGGGCAGGAGGCAAACGTTTTATTAAATTATTTGTCAGAGACATGCAGTATTTAAAAGGTCAGTTTTAAAGGTCTCCAGAGGCGCAGTGCAGGAAGGAAAAAAAGAAAGACAAACCAATGAAAAACAGACTTGGGGCTTTATTTACACTGTGCAATTATAAGAATTTCCAAAGCAAAATTACTTACAGCAGACAGACCGTTCCCTTTCACATATAATCTCCTTGGATAATTACACTGAACTTGATGACACCATACATTTTTCTGCCCAGACCGGCTCCATTGTGCACTCATGTTATTCATCTTTAGCATAAATAGGAGTTTAGCATCTTGAAATGCAGGTTTATGTAAAGAAAGAGCTGCATTAATACTGCAAGTCTCATCATTTGCATCCCGGGTTCGCAGGTCAATGAAGAAGAAGAAAAAAGGCTCAGAATCCAACTACATAGCTGCAAATCGGAGACTGATTCAGGCGCAGACAGGAAACCTTGACTTGACCAGCTGATGAAAAGTATTCATGACACATTTGCTTGGCTGTTACCAGCGAATGCAGGGACAGATTAACCAGATTTTTGTTATTTTTTTTTTAAACCAGGACGTGGCATCAGAATAGTGAGCACGATC
This sequence comes from Brevimyrus niger, assembly GCA_015164015.2. NCBI lineage: Eukaryota > Metazoa > Chordata > Actinopteri > Osteoglossiformes > Mormyridae > Brevimyrus > Brevimyrus niger. The sequence goes on from JAABNY020000136.1 coordinate 15,340,432, forward strand.
ACCGCCACGAACCTGGTGAGTAAATAGCCCTCGGCGATGGAGAGGATCGACACGTCACTCATCCCAGTCAGCAGTAATGCTGAAGTGAGCACGTCACACCCATCGCGCTCATTGCACACTTAGGAAAATGCATTTCGAGCCATGCACTTTATCGTCGCAACTGATGCGGAACCTGACATTTAAAGATGTCTATGCCTATACGTATGAGCAAGAAATGCCAACAGAAGGGTAGAGATCGACATGAAGCAGCCGTATTAGTCGTTCACGTCTTGCTCTGTGTCTTTAGGTCTTCCAAAGATATTCAGACAGTAGAAGATGCAGACGCATTACACACAACATGAATGTACGAGGGCAAAACAAAACGAAGGCTCACCATGAAGATGACTTTATCATGAGTAACACATTCAGTGTCCTTTCAGTAGGCGTTACAGACACAGATTTACAATGACCATGACACATTTTAATAACAAAGAAAACCTTTAATACGGTCTCCTCTTCTCCTATTAAAACCCCAAGCACACAAAATATTAAATAAGGCACACATTTACACATAAAATAAAAAATTGGCTAGTCGTTATGCATTTATTTACAACAACAACCACAGAGTTAATTTTAACATTGGTCATTACTACATTAAAATGAATGACTAGTCCTTCCCCAGACAGGAACTGCATTTGAGCCCTGTATCTAGGGTCCTCTTTCAGGAAAAGAAAAGAAAAAAAAAAAAAAAAAAAAATATATATATATATATTTATACCGTTGCTTTAAATTCCATGTGATAATATTTTTCAGTTGAGTGTTCATTGGGTAATATTTGGGCTTCCATCACAAGGGGGAGGGCAGATTTCAGCAATATTCACAATGTAGTAGAAGCAGCTTTGGAAAAACCTTCTCCCTTCGCTGTGGACCCGCAGAGCAGGACGCGACTTCCGTGCGGTTGGTGCTAACGTAGCATAGCAACCTGAACTCCCCCTCGCGGTGACACTTCAGACAGCCCCACATTCGAGGGCTAACATGTGGCAGGAGGATGAAAGCACCCGATATTACTCTCCAATGCATTTGGCCTGGTACCACAGCATAGGTTACAGGTTATAATTCCGGCTCATTTAGGATGGTCCTGTCTGGAGGTACTGAATGCCAGTGGTGAAGCTATTTTCCATGATATGCTTTTTGCTGACATAATAAGGCAACAGAGCAGCTGCCTTAAAGTTCATCCAGATGTTCCAGGGAGAAACCTTATATATGCATACGTATACATGTACTGTGTAGATGAACACACACACATACACACACATGCATATATGTACATGAGATAAAGAGGATCAGTCAGGTGCAGAGACTCGCATCAGAGGAACACTGAAGTATTTGGCCGTCAGTTTCACACTGTGTTTATGTGACCATAGGCTCAGAGTCGTATTGTTTTTGACGCTCACGTTTTCATCAGTATCGGATGCACTGTGGAACATCAACGGGAGACAGATCTACTCTACTCACGGCAGCCTCTGGTAAACATTCTCCTAGTCCATCACATTTCTATAAGCAAGTTGCGTTTCATAAGGTAATACCAATATGGTACAAAGACATTCATTGGATGCGTAGCAAAACGAGTTTGATGCAGATTTGACAAGATAAAAATCCCATTTTCCCCCTTTTCACCTCATCTTCGGCTTTTTGGGAAGGAACGTCCTCTTCCCTGATTGCGTCTCCCCCTTCAGTAGTTGAATTTGCCCTGCAGATTGACAGGGGACGTGGCTGGGATGAAGAGGGGCTTAGGGGGGACGTCTGGCTTGAGCGAGGAGCTTCGGCGCACGACCACGCTTCGGTGCACCTCGGGGTGCTCGCTGTAGCTGTGCTGGCGCGTCAGGTAGGTGCTGGGGATGATGGGATGGTGGACCTCACAGGCGCTGCCGCCGGAATGCATCCGGGCCAGCAACGGAGTCGGCTGGTGGTTGCCACGGTGACCGAAGCTGTGTTGGCGCGGGACGACTCCGCCGTTCGACATCTTGGAGGTCGAGTTCAGGGAATGCCTCTGGATGACATGGCGGGGCGCCCTCTCGAGGGTAGACTGATGTGGCGGCATATCTGGGGGAACGTCCATGCGCCGCGTCAGGCTGTCCCTGGGCAACGTGGTCGAGCTGTAGTAGGGGGCCGACTCCGTCTCGGGGATGTGCGGCTGCACTCGGTTAGTGAAGGCCACCTGGTTCCCACTGGGTGGCAAGGAAGTCGTCAGAACCGTTATGTTCTTGCCCCCGACTTCGTGAATGTGCTTCAGGAGCTCATCCAGCGACGCGACGTCTACCACCTTCTGGGTGAAGCTGGCGTACGGCTGGGTCAGTACCCGCTCGGCGTTCGGGATCTTGCGGTCGTCCAAGTGAAGAGCGCATCCCAGGCTCTGCCCGTTGGCCAGCCCGTGCGAGAAAGGAAAGACCTGCGGATGGAGCCCCGAGTTGGGCCGGGAGCCGCTCGCGTTGTGCGGCTTCGCGTCCTTGCCGTTGTTACAGTTTTGGTTCTTCTCCCACTGATTCTTGAAAGCTTTCATACTCTTGATGGGCAGCTCCGGCGTCGAGTCAGGGGTTGGCAAGCCAGAGAGCTCCGAGCTGTGGTGGTGATGCGAATGGCTCATCTCCCCGACAGCCATGTGCCGTCCAGCCCTGCCGGGAGGGTGCTCCTTTCCGTTGGGAATCAAAGACTTGTACAGCTTGGGCGAGGACACCTCCAGCTTCTCTTCCTTGCTTGGGTTGTCCAGTAGGCCGCTGAGCCGGGCCAGGCTCCGCAGGGAGAGGGCATGAGGGATGGGGGCCTCGGGGTCCTTGTCGAGCCGCTTGGTCTTGTGGACGTTGTGGTTGCAGTAACAGGAGACCAGGAAGCCGGAGAGAAACGCACCCAGAACGAAGGCCACCAAGACGCATGCGATTAGAAGGGTATAGTGGACACTGTGGTTGGACTTCTCTGGTTCTGGTGACCGCCGAACCCCTGCAGAGAGAGAGAGAGAGAGAGAGAGAGAAAGAGGGGGGAGAGAGAGGGAGGAAGGGAGATAATCTAGCTATATTTTACAGAAGATGCATCTGCATCGGCACTGTAAAGCCTCAGATAGTGCAAGCAGCACCGGTAAAGTAGCGGTTATGGGAATCACATGCAGCAGCCTCTGACTGCATCAGGCGGCATGTTTTGTTAAAATCAAGCAATGATTCAGCTTCTAATGTGTTTGGGCAGTTTCTCAGCGATGAGACGCTATCAGGAGCCCGAGGCAACACAAATAAATAAATAAATAAATGGCCCTGAAATAATTACTTGGCAGAAACCTGGTTAATGTTGTTAGATTATTTCCCATTGATCGCCAATTAAGAACTAAATGTCACAGAAACCATTTCAAATACATCACAAACCAACCGAACAATCGATCACAAGAAGGTTTTAAATCATTACAGAGAACGACACCGAAACGCATTTCCACATACTGTAGGACTAAAAACCTCATCTTTCGCTATGTTCAACTATGTTGACTAAGTTTCTCTATGCAAAACGGATAAAGGAATCAAATCTTCCCCAAATTGTGGGTTTTTAGCTTCACAGACAGCATCTAAGGCACAGAGATCGAAATGCACAAGGCCCAGAGACGATGACTAGCATGTTAGCTTCCCAGCTGTCCTCATACATTTCTCACGGTTTGTTCAAAGCCCCGAGGGAAGGGAAACGTCGCAGTGCTTGGGAGGCTAGAAGGGGACAAGGAGACGGATTTTGCGCAAATGCCAAACAGCACCAGCCCTCCGACGGCAACGGCGAACCCTGCATGCTCTGCACCACACGAGGCTCATGGAAAACCATGACCTCACCTTCGATTCACAACACCGCAAGATCGCTAAAATATCGAGGGGGCAATATGGCAAAATTATAAAGCCGCATCGTACAATTTTTTAATTAAGGACGTCTTGTGTATGAACTGGAAAGTGGCTGTAAGCGCAAGCTTTGTGTAGGTTAAGAATCTGCTGTATGGAGAAGCCTGAAGATTTCCCAGGAAGAACGAAAAAACTAAGATTCGCCACACTTTGCGAGAGTGTCTCAGTCTCGTAACCCCCAGAGGATTTGGGCTATAAATAAAGAACCAAGGTACCATTGAGTTGTGAGGTCATCATCAATGCTTTTATAACCACATGTCTGTCAGGCATGAAACCTTGACTTGGCTAGCTGTTGTTAACGAAGACTGGATGGTGTAACGTTATGGCTGTTCGCGGATTATCAATCAAGACAACATTATAATCACTCTTGCGACAACCTGCTCAGTCTCTTAGCAACGACTCCTAAGTCTATTGACAGTTACTAAAGTATCACATTCCTTACAAATGGGAACATGTGGGATTCTGGTTGGAGCTTCAAATGAGCAGCTCAGCACATTAAATGGATAATGTGTTGACAGAGAATCAAATCTAATCAAGTCAGAAGTGTAATAAACAGAAAGTTGTATCCTGCTCTCGGATCAAGGAATGAGCAAAGATAATACAGACCAGAGGTACAGAGCACCTCGGATGTTGTTAAATGCAATTTTACGCATTATGTATAACACAGGCCTGAAATGTATCAATATCTGTCAAAATAATTAGAATTTAAATAATATGACACTTCATTCTGTATAATATGAGATTGATTAAAGATTTAATAGATTAATATGTTATAAAGTAGTGATGTAATTCATCACTAAAATCAAATACTGAATTCCAGCCGGCTATTTGCCATATATTTTTGTGTTTACAGGTAAGGTCATTATTGATGAATTTAGTAGTATTTTTAGAACAAAACCTCTCCTTTACAGGCTAACTCTGTATCTCACAATGAATACGTTTGTACATAGGCAGGGAAAAATATACAAAATATGAATGGAGAAATAATTTTTCCCATTCATGATTATGCAGGGCAACAGTTACCAGACTTAAAAATGCTGTTTTTGACAGCATATACTGTAGCTCTATATCAGATCACTCTATATATTTTTTTTTTAATCTGCATTTTTTTTAAATCCTTGGTTTAATCCTGGCAGAGGGCTACACTGTGAGGCAGGCTGAAGGTGAAACAGGAGACAAAGGCAATGACCAAAAACCAGCCAGGTGGAGTGTACAAGCAGCTTTTTAATGCCAGAGATGACCATTAACTTATCTTGCAGTGCCTCATAAATCGGAGAATGACCTCAAGTGACCTTAAAAAAAGAATGGGAAGCATTAAGTGGTGTGAAGTGCACTGCTAGGACAATTCAGAACAGACTCCTGGAAGCAGGACTGAAGACCCATAAAGCAAGGGAGAAGCCCTTCATCAATGAGAAGCCGGGAAGAGCCAGGCTGCAGTTTGCTGTACTTTTTACACAGGTGCACACACATAAATTGAGAAAGGAGTGAAACTGAACATTTTACTGCTGTCTGTTAATTTTTTGCAGACCTGTATTTTTCCAAAGGTGGATTTTAACATCGGGTAACCTGCTGATTTATACCGGCTAAACGGCCAAATCCCAGGGACATGCATTCTGATGACATACACAGGACCGTCAAATTGCATACAGGCAGGTGAGTTCGCGATGGGGGGGCAGGGTGCATGTGAGGAATAGATGGGGGAGAGGGCAGGGGGGAAAAGATTGTCAGGCTGTCCTAGCTCCCGTCTCGGGGCAAAACCGGGAGATTAAACCCACTAAAGATTTTTCCATGTAAAAAAAAAACCAAAAAAAAAAACACATTGCTCCATGGCTTTGGTGGATGGAGCCGAAAGCCACGATTGTCTGGCTAATTGGGAACAGGCTGTACAAGAAGACAAAGCTGAGAGCTTCTCTGCACATTGTCTCCCTTCTATAGCCACAGGGGAGGGCTTAGCGAAACAAAACACAAAAACAGAACCTAACAACACAAACAAAACAAGAGGGCAAAACATGCACGCAAACAAAAGATGTCCAATGACTCACAGCGTGTCAGAGTTTGGGAAAGATTCATTGTGGCTTGAAGGCACAGATATTGTGCATCTGTTCCAGAGATTTCAGCTGGAGAATTAAATGTGAGTGTGGGGGGGGGGGGACCTCACTAATATGGCTGGAGTGACAGCCAAACTTCACACCCAGAATTAACTGCAGGTTGCGGAATGCACCGGAGACACAGTAAGACCTATAATCTCTACTTGACACAGTGATCAAGGGCTATAACAGTTTGTAAATTGGAAGGAATGAACAAGGCGTGGAAGGAGAGGGGTGACATGGCATCCTCACGCATGGTTTCTGAGTACAGAGAGACAGAGATGAAATGATCTGTCTGAGGTCACATGACAGGAAGTTCTGCCAATGTACAGAAAATGATCGGCCTTAATCCCCATTCGAAGCGAATGTCTCCCCCAACAAGCTGATTTTGGGATATGTGGGCCGGTCAGGCCTTCTCCCAGAGTCCTTCTAAAATGCCTCATTACCTCCCACGTCTCCCTTCTGAGAAAATCACACAATAGTTTTAATAACTTGCACTACATTTCGCTGCACTTCTCTGAAATAGAGGCTGTAGGCAACACAGGAGAGCTAAACTCCGATTAATTTCCCACTGTGACAAAAATAACGAAACTGTAAGGTTGACATGTGGGCTGGGTCCAGGAAATGTTTAAATAAAAGTGTGACTGTGAGTCCACTTTGCTTGGGGGGGAAAAAAAACACCCTTTTTGTGCAGAAAAACTCCAAGCAGGGAAACTATACCATATCTATAAAAATAACAAATACAACGATTACTGGCACACACACCTAATCGCTCCCCATTTATTTTCCCACAGCGTATCCATGGCAGTTGAGCAGCTTATGAGAGAACCAGAGATTTGGGGTACATTTCAGAAGAGCTAGGGAGTGATACTGAAATCACTGTGCACCCAAGCCTACTTCAGAGGCAAACAACACTATCTGCAAAGTCCGCTCTTCTCCGACAGCAGACTACTGAGTGCACAAGAGAGTAAAGTACTTGCACAGCCTTCGTAATGTGTGACGCAGTGTGATTAGTTTGGCTTTTAGCCCCGGAGAAGCAGTGGTGAAGTGACAGGAGGGCAGGTGAGGTTAGGAGCCGATATGTAAGCAGAGGTATAGCAGGGAAATGCACAACAGGCTTGGGCGGTATTACGATATTACAGTATACCGCGGTATTTAGAAATCCCCAAGGTATCATGTTTAATACCATAAAAAATAGACACTCCTCTTTCTATGAGCTGTTTCCGCTTTACCATGGCGCTCAACATCTATACTGATGTTCAGGCTCCGATTTGGGAGTAGCCTACATGATTGAGTAACCTACATGATTTTTTATTATTTTTTTTAATATACTGTCATATACCGTATACCGGGTCGAGGAGGTACGATGATGTGGGAAAAAAATAGATGCCGCCCAAGCCTAACACATCATGTGGCAGAATATATGGGAGCCACCCTCACACAAAGCCACACCCACAGGGAACAGAGAGCGGAGAGGAGGCGGAGTCTCAGGTGAACCCCGCTTATGGATTTGTGCTCTGTGAATGTAATGCACCAATGAGGCACTACGATTCTAACACCACAGTATCCAAAGACCATGGTGAGTGACTGGACAATGCTAGTGACTACAGCTGGAAGGACAACCCCGTGAAATCACCGACAGACAAAAACTCTGTAACCCGCTGCAGCCCATCTAATCTGTGAGCTTCAGAGTCAGCAGCTCCAGGAGTGCCTTGGCTTTTCTGATCATGGCAAGAATCTCATGACAGTTCAGTTTAAGCCAGGAATGGAATGAATTACCTTACACACAGATAATATTGATTATTTAAATTACATGTCGAGACAATTCATTTATGCATGTCAAATATATACATAAAATATGCAGTTTACATGTATATACACATATACTGTATACATAACAGCAATATATATTTGACATATACTAGGGCTGTCAAAATTAACGGGTTAGCGTGGATTAATCCATCATCATGATTAATCTGATTAAAATCTAAAACGGGTAGTTTTGGTGCGTTCCATTTGCCCTCAGAACTTGTATTCCAATTCAGATTCCGAGTTTTGAAGCGGGAAGTAACGACATGTGTGCTCCCGCTTCTTGGAGATCTGAGAAATACCTCGAAGCAGCACAGAGGATCCCGAGTTCAGAATCCAAGATGGCTGCACCCTTTATCAACCGAAGGGAAAGTTGTCGTTTTATACTGTTTAAGTACTACTTCTCATTTGTGGCTCATTAAATAGGTCACACACACACTATACTGTCCAACTTATCTGTGGACATGTTGCTAAGGAGTTTTATACATAAAGCACTGCATGTAATGTGTTATCACCTGATATTGCTAACAATGGAAATTTACTGGGCTAGAATTGTTTTTCATGATTAATTGGGTTATTTGTCGGATTTAAAGTAGTATAAAATGCAATTAATATAGATTAAAAACGAATGATGTTTAATCGTGATTAATCGAAATTAATCCATAGCAACCCTGTGATTAATCTGATTAAAAATTTTAATCGTTTGACAGCAGTAATATATACATTTCACTTATGCGTTGAACTATGTTTATTATTTATGAGAAGTGGGGGGAAAAAAAAAAATCTATCCTCAAAACTAGCAGCGAGTACGGTCCAAGCACGTCGCGCTCTGAACTTCTCTACTTGTACAATTAGAACCTTTCTGTACGGTACCGTTACGGATCATTTTGGCTGGCACCTAATCCTGAATTTTGTCAGTCACATATTCGTCTAGAACCCTATTATGCGGCACCGCAAGTTAACTCTGCTCCAGTTTGGCTTCCGCCAGCACGCCGTCCTGGGGGCCCACTGAGGTCGGGGGCAGCCTGGCAGCTGTGAACGTCACCCTGCCCACTGCCCCATTTTCACGATGACTAAAGCTGCCGTAAAAACAGCACGACGGAATCTCGACTGCTGCTTGTTTACTGCTCGCTCCGTCGTCCCCGTTTCGAGAAGGAAAGGTTCGTCTTGTTCCTTCCCGGCCTGTGGCATCCCCGGTGCTGCGCGACACTGTCATGGAGCCATTTAGCAGAGTGCCCGCGCTGCTGTCAGAGCATGGAGGATAGCGGCTGCGAAAAGGACACCGGCGTTCAGTTGTAAACATGTGCAAGAGCATTTTATCATGCTGCCGAGTTGCCCTTCATGCCTGCAATGTGTCACTGCTTCATTGTAAAAGACCTTACTCTATATGTACGTCCAGAATCCCCCCAGCTCTATGCAGACGGACCATACAAGTATATACAGTACTGTGCCGAAGTCAAGGAAAAGTTAAAATGTTTAAATGATCTTCATGTTGATGTAAAACTATGATAACGTGCGTCAGCTTAGCCATTCCAGAAGCCCTCCTAAAGTCACCCCAAAATTAAAAATTAATTGAACTGGTGGTCAATTTCATGAATAGACGAACGGCCGCGGTGCCCCTGAGAAGAGGTCTGGAAACTGAATGGTTGTTTTTCCATCCATCCAATAAGTATACTAGTAACTAGCAACTTTTGGAGAACAGAAGACATTTTTTTTTTTTAATTGCTAATTTAATGTAATATTCTAATGGTAAATTGTGTTCTTTTTTTCCTGCACAAACTACACTTACTACACAGATGAATAGCCTGAAACGCTTGCTCTAACTAGCACTTTTTCCACAGTACTGTATACACGGTACAGATGACAAAATCAACAGGTAGAATCTATTACTGGAAAGTGACGGCTAATAGGGGGAAAGAATGGGTGCCAGCTATGTTATCAGCCTTATGGACAAACAGCATTAGCAGAAGCCTTTGCATCAGCCCGCAGGAAAGCCATGAGGCCCACAGTGCGATCCGGTAGAGCGCAGGGTTAAACCCAACACAAGACAGTGAAAGGGGGCCCCGGCCTTGCTCCCCACCACCTTACCCTTCGTCTCCACAACGAATGCTTCCAAGTCAGGTGACCCCTGCTCCCCCACAGGAGGGCGGTCATCTGGACCAGTACCCCTCTGTGGGTCAACTGTCACCTTTGGAAAAGCCGCCCCATGATTGGTAGTGCTGGCACTTGTGGGTGTGGTCTTCCCTGTGGTTACCGGGAGGGGCAATAGAGGGACCAAACAGCAACATCCATTATAGACACATAAAGCAGTGGAATTGATGTAAATATGGCCTGAACCAGCATCTCCACCGCCACTGATCAGACCAGCTCAGTTCAATTTATTGCTCAAACTATCGTGGTTCGCCGTGGGGGAAAAAAAACACAACAAGATTGAAATTATTGCCTCTAACATACCCTCAGGGAAACCGCTCAATTTTAAACAACAGCAAAACACAATAAAGAAGAGTAAATCAATTATTGTAAATTGCAAAGTTCTGCAGGTGCTCTTACAACTGAAGAGTTAGTGGTTCTCTATCTGGGGAATGTTTTCGATGGCTTAAAGCAGCTATTAAACGAGCCTCTGCTTTCTTATAATTAAAAATAATTATTGGGCTGTTCAGCCTGTCTTGTGGGGGCCGATACTGCAGTTGGATTATATAAGCCTCTCCTAAGTTTCAGCCTGATTTGGTGAAAGTCACTTTCCTAACTATAATAAAAATAAATACACTACAGAAAAGTTTCTGGGTGCCTACAGACTTAGTTTGGATTCACAACCAGCAAATTTTGAAAGCAAAATGACATAGTTATAAATAACAGTTATAAATATGGTTATGAATAGTATGATTCTAGCACGCTATTTACCGATGGACCAAAATAATGTGTTGATTAAAAAAATTTTAATTTTAAAGTAGAGGTACTTTATTCATGTCCATAGACAATGGGGTAGTTCTTATGAATTCCATAATGCTCTTAATGAGAGACTTTTCGGGTCAGGGCCGGCCAGCATCCAAGGCCTGACCATAAGTTCTCTCTGCGAACCATAGGATTTGAACCAACAACCTTCTGGACACAGGCACTGATCCGTAACCCTAAACTTCTGAGGGACAGATGGCATCATTTTCATGTTTTGCAGTCCACAGTTAAGATACGAATCACACAATGCAATTATAATGGAAACCATATTACAAACTGGGACACTCGGGTGAACTCTGGTGAACTGCTGAAGATTCTGAAATTTGTGGCGGCAAGCTGGTATTTTCAAGGTCTCCCACTCCAAGTTTAATCAAGTTCGGGGCGTCCCTCGAGTCCTGCATCCAGGGACCAGTTGTTCTTGGAATGCGTCAGCACCTCACGGACCCAGGACTGCCTGACGGGGTGACGGCCCGGCCGAAAAGCCCCTGTGCTCCGAGACGTCGGCCCCACAGCTCTATCTACACCAGGTACATGGAGCCACTGTGCTAGCAGAGGCGAGAGCTGCTATGGAGGACAATGGCTGTAAAGAAGTTTTATTAATCTAATTTAAGCCCCCCCCCCCAAATTCATATAATTTGTCTGAGAGCGATCAAAGCACGGAGACTGCAGGTGTAGGGGCGTCACGTTGGTGGAATTTTCCCATAATGGGAAGAGAGATCGCTGACCTGCCGCCGCGCGGTGGTGTGACGATCGAGCCCCGACCTCGCAGCAGGGGAGCAAAAAATGACGCCCCGCCATGGCTTTAATGGCCGTCTCCCGGCGTGTCACACGACGGCTAATTTCCCTCAAAGAGGGGAAAATGGAAGCCTACGGAGATACATTTCTGCCGGGGGGGGGAATGGGGGTGGGGTGGGCGTAAAAAAGAAAATGAGCGACGCTGTGGGAGTGCGGACCGAGGCGCTCACTCATACGGGCGCCTCTCTTCGCGAGGGAGCGCGTCAAACTGAATTAAAATCCCCGGGATGAGATCGCGGCAAAATGGACCGCAAATGCTGCACACTGACTCACAGCATCCATCGCAGCGTGACACCGCATGAAAAGGAGGGCTGCCTTATTTACCACAAGGAAAGAAAATGAAATGAAATGATGGTTTACGGCACGGCGCTGGTTTCAGGGTCATCGGCAGAGAAGTTCAGACACGAGTCGATGCCAATTAATTTCTGATTAATCACTTGTATAAATGTTTATATCCTAAACAGACAAACAAGGTAAAGACAATAAAACATCACAAACACTGTCATTGTAAGAGTTGGGGTTAGAGGAATTAGGGAAGTTGCTGTGTAGTTTAAATCACTGACATTTTGGACAGTAGTTTGAAGCTGCGAAATTCTGGGAAATGATGGTGCCTGAGGATCTCTGTCACTGGACACTAAAAAAATGTGAATCTGTTTAAAAACAAAGTGCCATCTTAGCCGTGGTCTGTTTTCTTACAGTTTTAGTAGGTTTGTTTTCTGATGTGCGGAACATTCATGCTACTCATCAGTGGGTTTTGAACTTAAATCCGAGCTTGATAAGGAACTGATCTGGATTAGATATTGATGGATACGGAAGAAGAAAAAGACCCTCCTTCCATACAGATAGGAGGGACGAAAAACTCTTGCCGAATTATAACTCAAAAATATCAACTTGAGTCCTGAGAACTTTCGCAACGTGCATTAAGAATCATGCACCGGACTGCTGCTCTAGCAGAAGACTGAGTGGCATTAAATTTTCTACAACCCATAAAAAAAAAGAGTTACTCTGCAGCAAAGAAAACCGACCCGGTGAGTTTCGTATCAACATACAGAACCAGACCCATGATGAAAAGTGAAACAGGGCAAACCAGCAAATTCAAAAATATGGAGTATCTGAGCTCTATACATCATACATCCCCCCCCCCCCCCCCCAAAACAGACAACAGCGTCAAAAAATATATTCCCTCGATATCTGCGCCATTACAGTTGGCAGTCCGCTTGCTTTCTCAGAACACATTCTATTCTATTAAAAGAGAAGTATAAAGAAAATTGACAAACTGACCATAAGCCGAATCGGCGGCAGTGTTCTGCTTCCGCGTGGTGGCCTGGACATCTACAGAAAGCAGAAGAAAGGAAGACCTTCAAGAAGCAGAGCCTGAGCAATTACAGGAGGCCCAGGGTTAAGAACAACGGACAGCTCGTACTTACGAACGGACTGCCATGAAGCCTATTAAAGCTACGGATCTCGGCGTGACCCGTGGACAGCCCGTACTTCACGGCTCATGCTGGCTTCCGTGTTATGTATATTGAAACAGTCTTTATGCTACATAGACCAGTGCAATGGATTACTTTGAATCCGATACAAAAGTTGTCGATATCCAATTAAAATTTTACACATCACGGAAATGCATATGTACATTATACATGTATAGGAAGTATGTTAACAAATCAGGTTGGTCGTGTATAAGGAGGCGTTTGCCGTCATAAACAGGAAACCACGACTGTCGGCCCTTACCATGGCAGGAGTCTTGGTGTTCCCTCAACAGACCTTCGATATCTTGCTCAAACCCAGCCCTGAAAAACAAACAAATCGGGGAGGCGACGGCATAAACAATCTGTTAGAGCCGCCGCATAATTTGTCCTGTTTGCCCGCGACAGTCATTTCCATGTAACGGTCGCATCAATAGGATAAAGCAATGACAAGCGACATCTTGGCTAAAGGAAACAGTCTGTGTGTCACTCCGGATAAGGCTGGAACACGATGCTTCACCTATACTTATGGATGGGGACTCATCTGAAGCCTGCTGCGATAAACAGGGCTGGGGGGGGGGGGGGGGGGGGGTTAAGGAGAGGGAAAAAAATTTACACAAAAGCAGGGGGGGGGGGGGGGGTTCCCCGCCGCCCC
>JAABNY020000136.1:15358517-15375349 GCA_015164015.2 Brevimyrus niger
TGTAGCAAAAACCTATTTACTAACAGATTTATTGAAGGGTTCATCGTTAAATTCAGTGTCAGACCCAATGGTGAGAGAGGAGACGCTCACTTCTTGCAGGTGCCGTGATCCACGCAGCGACTGAGGGGCACTCGGACAATGCAGCTGGAGAAGGCCACGAACAGGCCGTGGTGCTCCCTGTCCAGCTCCAAGCCCAGAACCTTCCGGTCCTCACCACGCACGTTGCACCTTTGTGAAACAAACGCGACAGCGAACAGGACGGTTAGGAAGCTAAGGAGATAAAGGTATAGATCCTGCATGTGATTGCCGGTCGGGCAGGAAAGTGGATGGATGCTTTTAGTTTTAAATTCAACGCAACAGAACTCGGAGGAGGGCATTTCTGGCAACGTTTCAATCTAATTAATCAAGATTATCAGTTCTAGTCAACTTTAGCTGAAATCGTAATTATCTGGAAGCCTGTGGAGACGAGCTAATGAAGAATTTCTGCATTTCAGATAAGGTGGCTCACTTTGCGGGATTGTAAACATCGATGTCCTCCAGGAGCAGCGGGGTGAAGGAAGCGTTGGGATTGGAGCTAACCAGGATCTTCAGCACCCTGCCGTCCTCCGAGCCCAGGAACAGGACAGTCTGGTTCTTGTACGGTCCGGCAGAGGTGTCCACAGCTATTTGAGTCAGCTTAAACCTGGAGAAGACGAGGGTGGCAGTCAGAATAGGTACAGAAGATCTTTACAATTAGCTTGCACATTTTCCCATAATCCTCTGAATTATTTTCGACGAATCTGATTACATTCCCTGCACGTTACCTTCCCAAAAACTTTCCCAGGCTATTTAATCCAATCCTTCACACACACAAGTTTCTGGATGCATTTACTTTCAGCTTTAACTGTCGAACGTGTATTACTCCAGGGAGGAATCAAAACGAAGGGGGCTCTTTCATAAAGTGCGACGCAGATGTGAAAACCGCATCCTGCCTCCACCTTCGCCGTCTGTCTCGCCGGTTGGCAGCAGTGCAGCTACGCATGCAGTGCAGCGCAGCTGTCAAACAGCCCGACACGCCGCACGGCCACTTCCGAGTTCAGACGGCAGCCGGGGCGAGCCGCTAATTAGCTGCACGAGGCCCAGCGTGGCGACTCCAGTCAGGCCAACCCAGCCCCGAAAGTTGCTCCAAGATGGCTGCCAGAGCCTGGGCTAGGCGGCTGAAACGAGGAGCCGGAACGCAGCTGCCCGAAGACCCAGGGTTACCTGCTGGTGGTACGCGTGAAGTAGGGCCGGTTATTGACTGAGGGAACAGCCTCATCCATCAGCGGGTAGGACTTGATGAAGGAGAGCATGTCGTCTGGGAAGGAGACGGAGGACTTGTAGGAGGCCGCAGGGCCATCGCCGGCACAAGAACCTGGCCTGTGACAAAAAGCTTCCCTTAATAAACGTCATCGTTCTTCAGCCCAGTCCACACCCCTAACAAATCATTTTACTGTCTCAGCTGCATCACGAAACCTGAATATTAAGGCTTCATGAATCAGATAAAGGCATATAACCCGCGGGAGAAAGGTACGGGCCGGTTCGGGAAGGCTGGTGCGAAAACCCCCGACCACTAATTCGCACCTGGGCTTGGGAACCTGCTCCTCGGGGACGGGCGTCCAGGCCGACTCGCTGCTCCTCTGCTCCTTGAACTTCCCGCCGAAGGCTTTCTCGATGTCGTCCATGTAGAAGGTGCACACTGCGGAGCCGGTGATGCTGCACCCAGAGATCGAGACTTCAACCCCCATCATCATCATGTTCATATTCAAGGCTAATTATTGCCGGGGCAGACGTGCACCGCGGCCAAGTCGATCAGAATGACGGCAGAAAGGCGGTTGCCATGGCGAGCGAGGGTCGGCTGACCTGTTGACCTGCGTGGTGAAGACTCCAACCACGGCAGGCCTCTGGTTAATCTGCAGCACGTTCGTCAGGGACTGCAGGACGTCAAAGTAGAAGAAGGAGTCTCCCGGCACTGAACAGTTGAGCCGGGCCTTTAGGAAAGAGGTCCAGTAGCGCTCCAGTACCCGTGGAGAACCGCCGTTGTCATTTTTACATACCCGGGCCACACGGGAGAACACCACCTGAAAGGGACAGGCGTGACAGAGAGGACGGTCAGGAAGGAGGACAGAAGAACTGTGTTACGTCTTAAAGCTACAACAGCCAGAAGAAAAAATAGCTGCTATTACTGGCCATGTGGCTTGAAGATCCTTACTTTGCCTAGGGTCGTGTACTCCACCGCAATCTCACTGAAGAAGAAGTAAACATAGTTCCCGTACTCAATAGCATGGAGAAAATGAGGTTCTGAGAAGGAACAAAGGAGCTGGATCAACTGCAGCAGCATTCAGGTTGGCCGTCCACAGAGCAGAAAAAGGCTGATGCGATTCCCGGTATGCCAAGGCCTTGAGACCCACCTCGAAGCCACTTTGAGTCGTATTTGAAAGTGCGGAGGACGGGTGCGCTATCGCCAAGGCTGCGGTAGATCACCGCATCGCTCGCCAGGAAGTCCGTCATCGTGGCCGAGTAGAAACTGCCACCTACACAGAAAAACGGCAGAGAGACCCTAGCGAATCTCTACGGGGGCTAACAAAACCTTTCCTCAGGTGGACCAACAAAGTACAGTCAACAATGACATCGTAGACGTAACGTAGCCATGGCAATTCTCAGACAGACTTTGCAGGTAATAAAACATACAGAATCAATCAATAAATCCATCTATCTATAACTCTATCCATCCATCCACCTGCATAGATTTTTTTTAAATTATACCTCTATTATGCATTTTATTATGAGTGTTGGCGGTGTTCCGTTTTCATGTTTCCTCTGGGTACTTTGGTTTCCTCCCGCAGTCAAATCACAAGCACTCTGGGGAAGTAGCGTCTCTAAATTGCTCACAGTGCCCAAGTGAGGAATGGACCAGCATCCTGTCTAGGGTGTCCTCTGTCACGTACCCTGTACTTCCTGGAACGTGTGGTTATGTCAGACAGACGAATGATGATACTTACACTGCTAATGATAAACGAACCATCTTTTAAACTGCATCAACATACCATCTACATTTGACATATCCTTATCGTTAAATGGAGTGTGTTACAGCGGTTCTCTCTCATTACGCAAGCTGAGATTGTTTCGTGCTTAATTTAAATGTATGCATGTATGTCAACGGTACATGGAGACTTAAAACGTTAAAAAAAAAATGTTGCCGGTATGTCCACAGAACCAGAAGACTGATCATGTGGGGCTCACTTACATCATCTGGGAAAGCTGCTCATAAAATAGGTTCCATCTCATCCCCTCCGTATGATTTTTTTCAATTTCTACCAACAAGACAATGTCTGGCTAATATTCCTCTGGCTAATAGCATCTTAAATGCTTTGAAATAAGCATTCTGATTGGCTTTGCGATTTTTACCGACTCTTTATTACTTGTGTTATGTATAAGCCATGTCTCAGAGGTATTTTTGTTACATAGTGACAGACCAAGTTTTTCTTGAATTGTCATTTGTTTGCTTCCGCTCACTGGTTGGTTGGCTGGTGCAGTGACAGCTGTCCATCCTAAGCAGGACCCCGCCCACCTTCTCCCTCCAGCAATGGCAAATCGGCAAGGTTGCACAAGCAGCACAGGGCAAATGCCTGGAACAGTAGGGACGGGCTCCTGAAGACTCACCTGCAAAGAGGCCTACGTTGGACTGCCGGGATTCGAAGGGGCAACGGGCTTGTCCCACTACTTCCTCCCCGTCCTGCTCGAGAGTGGACATCTAAAAGGATCAAGCCAAAGTCCAAAACCACACTCTCAAAACACGGGAACTGATGGGAGAGGTGAACGTAGCATACAGAATCAGCCAGCCCCTCAGCACACAACATAGAGCACGGTCTTCAGGGAAATCTCTAGAGCAGTCTCTCATCTCACTCCTCCGGGACCGCCAGACGATCCACAATTTTTGCTCCTTTCCCAAGCCTCAACAGGCTTGTACCAGGTATTTTGTGTTCTTGATTGGTTCGGGTGTGCCACAGGCCGAGAGGGAGCAAAAATGTGCACTGTCTTAGGGTCCCTGCGAATTCAATAACTTTTTCTTGGATTCCTTGAGAGTCGATAAACCGCAGCATAATCAATAGAGGAGCAGTAGTCTCCGAGGGAATGCAACGGCACACAGCAAAGAAACTACTTCTATTCACGTCACATCACACAGACATCAGTAACGGCGATTAAGCCCCCGATTCACGCAGCTCGGTTCTGCTCGGTATTGTGCCCATTGTTTGCGAGACGTATCCACCACCTCTAGGCACCGAGTGGGAATGCGACTGGTCCCACCCCAAGACCGAGTACCACCCGCCACTCAGCGCCACCGAAATCCCAACAGCTCTGATTACCAATGCTGGGGGTGTCGCTTTCCATGGAAAATATGCGAATCGCGCCAATTAAAACGTAATTCCACCCCAGTCACTTCTCCAGACTTAAAGCCCTTTCTGAGAGTACTGCTGATAGGTCACCAAAAAAAAACTCTCTACTGCTTACTATTGCCTCTGTTTACAAGGGGGAGGGGGCAGGGGGCAGTTTGGATTATAGTGAAACGTTTTCCATCCCTGGCAGATTTACAGAGGGTGACTGCTGACCTGTCTGTGTTTTTAATATTCTCAGACCTCCTTGTATATCATCAATCTATATTTAGCACTCCGGATCACATACTTGGAATAGGACTGGCACCTCTCACGTAAACTACTCGACTAACCCCAACAGCCGCTCCGGGAAGCGGACGCTACACCACTGCTCACATCTGCTGTCGCCACATCGCGCCGTTTCACATCTTCCGTCTCGCGTTCCTGGTCCGGCCGCCCCGCCCAGCTTCTTCTGGCCCTCACTAGGCTCGATTTAGCACCGAAAATCAAAACGGACGCTATCACCTGCTTTGGCAATCTTGTCGGGCATAATTCCCAGGTCTGGGACAAAAAACTATTTCAACCGAAGCCCCCCTTCCCCCCCCCACCCATAGGGAGGGACAGGACCTGGGCCAGCTTCCCTGGCCGTCCCCTCAAGATGGAGAGCCAGTGCTTTGGTATCACACTAACTTTCTTAATCAGGCCGATGACAAATTAGACAGCTTTAATGAAGCCAGCATGTAGCCACAAGTGAAAAACAAGCTCATTTAGATTGTGGTTAATAAGCTATTTAAACCTTTTTGCTTAAACAGTTTACCAAGTAATGGCTGTGCATCATTTCTAGGTTTAAACGATACGCTTCATATAACAGCATCTTTTCATGTATCCACGGGTGCCTGTAAAGTTTTGGGCCCCCTCTATCTTCTAGGGTACCCAAGCCCCTCCAGCCCGTCCGCATCCGTCCGCCGCTCCTCCCGTGTCACGCAGCCGGTGCAGTGTGGCGCAGCGTGGGTACCTTGTAGTTGCGGCAGGTGGGGTTGAAGGCGTTGGTCCCGCAGGCGAACAGCGTCTCGTCGTCACGCGGCACCAGCACCTTGATGTAGTTGTAGCACTCGTCCTGGGGATGAGGGTGACTTGCCGTCATCACCGGGAGCGGCGCTTAGCGCGCACACGCGTCCTTTCGTGCCGATCCCTCAACCGGGCCCCCCGGCCCTCCCCACCTCGTCGGCACCGGGCCCCGAGGGACCCGGCGAGCCCAACCCGCGAGAGGGGCCCCGATACTCACGCTGTTCTTGCCCCTCACGGTGCACTTCTCCACGTCCTTCGTCTTCCACGTCAGTTTCTGCAAAGGCACGTGTACGCCAGGGTTAGGCTTCCCCCTGCAGATGCTCCGGGGACACGGAGAATGGCGGAATGGCGAACGCAAATCACCGTTCGACGGCTTTATGAACGACAAGCCCAGTAAAAAGACATCTGGACAAATCGGCGGGGAGGGGGGGGGGACTTTGACTCCAGGTTACGGGTTGACAGATTTAATGAAGGAAGTGAAACAACGTCTAAAAAAAATATATTTAAAAAACCGGAAAAAGGAACTAAACAAAAACACAACAACCAAAGGCGGCCGCTTTATTTTTCTGCTGTGTAATTCATTTGTAACAGGGCCTGGGTTCTGTGGCGGATCAGTGCTGATGAAACACTGCCGCCTTCCCAGCAGTGGGAGAATTATAGCGCAGGCTCACTGCTGAACCCCTGATCCCAGAGATTTAAAAAAAATGTATAAATAAAAAATCTCCTGGTCTCGGTAAGCTTGAGTGTTCCCATGTGCGGTGCCTCACTATCGAGGGGGGGGGGGGGGGGGGATACTGGGAAAGCCAGCTTCTCAGCTCCAACTCGACAGGACAGTGGGGAACCTTGGCAGGTGATGCGCCCCCGCCACCAGGGTACCGACAAACGGCAGCGTGTGGCCTCAACCGGTTAGGATGCTGTGCTTGGGACCGGAAGGTCGCTGGTCTGAATCCCAATGTTGCCCGAGCGACTTTTACACTGGGGCCTTTCAGCAAGGCCCTGAACCCTAATTGCTCCAGGGACTGTCTGACCCTGCAAATGTAGACGATTGTGGATAAAAGCGTCTGCTAAATAAATAAAATGCAAATGAGCCGCGCATTAATAGTCCCTGACCTGCCAATGACCGCGAAGTTACTCTCTCACTTACTTAATTAGTCCCTTTAAGTTTTTAATGGTATGACTCTCAAACATGATAATGTCTACATTTGGCAGGGGCCTAAGGCTTTTAAAGATGGGAGACATAATTTATACAGTGTCAACCTTATTAGCCAATGATATGTTTTGAATCAGTGGGTGACAGGGGAGGCGGAACTCAGTGGGCCAATTAGCTTTTGGCTAGGGCTTTGTCAAACACAAAGTGATTTTGTTGGGACGGCCTTCCTAACTGTATACCCAGTCACGTTGCAGTGATGTTACTGCTAAGGGGAACCAATCCACATCACAATTGCTGCTTTGAATCATATTGTTTCCCATTTCGAAGTGAAAGGCGCTTCGAGTGAACCGATGGTCAGTTTTTCCAGTGTTGACACTGATATGAAACAACATATGTCATATGTAATGGGGAGCCAAAAATGAGCGTGTTAAACACCCAACGGACTCCCTTATCTCAAGTACAGTCTGTGAAATTTACATTTACGTCCAACATGCTTGGCAGATGCTTTTGTCCAAGGTGACGTACAATGAGGCGAGTAGCACATTACAAACTCGTAATATCAAGGAATCAAGTAAGCATGAGCCTGTTTAGGCCGAACTTCCAATGAATGCCCAGGTACAAGAGCGAGCAGTTATGGAGCAGGTGCTACACAACGACGCTTAAAAGAGCAAGAACCTAATAAGTCCAAGAAATCAGCCCATTTACTCCCATGTATTCCCTTGCACTTTCATTTTCTCATGGTATTTGTATGCAAACATTTGTTTTGAAATGTCTTTGCGTTTTTTTTTTTCCAGCAAACTTGCAATTCCTACTGTGCTCCTTAGTTTCGTACATATTGTATAGTGAAATGTTTCTACCAAGGGAACCGTGCATCATATCTGGCACCGAACCACAACCAGTTCCGGAATGTTTGCACATACTGGCAAATGAAGTGTTCCGAGCCAAACTGAAAGGATCTTGTACTGTTATGTTGAGATGTATGACGCGTGATGTCATTACAGACATGGTCATTTAAGACATGACATTCAGACCGAGACAACGAGATGCAGTTTCAAGATGCCGCCAATGGGGCATGAAAATAAATCATACGTACGTTTGCCAGACACGTTTCCCCGTTCATGACCCGGTGGCGTCTGCTTACCTGCTGCGGGACGATCCGCTCGGACGCAGCGCTGAGATTGACGGCGAAGACGTGGTCCCTACGAGGCACGGGAGAGGAACGCTCAGCGCCGGCGGGGACATGCGAAGTGGAGGACGGGCGGTGCCCTACGGCGGACGCCGCACTCACCTAGCGGCGATGTAGAGCGCGCGGTTGATGCGCACCATTCGCTGGAAATCCAGGCCCAGCCTCAGGGTGTCGTTGTCGGACACGAGGCCCTGGAACGTGGGGTAGAGGTAGGAGCCTGTGGAAGCGGAGGAGAGGAGGAACGACGTGAAGCCACACCTCCTCACTACCGTCATCAAATAACGAGTATTATGATGACTCAACTGAATGTTACCTCCAAACCCAACCACACTGATTTTCTTGACACAGTTCATCCCTTTCAGGGTCACGGGGCGCCTATCCCAGAGGCTACGGGCGTAAGGCAGGGAACAACCCAGGATGGGGCGCCAACCCCACACCTAACGCCCATTGGGCCTTATCCAAGTCTTGGTTTGTTTATACTCCAGACACAGTGTTATGCAGTAAAATAATGGGTTTTACTCCATAGCATCAAAATATTTCCCCCCCCCATCAAAATATTTTGTCACCAATCAGGCACGCAGTAATATTAAACATTTGAGCCCGTCATCAAAATTTATTTCTGGCTACGGGCCTGACATTCTCTATGTTGCTGGTTGGATATTTTTCTCTTTACCCCACAATGTTGTTATTTTTGTAATTTTATGTTAATGTGACCAATTACAGCAAAACAAAGTACTTATCCTGAGGCTGTGCATCGTGAATGAAGTTGATTCTGGTTCGGTCCCGATTTGTACAACATGCCTATCATGTTCCTGTGGTTCATTAACCAAATCAAGCCGTCACAATGGAATGTCCCGGACTTCTGAGGGAGACTCAAACTCTAGGCTTGTGTTTCATGTAGCTCGTGAGATCTTTCAGATCCGAAAGCCACTGAAGTACTGTATCTATGAAAGGTCAAGGTGAAAGGTCAAGTGCGGGGGGGGCATTTAATAACTTGCACTGTTCGCACTCAGACATCGAGAATGAGAGCAAAACAATCTAATTTCCAGTGGAAATTGGAGACGACACGACACCAGCGTAGCTGGAATCTTTAAATAATGCATTTCTCTGCTAGGTCATGCAGATAACTTTGTATTTTAATATTAACCGTTGATTAGTTTCATTAACTGCCAGACATTTGATACTTGAGAACATGGTTATTAATCACATTTAAAGCGAATAAAAAGGGAGATATTTAGAAAGGTTAGCCGGTAAACCTTTCTGCTGTTCAGTTTCCTGCAGTATTACTACAGAATCGCTCGGATAAACCCAGGAGCTAGTGGCTTGGCAGCCTTCCCCCAAAATCCACCCTTGGATTAACCATAAGCATGTGTTGTGCCATAACAATAATTAAAAGGAACCCGTGTCCCTTTAAGACGGGCAGGAGAGCTGCTGGTTGTCGCTCCCAGGCCTCGTGTTGCGGACCATGCAGATTTGGGGCTGCGTTGGCTGAATGACTCGTGTGCCACTGCCTGATCATCTTATGCTGAGCGTACAGAACGGGGCCGTGACACCGCCGGTCCGCCCTATTCACCTGGGAGGCCAGGCAGGGCGTTCATGTTCTTCTGATTGCCCTTTATTTCCAGGGAATGGAGAGGAACTACCCCGAAGGTATGATCGTTTTAAAATGAATGAGTATATTAACATCTAAACTACAGGAATGTGTGGAAGAACAGGGGAGAAATGGCTTCTTTAGTGTTCAGTGATTTGTCACTTAATTACTTCATTTTACAGCTAAACATTTGTATGTGTTGAGCACAGCAACACAATTATAGCAATTCTGGCACTGGCAAACCACAGCAGAGGGATGGTTCTTCTTCTTCTTCTTCTGATGGAGTCTACTCCGAAAGGGCCGCTCCTAATTATGGCGCCATGCTTTATTCAAAACATTACCTGATTTGGGTATAGAACATGGCTGGACTCGTTGCCTTAATTATTTGCTCATAAACAGATTATGGAGACGGTGAATCCCGAACTTGAATCCCACCCCACCTGAATCTATATACTTCGCTGCGAGACGAGCTTAATCACTGATACATTAGGACTCTGAACGTGCCCTGCAATTATTCAAGGAGGAAATCAGAATCCATTCACTGGTTTGTTCGAAAAACAAACCCCAGACATGCCGGTGGAACTCGTTTGCGATATTTGACTTATACTTGAGAATTTCGTGGATTTAATTAAATTGAATACCAGCGTGTTTCCGACAGGAGCCCCTCACAGCCGCGGTGGGAAGGAGCCGTAAACAAACACGGAAGAAGTCTCACTTCCTGGGATATGACAGCCAGTCAACGAGGTGCTTATATTACATTTCTGCTAATGGAAGAGCTTCATCACGTTCCTGCTAATATTCACAAAATTTATGCTAATCGTCACTGCTAATTGTTCTGCCACAACTCCAATAATTGCGAAATCTAATGATATTTTTTTTTTTCTGTACTGCCAAAGTGAAGAGTGAATTAATATTCCTAATTGATATTTTTTAAATACTTTATGATCACATTTAGAGTTCTGCCTTTTGGGGGAACCGTCCATATGCTAGATTCTCCGCTTCCTGCTCACGTTTCGGATCAAACTGAGAACGCGGTATCAGCTTGCATGCAAACGAGGCCGGAGCGGGCGTCCTTACGCTGCCTGCTGACCAGGCTGATGGGCTCCAGGTCCTTGGGGAAGGGCACGGCGGCGGGGGCAGCGGGGCTGTGCAGCAGGCAGGAGGTCACCAGGAGGGCCAGCGTCGCGAGGGGGGGCCGCAGCCCCGGGGCGCCACTCATGTCCAGGAGCGACGGTCCCGACTCTAGGAGAACACCATGCTGGACCTGCCCTGGGAGGAGAGACAAAGCATCACACGCCATGCTCCGCAGTCATGGAAATTCGAGAAGTTACTCCGGAATGATACTTCAGTGAAGGTTACTTGCGAAGGACGAGCTTAACAAACCCAGTCATTTCCCCCCCCCCCTTCTAAATTGAGGATTTGTAAATCTAAGCAGCCACTTTCACTAGTATAAGGCGGCGTGGCACAAAAGGATGGCGGCTCCAGGAACGGGTTCACTTCAGGTTCACGAAGCAGTGACTGTAAACAGAAGCCCGGAGGCATCATTAAAATCGCCCATCGACGAAGCTGGCGGGGCGGCCGCCGCATGCGGTGAGGGAGCTCGCCCCTGAGGGAGGGGGGCGAGAAGGGGGTCAGGGCAAGGGGGAGGGGGGGGGCTCGCCCACAGGGACACCTGGCTCATTTACTCACAGACAGCGGTCTTTCACAGGTGAGCAAACGCAATTAGCTGGAGGTGCCCCCTGGGGGGGAGGGGCTTACACCTGCCGAC
The DNA here is from genome assembly GCA_015164015.2 of Brevimyrus niger. NCBI lineage: Eukaryota > Metazoa > Chordata > Actinopteri > Osteoglossiformes > Mormyridae > Brevimyrus > Brevimyrus niger. The sequence goes on from JAABNY020000136.1 coordinate 15,369,672, forward strand.
GGCGACGACGGGAAGATGGCGAGACACTAGATCCTGACTGGAGGAGGAGGACGGCGTACGTGAGGAAGGGTTGGGACTGGGAGGACGGCAAAAAAAGCAGCAAAAATGGCCGCCGACAGGTTGAGATTGTAACTTTCAGTGACGTTCACTATGGCAGAATTATTAATTACTTATGCGGCGGTGAATCGGGTCCAGATTGTCTTGCAATGCTAATTCTGACATCTGTTCCTTTTTGAGGTAAAGGTCCAAGACAGATGGATGGCAAAACGCTAACAGCCTTTCTGCGGGGGCCAGGGGGCTCACGGGGGGCTAACTGGGGGCACAGTGTCCTCTGCTCTAATCAGATATGGCTTAGAGTGTATGAGCGGTTCTGAGTGGCGAAGAGGGACATTAGCACACGCGGTCCTGAAGGAATCGGAGGCGAACTCGACAGGAACATGGAGCACCATCGATTACCGCACGACAGCCTCGTTCAGACCCAGCGAAGACGGCGGCGCCGGGCAATGAGCTCATGTGATAATCAAAAAGCCGTAAATTTCTAGAGGGAGCGTCTGATCTGGTTTACTTCATAAATCGCACCATCCTGCAGCCCCCATCCCTGACAACACGCAGTACATCAAACAGGCCAGACGGATGACGCCGTCACTGTAAATGGACTGGCGATGTCGAGGGGAGAGGCCCTTCTGACGACAGCGCAGTGAGACGGACGGACGGACGCACGGCGACCTTCCAATAAAAATCCAGACTGGCGGTTTGGGCCCCGTCGTGGCTCACAGCTGGAGACCGACTATCTGGCCAGCTAACGTGCTAAATGTTTAAGAGTGTCGCCCCACCCTCTCGCCTGTGTTTGCTGGGATCTCAACTTGCGGCGAAAACGGGGGAAAGTTCCAGAAAGGCTTACCCTGGTATTGATTTCAGTCCTCCTTGACTGAAAACTAATGCAAATCGAGACAAGTTAAGTCCATTTAAAAGGGTAACCGGGAGAGAGATGTCCGTTCCTTATCAATGCGTTGACGGGGACATCCCTGGATTTTGAAAGTCATCACGAAGCACCGCTTAACACACAACAAGAGTGATCTTCATCACTTGTGGCAGGGAACGAGTGCTTTGTACGAGAGCTTATGCAAGCCCCTCCGGCCCCGTTGTGGTCGAAATTTGCTAAGCCTTCGAAGTCTAGGAAAGAAACTTTTCCCAGTCTCTCTCAGAGAGCCAAAAAGCTGAAAGAAGATAAGTTACGGGCGCCCGTGGACAGGCCTCGCCCCCCCCCCGTGCGCCGTGGCGATGGTGCAGACGTGCGACAGACGCGGCGGCTGGCCTGCCCCCCCAGCAGATAACTCCACCACTGCTATAAATACACCCAGGGGAGCCCAGAGGGACAGGCTGTGGCGCCGGCTGGAGATGGGCTCCGTCCCCGTCCTCAGGATCCACCGCCTGCTCCATTTCATGACCACAATGCAGCCGTTTAGAGCTCCGACGCCCACGACGGGCTGCACTAATGCGTTAAATTAAGGACTGATTAGAAGACTGGCGCTGGCGGTCAGAGGCCACTAATCACCTCATCCCCCCTCCCTTAGTTTGCAGTCGAATTAACAGTAGAATGTAATGTGACACACCAGCCCACACGGCACGACTTCGGTCCTTGGGATTATAAAGACTCCAGATGGGAGTGACTGCGACACCATGGACCCGTCTATGTCTCTACAGTATTTTCATCATACTACATTTCACAAATGCGACGTAAGAGCAGCTCTGCTCGCGCACCACAGCCCTGCCATCAAGGCATTCGCTGCTCAGGCTCCGCGGCACAAGCGGGCGGAATGTTCATTACGGCGGACGCTGTAGCAGCAGCGCGCGCCACGGCGGCTCCGCCTCCTCGGAAGGTGCGATCCAGGCCAATAGGCGCTCCTCGCCGCAGTGTTTTAAAGTTTCTACTTCTCCCCTAATCGATGGCTATCATTTAGCAGGCGACGGCACGGAGATGACGCCGAGCCGGAAGCTGTCGATAGATAAACCTTCGCTAATCCCCTTTCTTTGTACTCGTGCTCTTTGGGGTGCTGGTCCACCCTTTAATGTCGACTCGCTAAGCTTTCTGAGAGACGGGTTTCTCTCTGTAGAACAGAGGATTGCGGGCCTTTGAGGCCACGGACCATCTCACAGCGGTTTGGATTCAGCACTGGCTTCTTCTATAGAGAAATACCCAGAAGGCATTGCGGAGTACAGAGTACAACCAGGACTCAGAGTTACGTTGAAACTGCGCACAATTTCTGGCACACACAAATTCATTTTATTTTCTAGCCTCTTCTGGTATGGGTCATGGTGCCATTTTATGTTTTTGACTGCAATTTTCCATTTATTTAACCTTTTTACTGCAGCTCTCCCAAACTAGTTTTCCACAAACCCCCTGCGTCTGCTAAAGAGCACCTAATATCTAATTTACTACCTCCGTGGGCGATCACCAACACCTCCTGATGTTTCCCAGAGTTCCCAGTATAACAGGCATGTGTGCTGGGTTTCATGGCAATATGAACCCAGTAAGCCCCCCCCTACCTCTACCACTCCTGAGAGCAGGGTAGCATTTCCTGGCTTTCCTGTCATTTCAAACATGATTAAACACATTAGCCTCTGCCCCCTGTGGACCAATACCTTTACTGCGGCTCCATCTGAGGCTTTTGTGCCCGTCTGTGTGATGGGCTGGGGACCGACGGCTGATCACATGACCCGGGCGACTCAGACACAGCGGCACCGCGGAGCTCGATCGGCTTACGGCTAACCGTAGATGGAATGCCTGCGCTAATTTTGCGATCGATTCTAATTTTGTTACGAAATACTCTCACATGTGCAAAGTCTCACATGCTTTAGAACTGCCTCTATGACAGTCACATTCATCAAGGGGCATCATTTGGATACCAAAGCTTGGGGCCCCAAAACCTACCGTGGGGGGGGGGAATGCTCTGAAAAATCTGCTCTGACTCTGGTGGGGGGTGGTGGTGGTGGTGACGGGGATGTCATGTCAAGGGGCCTAGGTACGCCCCAGTATATCGCCTACCTCCAGGAAATGAATTATGTTTATGTTTATGTCCACGTTCCATATTGTACACCACGTCCTTCTCGTGTAAGAGCCTCATAGAGTACGGTCAAAAGCTAAATACGCTTGGAACTAATAGGTAGAAGCGCTAAAAATAAATCGACAATTATATATTATAATTATTGGTCAATGCATCTCTTAAAGGGCTGAACTGCAGATTATGGAAAATCGGAAATGCCATATTTAGCTTTCAGAATTTAAAATCAACGATTTGATAAAAGCTTAAAATACGTTGTGCAAAACAGTCAGCACTGATCACAATGCTGAGATCAAATCAATATTTATGAAAGTGTAAAAAATGCATAAAAAACACACTGGAAAAATACTTTAAATGTTGGCTTCAGAGATAAACCAGGCCATGCTCTTTGCAGTTGGCCATATTGATATTTCTTTAAACCTATGCTTGTCAGGACAGTAAATATGGATTTTTTCCTTAAGCTAATTCTTTGCTGTTGCTTTATTTCCAGAATACAAAAATAAACCAGGGGGAAAAGTAAACTAAAAACAAGACAGCATGAAAACCAGAAAAAAAAAAACTTATATTACATATAAAGAAAAAAATGACCTCAATAATGATATAATGAATAAGGATAATAAGTACAGCAATTTCATTTTCAGGGAGAAATTACTTTACTTATCAATGTCAGACTTCCTGAATGGTTTCTAACTAAATTATTTCTGTCAAAGTTAATATCTGTTTTTTTAGACCGAATGCTGTCATTAAAAAATCTGAGTTCGGGCCCTAAAAGTGACTTGTTAGAACGTAATTGACAGTGAGCATTAACTCGCTTTTCTGCGGAAGCCCCAATTTAAATATCACACTCAGCATCAATCCACGAGTCAAACGTGAATTAAAGAAAAAATAAAATTAATTCATGGGAATTCAAATTGATTCACGAAACTATATAAAAAATTACGCAGTGTATGGAAATAGGGTACAACAACAAAAGAAAAGTTATATAATACAGAGGTTATATAATATAGACATATTTTAGATGTATTATGTTAAGTAAGTGGCCCATGTCATATTGCAGATTACAGCAGCCGTGACAAACCGCCCCGACGTTACCGGACCACGACGTCGTAATGAAGCTCACGTGGCTGTAGATCGCTACACGCTACACGCCCGCGTCCTTGAGTTGCTTGTCTCATTGTATCAGGCGCTGCTCTGCTCATCTGCCAAATCAATTCTGTGCAGGGAACTGCCCCCAGGACAAGAACGGCTCTAATTAGAATGCTAATACTTAGCTCCATTGGCGCTGCTGATCAAAACCAAATCAAGTATATATGAGGCAAAGGACAAATCAGAAGTCCTGCTGGATACTGAGATAGCTTTTCTAAGTGATTCTTAACGGCTAATTAATAGCGGAGTAGGGATTCCACTGTCGTCCACAGAGAGCAGGCGACTGCCAAAAAAAAAAAACCCTCAGACTGATCAGAGCACTCGCCTCCCGTTTTATTGTGCCGTGGGCAGATTCTGTTAAACGCGGAGATGCCAAATGCGAGAGGCCATTCCCGGTCAACCAGGAGAGCTTTACCACGTGAGGCAGCTGGAGGTCTTCCAGACGTTGAGATTCCCGTTGTGGCGTGAATGGGGTTGGAAAGCCTCAGGTTCTACCCGACACATCACATCAGATCAAACATCCGGTGTAAATATCTCTGGTAGCAAAGGTTGAGTTCGACACACAGAGATCCTTCACAGTTAGGATGACTTGGAGACCCCTGTTTGCCTTCACTTTTGGGAGGGGGGGGGGGTTCACTGTTTACTACTTTCTGTTTTCCGCAAGAAGCAGGAATATAAAGGAATGAGTCGATCACATGGTCATCCTGCAGGTAGGGTTTTCCCGACGTACAGGGAATCCCGTTACGGCTGATACCGCTTATCCCCTCTCCCACCAACATCCAGCCAGCAGCAGGCGGGTCAGTCCGCAGGCATGCCCTCTACTCCTCTTACAGCCCGGCCTGGGATTTAACACCGAATCAATGAGCTGGAACCTCCGAGGAGAGAGAGAACCCCTCCCCCCCCCGCACCCCCACAGGCGGGAGATGCCAGTACCATCCCCAGCTCCATGTCAGCTTTTGTGTTTTTTTGTCTGTGTATCATCTGCTATCCCGCTCTGTGACGGGAAACGGCTCGGGACGCTTGCTTCAGATTAAAATCGCTGCACCCCGAGCCAGATTCTTTTGGCCCGGCTTGGTGTTTGCAAACCACAAAAGCGATTCTGAGGAGCGACACGCGTCGGAGTTTTGAAATCGATGCTCCTAACCTGCGGCGGGAGACCCTAAACCGCTCCTCAAACATGTAAATTAAAAGTCGATTTCAACGTATGATTAAAACCGTCACGGCAGCCGCATGTCGTTTGGCAGAGAGATCTGACAGATTCAGGTTTCATATAAGACGACAGGCAGTTGCGGGATCAAATTGGGGGAGTTTTCCTTGAGGTATTAAGCATCCTCTTCGTTTCAGGAGCCAGAGATGAAGAAAGCCATTAGCATGCGGGTGACAGACTCCTAATGCAGTAAGGTAACACCATGTATCCTTTTAAGGAACCACTGGAAAGAATGTAGCTCGGCCACACAATCTCTCTTTCAC
>JAABNY020000136.1:15403782-15437498 GCA_015164015.2 Brevimyrus niger
CACCCCCCCCCGGGCTCTGCCACTGCATACGACTCACTAGAAGAACGTTTATGGAATCTTAGCCTCTGGAAAAAAAACATTTTATCAGGCGAGATCTGACGTGCTCTTCCAGACACATCAACCGATCTGACGGGGAAAAAAAACCCTCAGTGTTGATGTCAAGAAATACATGAATTCAGTTACATGAGCTGCCGCCGTTGGCCGTCAAGCCACTGCTGGCCAGCAAAACAACTGGCTCACACCAATATCCAACCAGGATTCACGTGCAGGCTGCCTGTAAAAGCTGGCAGTTATTTCTCAGAGCACATGTGCAGATGGAGAAAGCAACTAGACGCTAAAAAAAAAAATCTTGGAAAACGAGGGAAGAGACGCTTAAGCCAATAATTCAAGCAAAATTGAAAAATTAAGTGGAGGACAGGGGCGACTGAGAAAAGCCGACACTGAACAGGGGGTCCGATATCGCCTGCGTGGGGGGCGGGAAGGAAGGGAGGAGAGAGCGGAAAATGAGTGGAGGGCGGCGCAGTGAGGTGACAGGCGACATGCTGTCTGTGACACACATGAAAACCTCATTTCCCTGATTAACTTTAAGAATCATCGGCGTTAACCATGGAGTCTCGCTTCATGCAGAAGAAAGAACTGATAAACGAACAACTGACAAACACCCGACCATCGAACGAACTAACGACCAACACACGGACCTACCAACAAGCCAACTAACGAAAGAACAACCAACAAATGAACCAAATCGACCAAACAATGAGCGACCAACCAACAAACCAACCATTACTGCACTCACTCATGGCTGATTTACTGGCAAGTCTGCCCGTTTCCTCTTATTAAAGCCAACATTCAAGCACCCCCATTATACAGTCCCATGACACCTCAAAGTGTCTGGTTGGGGGGGTGGGGTTGTGGGTTTTAATTGATGGGCTAGAGGTGTTTGCAGGTGGCAAGTCAGAGACAGCAGGCAGACGTCGATGCGTGCACAGCCTCAGCACAGCCAAAGCACGGCCAAAGCACAGCCTCAGCACAGCAAAAATGGGATAACAACAACAACGACTGACATTTGAAGGGACACCAATTAACCACTGGCATTTGTCAAGGACAGACGGCTGATGGGAAAACCCACCAGAAGTGCTCATAACGCATCATTTAGAAACCATGTACAAAGTCAGGGGGTCTATTTTTATTTATTATATATCAGCCTATAAATCCTGTAGGAATGACACAGCTCACGCAGTGAATCCATGTATGCATATGCCCTCTCACTGACTTTAAAATACAAAAACAAACAAACAAAAAACAAACAAAGTCCAGATTATTGAAACGACTCTTATCCATACTGAGATTTTTTAATTGCAGCTCCCATGACCACAGAAACAAACACACGCTTACGGTCAAGGCTGCTGTCGCCAAGAACCGGGCAGGATGTTTATTTTGTCGCATTTTTCCCAGGATGTGGAAGGACGCGACGGGGCTGCGACTCTCAGCGGCGCAATGGAAGATTAATGGGGGTCACGGGCGGCCCCGGCCCGGCTGGTCCCCAAGGCCCACATGCGTGCCTCTGTTTAGCCGCGTCACAGCCGGACAGAGGGGGCCGCCCGCAGGGAACTGAACTTTAAAAGATACAAATGCCACTTATTGATGATTTACTGTTTGAATCTAATCGAGCCGCCGGTTTTGAAGCCATGCAGACTCTAGGCGGAGGTGTCGCTCCAGATAAACCAGGATTTCAGCATCAGCCAGCTGTTGAGGGGAGAGAGAAGCCGACATCCATATTTGCTGCTTTCAGTTGAAGAGAAGCACGGAAAACCACGTTATTTACCGCAAATCTAATCCGTCCCAAGGTCCCCTCACACCCCATTTCTGCCTGCCTTTCTTGAGTGTTCAGCCAGCAACCATGATCAGTTTGGCCCAATTTAGCTCCTCCTCTGCCGGCACGCGACGCCCCACGCTGGCATTCAGCAGCACCATCCATGGGCGCTCGCCCATTCGGGCCGATTCCGACGTGATTCGACAGCGCTGAACTCCCCAGTAAATGTGCGGAGATTCCAGGGAAGGCCCGGCGTGTCGACGCTCGAGGAGGAGAACGCTTGGCAGCGAGAGTCGACCCGCATGCCTAAATACGCCTGGGTAGCGAAGGGCAGCACTGGGTCACTGGCAAACGACACGGTGGGCTTGGCACTAAGCTGGCGCTCTGTGCCCTGCACACTGTCATTATCTTTACGGGGCCGTCAGGCCCCTTGAACAGCATAAAAATGTAAGCGTACAGCAGACTGACCCGTTAGAAAGCCTCCAGGGTGGGCAGCCAAGGAACACGGCGGATCTTATTTAACCGCAAATTCACTGGCTGCTCCGTAACTGTAAACTGAGCTGTTTAGCGCAAAAACTGACAAAAGCCACCCACTGGCTGTCAGCTGCACCATTGTTCCGCCACTGCGCCCAGGCGGGCCGGCCAGCACATTCTGAGGTGACAACCCCCCCCCAGCCTTGGGCCCGGGTTCTGCCTGTGGGCAGCATATGGAATCAGGGGGTACCGGCCCAGGTTAGGATTTCAGAAGCCAGAATGTTATTATGCTCCCAAATAAAGACACACAAATCTCAAGTCATTAACTTTAACAATTTTTAAAATCGATTATTCAGGGTTAGGGTTATTGAGGGGTGCCCCTGACCTGATGAGTGATGGATCTCACTTACCATGAAGGTTCCAGGGTTTCTTATGACACCACCTTTTAAAAAAAGCTCGATTTTGGTATCTAGTTCAGTGGCTTTTTTCAAGACTTCTATTAAATGGACGTGTGTGTCAGGTGAAATTGACCAATATTTTTGGCAGAACCATTAAAATCTTGACTTTCACTACACGTTTCTATATATATATGGGAGGCAGACATAGGCCCATAGGTTGGCAATGAGTGTAATAAATATCTATAACATAACACACACACACACACACACACACACACACACACACACACACACACACACACACACACACACACACACACACACAAAGTGAAATTTCTGGACACAAAGTGGAACCTGAAGCATTCTGGACTGGTTTTTTTTACACTCTCCTCCAATCCCGGTGCTTACCTGCTGGGAGCCGCTCCCAGACGGAGGCAGTGAGAGCAGCCTTCTGCCTCACGGAGCCGCCCAGTGTCGTAACACAGCTGGCAGAGGTGGGGGGGGGGCGGGGGGGGCAGAGGTGTTACTCCTGCCCCTCCTCCCACCTACTGGCAATTTACAGACGGCGGGAAAACTGCCGAATCCCATGGCAACGGGGTGAGAGTGTGGTGGAGCTGCACGTGTTACTCTGCTAAAACCCAGATCCCACTTTCTCCAGGAATAGAAAGACAAATTGGCTAATAGATAAAAACATTTTTTATATATATATATATATATATATATACCAGATAGTACTAATTGCATTCAAAAAGTAAATAAAAAGGAAGAGTTTTCCCCCTCTCCAACACTTAAGAAAAAATAAATATGACTGCACTTCCAATTCACAAAATCGAACCTGAAGCAGAGTTCCCAGAATCCAGTGGGGCGGCACAGGAACCTTCAGAAGCTGCAGGGCACACTGTGTAATCATGCTGGGCTTAAGTCCCCTGCACAGCTCAACAGCGCCGTCCCAGGCACACAGAACCTCAAAAGGACACGCCGGCACACGGCATAAACAGGGAGCAGCAAGTTTTACTGAACGTGACCCTATAATGACTCGCGCAACACGCCCTCAGTAACTGCCAGTTTCGAAAACGCCAAATCCAAAACCGGCTGATGTCTTAACGAGGCTCCCGACTACGCCCGCCTTCCGCCCTCAGCGGGCCCTCGGTCGGCTTGGAACTGCCGACGCTACGAGCGAACGACGGCAAAACGGCAGCCGGCTCAGCCGCGCCACTGAAGCCCAGCCGCAGAGACCCCCGCGGCTGCCCCGATCTCGTCCAGGTAATACCCCGTACGCAGCAGAAGGTTCCGTGTCCCGGCCAGGGATTTCCATGGAAAACGTTATCGCCTTCTAAGCCTGCTAATTCGGAAACTTTCTGCTTTCCGTGACCCTCGACCAGGCGAAAAAAAAAGTGCATGGGATGGCAAGAAGGCTTTAAGGTGGTCTGTAATTGCTTGACCGCTCGCGACGCCAGCATGGCCAATTGAAGCAGTGATTAAAGGCAAGGAGGGGGGGGACGACACGGGCGACTTATTCAGAATGGCCAAGAAGAGAGAAAAGCAGGCTGCTCATTCACGGCCTCTAAGGTCCCGAGAAATCCAAGCCCAGACAGAGAACCAGCCGTTACCGGCGATCAGGCCCGAGTGGCCCTTTTGCAAACACGGGAAATATTTGCCTCGCACAAATAAACAGATTTCCTTTATCATCTCACTGCTTTGCCAGCAGTGCCCCGGACCCCCACCCCAAGCCCGAACATACTTTAATAGTGCGCATACTGGGGAAAACTTTGAGAAATGCAGGTTCAGTACTTCTTATCTCAGGGGTCCTGCAGTAACCACCATGTTATGGTACAGTCAGTCCAGCATATGAGAGAAACAGGCAGATGGCGGGTTTTGATGGTCATTTGGGGTAAAGAGCGAGGGACTGGAGCAGGAGTTACGGGGCTATGAACTGCAGCACCCGGTTGGGGAAGGGGGGCTAGTCCCAGTAGACTATTAGGAGGCTAAAGTGGGACGACACACTTGGGCAGCTGATTAAAGAGGGGGACTTTTGCAATGGATGGAAGAAAAAAAAAATGGGACTGGGACAGAGCGATGAGGGTGGAGAAAGGGAGGACAGAATATTAGGGAAGGGAAAAAAGAAATGCAATCAAAATCTGGAGAAGCAGGAGATGGGATAGTATGAAAGAAAGAAGAGAGAGAGAAAAATAACTGAGGACAGAAAAGCCACTAAGAGGGGGAGGAACATCATGCCAGGGTGAGAGCTGCCCGGAGAGGAGCAGAACCACCCCCAGAGAGGAGCAGAACCACCCCCGGAGAGGAGCAGAACCACCCCCAGAGAGGAGCAGAACCACAAGGGGGCAGGAAGTGAGGTTGGTAGGCAGGCAAGAGGCCTTGATGAAGATGGACGGAGACGAACGGCAGTTTGAGCACGAGTGCAAAGCGACGGGTCAAGAAACTCATTGCCATTGGGCAGATGGAGGTGCAGTGACCACGTCAGAGCGCATCTCAGTGGCAGGAACAGGAACTGCAAGAATGGCATTTGTCCGTGTGTCACATCTTGGTGCTCTACATCTGTCCAGAGGTTGGAAATGTCTTTTACACCCCCAGACAAAAAAAAGAAAGAAAAAAAAACGCAGGGGACGAACTAAACATATTGCAGAGGCCTGGGGTGGGAACTTCCGGGCCTCTCAGGCACCTTATGGAGTGTGTGGCTCAGAGTTAGGACTCTGTACCTTGTGAGCAGAAGGTCATCGGATCGAATCCCACTTCCGGAGATGTGATCACACCGCAGTTGAGCCCTTAAGTAAAACCCTTAACTCTGGAAACTGCTACAAGGGCACCAGACAAATAAGATATCAAACTGTACTCTCCTTCACTCAGTGGAATAACGCGGGATACAGAGAAGCCCAAACTCCTGTGTACTCGTGCAAATGGAAAATAAAGTATCATTGAGACGCAAGTAGCCCTACATATTCTCAGCCGGTTAAATGGAATGAATTCAGAAAAAAAATCCCGTCTCTTTAGCCGTTACGGTTTAAAGTAATTGAGTAAATTCATGGCCAGGAGCACATGAGAGGCAGCATCAGCCCCTCAGAGGCCCTTAGATGGGCGTGTGACTGGTGCTCCAGGGATGTGGGTGTGATGGATGAAAAAGGAGAGAGCAGACCGCAGGAAGAGGCACATGTCAACCTTGACCCCAGACGCTAGCAATTTAAAAAAAAAAAAAATACTGCAAACAAGTTTCAACAGTATAGAGAGATGTACTTGCCCTTACAAGTTACGACCATCCCATGATAAGCAGTAAACGAAGCAGGGTGGGGCACAATATAAATTACACACACACACACACACCTGTATTCATATGTTTATGGGGACTGTCAATTCATTTCTATGGGAAAAACCCTAATCACAACAATGACAACCTTAACCTCTACCCAGTCCTAACCTTAAACACAAGTAACCAAACAAAGTACAAGAAGTTTGGCATTTGTAGTTTTTTCGATTGCAGTCATATTTTATAAAATTGAATTTCCTCTTGAGGGGACTAAATAAATAGATAAAGTCCCCACAACATAAAACATAACAGGTTTTTATTATATTTTGGGAACATTTGGTCCCAACAATGCAATATATATGTAAACCCCCCCCCCCATTACACACACACACACACACACACAATTATCTGCGCCTTGCCTCTCCATCCCGTCACAGGTGCTCAACAGACCGGTTTCTCCAAATTAGAAATTAGGCAAGCCTCATGGGAACAGCTGCTTATACCTCCCGGTTCTGCATCTTAATCGACGTGGGCCCCCACCTCCATCGTCCCAAATCCCTGCCTAACCGTGTGTTGTGAGCCTTGGAAGGCTGGAAACGCTCACAGCACAAAAAAGGGGGGGGGCTTCAAAAGCCAAAATGCAATGCAATGACCTGGCTTTCCATTGATTAAGACATCTTAAGTGTATTGGCCAAACAGGACAGATAACAGCCAATTAGAGCTCAGAGATAAGAGTATTTAAAGCAGAGGCTGAAAATGGCCCTGATACACCGAGATACAGGTGGACTGGAGGTAAAGCATTAGTGCGATTTCTGTAATTGGCGCCCCCCCCCCCCCACTCCCCGAGCCTATAAGCACAAAACCCTAACTGTACAGCTAAAATATGCAAGATGGATGGGGTCTGAAGGCATTGCAGACAGACATGAATAACCTTTTAAAATGTTTCTTTTCAAGGTCAGGCATTTACTGAGAAGCCCCTAGCACATTTTAGGGGGGGTTAAGGGTCTTTCTCAAGGGCCTAACAGACATGTGACTATTTCGCTGAGGACAGGAATCGAGCCGGGAACCTTGTGATAACGGGCGCAGAGGCCTAACCCACAGAGATACAGACGCACCACATCCAGAGACAATGCAGAGGCTCCGTATAATATCCTGTAACTACCATCAGCTGAAGGCCATTCCTGCGCATACACACACACACAGAGAAAACTGGGGAGTCCACTTAGCTAATTAACACACTGCGCGCGCACTTTATTTCCACTAAACAAATGAGCAATCAAGTTCAGCTTACATTGGGAATAATGGCTGATGTACCATAATCACTCTTTCATTCTAATCAAGGGTTTCAAATGAACGAGCCCACTCCACTGAATAGGCAACAAAGACACTGATTGAATTAAAATAATGAAATGACACAAGAACAAACAAAGCAGGCATGGGGGGGGGGGTCAAACTTAAATTTCATTTGGCTGGGATGACATGGCATAAGGACAACAATTGTACAGTAAAATAAATTTTTCAGCTCAGACGGCTCGATATTCGCTCACAGTTGTCAGTATCGTCTTTCCATCATTTTACAGTTCAGAGGATTATTGTTTTCGCCACCCATCACATTGTGCCACATTCCATTTCATGCTTGGTCGGTAAGTTCTTTGGATGGCCCTCTACCACTGCATCTCTGTAGTCACCAAAAAACATCCCTCCACCCAAACCGTCCCCATCAAAGGTTCTTTCCATCCTGTGGAGAAGACTCAAATTACTATCAAAAATAAAATAAAACGAACAAAAAACAAATTACAAATGATGGTGCGACAATATCGCTCTACTGCTTTTAACAAGCATCCAGCTTCCACACAAAAGGTTGCAAAGGGGTGGAAAACTTCCTGACCCTTTCCAGAAACTTTCCATTTCATGGGAAGTTAAGTCTGAGAATTCTGGAAATATTCCAGGCTGGAAACCTTCTACAGGAATTAATGGGAATATATGAGAATTACAGCAGGCATCACATGTTCAACTCCAGGTCATTCAAAATTCAGCACGTTGACAGTCTTTCGCACAAAGTGTAATCTGAGATTATAGTTCAAAGGATGTCACTCAGCAAACAGCTAGTGCAGCCCTATAAAATGAGGATGCATATGTGCATGTTCACAGTTGAGTCGTTAACTGGAGAACTACTAGAACATGCGCACTCAGACTGTCAAAAAGACTGGATATCTACACAGCATTCGTAAAGGTGTCCTGCAGGGGGTGTCCCAGCTTTGCGTCTTGCGCTGGCTGCGACAGGTCTCAGGTCCACTTTGACCCTTGACCAGGACGTCAGAAGTGGTTAGAAGACGGATGGAATGATTTGGAAAATTATGTTTATTCTTCAATAGTAACAGGACTACAGGAGACATATCCGCGCATAAGGATAAAAAAAAAAATGCTCAGGAAGAATATGTCATCGGATAGAGAATGTGTTGAAGTCCAGTTACCAAGTGTGTCTCACTAGAGCGGTGAGCCTAATAAAGCCTCTCACAGTGTACCCTGCAGATCTCTTCACTCCAATTATGCATGCAACACCTTCACACCCCCGAAATGACTCCCCGGGTCCAGAATAAATCCAGTCAGAAGGGATATGGAGCGAGGAGTTTCTGGTAGCTACGCACACAGGAATGAGGATCGGGAATCAGTTTAGAGTTTCACCCCCGAGCGGCAAAGGCGGCAGCTTACGGAGAAGATAAGAGAGAGATGGCATTTTCGTAGACGACCCACGGTCACAGGTTAGCAGAGGTAGAGCTTTTAGGACGGGGATAATCCCTCCAGCATCCGTCCTGTGGCATGTATGAGCTCATATTACGTCTTTAGAAGAAGCAGGATGTGTGGCGGAGAGAAGGAATGTACATTATAGACTGCTTCTCGTTAGCCAACGATGTTCAAGAAGCGAACGGATCTGCGGAGGCTTGAAATCAGTCACCCTGGTGCCATCATCATGCAAAAGGGAAGGTGAGGGCGAGACCAAACTAGATGCTTTCGATCGAGCCGATCGAGCAACAGAGATCTGTAGGGAATAAAGGATCATGCTGAGGAAGCTGAAAAACTGCACAATACCAGGCAGTGATTTAGGAGAAGGGTTTATGACAGACAATATATTTTATTGGGTGTTCAGTGGGTTCTGCACATCGCACCAAAAATAAACAAAAAAAAAATAAGCATGTTGTTAATTTAACTGGTGCCTCTGAATTACACTTAGTATGCAATTGTGTGAGCGACCGTGCGCCGCATGACAGACGCAGCATCCCTCAAGGGCGGGCCCTGCTTTCTGACCTCTGTCTCTCTCGACAGGCTCCCCACTGTGACCGTCTACCGGATAAACGGTCAGGAAGGCACCCGTCTCCAGCTGACGCACGACCCGACATATAGATATGCAGAGGCGTCGACGACATAATAATCAGCTTGTCTGATTATTCCAAGGTCAAGGCTGCTCTGCATCTGGCCAACCATCTGTCCTTTCCCATTCATCCCCCCCTCAACCGCACACCCCACCCCTCTGTGACGGCCTGCCGGAATCACCAAACCTTTACCTCGTCACTGGGAGTCTCAGCTCAGTTACAGCTCGCCTGGCACTAACAGACAGGAAGGGCCACGTCCTCTGGGCTGCGCTGCAAATCGGTTATGTTCCTCCCAGGTATTTGCCATTAAACGCACCATGAAACTTCTGTTCAGCCCCAGGGCACTGCAGGCCCGTCCCAAGCTCAGACAGGTGAGGACCTGTGGCAGAGTCTTCTTAACCTGGAACTCCTTCTTACCCGAAACTCTTCCTTAGCTACCTGGCGTCTCTATCGTACTGTAGGACCGGCGTGTAGCAAACAGAGAGCAATCGGGATCTATATTGTCATGGCTGTCATACCCTTGTTATATTTAAATAGCACTTCGAAGCCTGTACCCATTAATCCGGATGCCACTGTAGTCACCGAGAGGGGATCCAACAGACTCACTTACAGCAATTTAAATAGCTCTCATCCTCAAGCCTGGAGGGTTTTCCTATTTTAAAGCATACGGCAGCAAAACACTGAACACACAGAACCAGGTGTGAACTACAGAGGCATGAGTAGACTACTAAACCGGCAAACTTCCCCATTTGATATGTACAGGCAGGCATTTAGTAATACACGATGGGAAAAGGTACAGTACTCAGAGCACCCCATACTGGGATGAAGGGCATGTGATGGATATTTGAGTGGACCCTATATCTAATCACTTCTAAATGGCCAGTATTAAATTCCAGTGCAATTAAATGAGAAACGGCTCATGCCCATTAAATTCATGAAGGTGAGGAGTACGTTTGAAGTCCAGTTGGTCAAACCATTCGTCTATACATTATTACCCTTTTCAATGATTCCTACCTACCTGGGTCTTGACCAATCAAGATGAAGGGTTCTAGTCAGGTGATCTAGAAAAGAGGGGGCCTGTGCTGCGTTCCCGACTGGCTCACGACCGCGAACAGCAGCATCCAACGAAGCATCTGAAAGAGAGAAATTCCCAAATGCTGGTCAGGTTCCTGAGATGAATTTAGGGCAGAAAACGCATGTGCATGTTGAGCAAGGAGTTTTTTTAGCGACAATCAAGGGTGGGTATCGTTTCTGCTTGACTTCTGCTCAGCGTTACCACAGTATCATGAAGCTCCCCGAAAAATGGCTGCATCGGCAAATCTATTAGAGAGGCTGCTTAATACAGTAGCCCTGTGATCATTCACATCATCATTTGTTTTGAATATCATTACAGCAGCTCTGGAGATTTTCCATCGACAGTAGACAAGTACTGATGCGCTTCCATATTGTACATCAGAGAATCGAGATGCCGTTTAAAACCCGCCAATATTTGCTTTAATAAAACACTCTTATAATTGGGTAAACTATAAAGGCTTCACTCCCTCCACGCTGTTATTCCATCATATTAAAAACTGCTCAAGGGCACAGAAAAGCACCCGCAGCCAAAACCAGATTCAGGATTCTTATTGGCTGGCAATAATGACCACAACAGGCCCAGGAGACAATTAATACCCCAGAGTAAAAAAAAAATGAAACATCCATGGCATGCACACTACAAGCTCTTCATTAAATGAGAGGCATATCGCTACAGCCAGGAGCAGAGTGTCAGGTGGGAGGGGCAATGTGGGAGGGGTTTATAACAAGGGACCTGTAATGATACCCTAACCTTCGTTAAAAACCCCTCCTACCCCTCATGACGAACCTCCCCTACTCAACACTCAGCCGCAGCGATATATGCCGCCTTAAAAACTGAAAGAACCATTCACACGAGTGGCAACATCAAACGCTGACATGAAATGTGGAGTCCATCACAACACTTCCTGGATACGCTGCAAACAGGCCATAAACCACAAATCGCTCCTCGATGACTCTACATGACCAAGGCTACGCTGACAAAATATGCTTGGAAAAGGATTTTCACTCGATAACTACTATTTACATAAATTCCCTTGGAACGGGTTCACTCTTGATAAATGCAGTCAATTTCCATGTGGTGTACAGGAGCAGAATACCCAATTTGAATGTACCAGAGGATCTGTAACATGTCGTCCTGTTTGGTCCCCATCTGCCAAAGACACTAGTACACCACCCCCCCACCCCCTTACAACTTAAGGATTCCAGCACTGCTATTGCTCTGCTAGTCGCCAAGTAAGAATGGAAGAGTTGAGAGCAACAAAAATAGTGCACATATGCAGAACATCGTAGTATAAATCTAGATTGGCAGGTAGCTGCCAAGGCGGTTTAGCGATTAGCGTTGCTGCTCATCGCTCAAGCTGAGTGCTCAACACCAACCACTGGCTTCTTTTCCGAAATTCTCTCTTTGCATGGACTGCATCCAGGTATCCTGCCCATGTCCCAAAACATGGAAGACCGTCCAAGTAAATTTAGGCGGCTAAATTACCCATAGCATGTGCCTACGCAAATCAATGCGAGCGCGAGGGATACCATCTCTCGGCGGACTGGCCAAAATCTACACTGCGGTACATCTGGTATTCCTTGGTTTACACTCACAAATGCCAGGGAATTCAAGCGGATCAGTAGTAGCCGGACAGAAGCGTGGATGATTGAATGAAGCGCGATTTTGATGCTAGCTGGCCGTAATGAAAAATAAGCAGCAAATTCACTGCAAACGAGCTAGGTAGAGGCCAGCTGCACGCTAGACGGAAAAGTAGGGAATTTGATCATTTTCTGTGAGCCACAGTGAGATCACTAAGCAGCAGTCTGCACCATTACTGCCGTGTCCTGATTTGGCGAGAATTAACAGCATGCGGGCGAGTGTGCATTTAAAGTGGTCAATTTAGGTTTCAGGTAATGCTCTTGCCGGCGTTGGGAGGCATCAAACCCATTTCCAAGACAGAAAATTACAAGTGCATTTCCACTTTTTTGAACAAGAAAAGCATCTGACAAAATGTTTCTCTAATAGGCGCCAGTTTTAATATGATGGAGAACACAAGGATGGAAAAAAAAAATCAGAGGACAACCAACGCTAAAAGCTTTCCTTAGATTAAAAATGAGCGTAAAAATGTCAAGGAGACGCAGCGAAGCTTTAAGCATCCGTTTGTGGTACTGTTAGTGGTATATTACATGCATTAACTCTCTCTGGGCATGGAAATGAACCATCATTAGTGTTAAAAAAAAAAAAGATTCAGTAAAAATCCAGTCTTAGAGGGACAGGTGAAAGGCACATGGCCAAGGGAGGAGATGGATGTCACAAAACCAAGACGGCCATTTCAGCATCACTACCATACCTTACATTCTTACTGGCCCAATGTAGAAATGTTTACACTCACCCCCAATCTTCAAGTATGCACCTAGTCAGATGGCGATCTTTCAGATACATCTGGTATACACGGAGCATTCATTTCTCCCAGAGCAACAACAGAAACATGAGCAACCTTTCTAAAGAGTACAGACCTGGGAGGCTTACCCTAAGGCTGCCCCAGGTGAGGACCAGCGGTAACAGCCAACCAAGAGGCAGATTGACCCTTAATCGGGAGATCAAGACGATCCCGGGAAACCTGCTATGGACTAGCCCTGCTTCTCCCATTGGCAGGGTCACGATGGTTGGTTGGTGATTGGTTCAGGCGACATACGGTTCAGGCGACATACGGTTCAGGCTGTCCGTATGTAAGATTTCCCCCAGAAACAATGTGCACATATCTGTTGTTCTGCCGTCTGCCATTACCAGTTCTCAAAGTATTAAGCGATAAACAAGCTGTAAATAAGACTGCAGTGCATATGCACTTTAAATTAATGAATGATACATTTTTCCTCTGTAGCCCAAATGATGTAATTAAAATGTTAAATTCAATGTTTCTTTAAAAAAAAAAAGAGAGACAAAAGGTTGGCTCAGAGGTGTTTTGTAGAAATGCACAACATCAAATATTTAGCAGATAAGGTGTAGGGCCTTGGAGACAAGAGATCGTTAAGCCACCTTTTCGGCACATACTACGGTTTAGCTGCTGCGACGAGAACCACTTGTGGATTATTTATTTACTTTGGGGAGCCTGGAGCATCTGTACAGCCCTGACGTGTAGCTGACAAGGTCTCACGCACCCGGCTCTGTAATCAAGTCTGTTTTGTCAAAGCCTTTGGCAGGAACTCACTTCATCCCCGAACTATTTTCAGCAAACTCTCTATAAGGCCACAAAAATCTGTTCTTGGGCAAAGGGGGAGGGGGGGGGGGCTGTAAACAGACTAGGAAGCGAACAGTCACAGCAGGCTCCAGGAAGAGACTGCCAGCTTAATCTATCCTGATTAGGCAAAGCAAGCAGAATTGAGCGAGACGAGAGCGCCAAGCGGTGAGATTGCGTTACACCGCCGCCCAAGCCTGGCTGCTCTGCTCAGCTAATGCATGTACAAAACTTCCTGCTGTGCATCCAAGCCTACACCCTAAAAGCAAACACTGCAACAGACACCACGCTATGGCAGACTCACAGGGAGGGTCCCCCATCACTCTCTCCTCCAATATCCTTCCGGCTTCTAAATTATGTCTGGGAGGGAAAAAAAAAAAAAAAAAACTTACAGAAGAATAAAAATGCAAGCTGTTTGGGTTGTATAGAAGCTATACTGTTGTTAATAATTTTAGGACCAGCACTAACAGGGCATTTACAGAAATATTTCAACAGCAAACTGACAGTGTCTCTGAGAATTAGCCCTAAGGGACCTGGATAATAGTACATTCTAACAAGTCTGTGCAGGGACTAACAATGAGTAAGCCTTTCCATGTACCAAACCCAACAGAAATTACATTCGGATACCTGAATATTTCTTCATCCTGAAAGTAGAGCATGTCATTAAGCAACTGCTTCAATATACAGTCACACATTACCAGATTTTTTTTTTTAAAAAAAAACCAAGGCAAGTATTTAATTCTAATGTCAATTACAAGCATTTAAACACACACACAGACACTTGAATGTTTTAATAGGTGCTGGAATCACGTAGGAATGAATTGTGATTTTAAAAAATGGCATCACTCTCCCTCTTTGTGGGACACAGCTCCACACCAGGGTTCCCGAATACTCACTCTGGAGAGCCACTGTGTATACCACTCCGTTCCTGATCCACCCAGACGTTCTAACAAGGGTGCTGACTAATGGGCATATAAACTACTGTGTCTGCACAGCAGTCTGCTACATTATCAACAAGCCTCCTGACATCTGCTTTCACTCCAGGAGTTCTATGCATGCTCTGTTCTTTACCCACAATGCACCATGGCCGCACTAACCTGAGCTTCAGTCATGGCAGGAGAATGATACGAGGCCGCTCCCTTAACCAATGTCAAATCAATCTACAGTAGGCCTGTAGGGCTCATATCAGTTTAGAAGAAAGAAAAAAAAATATGCCAACCTGAAAATACTTGCCTTCAAAGCCGAACTAAGTGATTGTAATGAGTTACAATAGTCCTTCCGGCAACAAGGACAATCCAAACAAGATTGAACAGGAGGGTCTTGACAGGGTGGAAAAGGTTCAAAAGCAACAAGTCTCGGCTTTCCTTACTGCAGACGATTGCCAAATCCATGGCCTGCGCGCAAGACAATGTCATGAGCATTTCAAACATTCATTAGCTGACTTAGGGTTCTCTGAGGACATGTAAAAGCAGCCAGACTATGTTACTAGCTAGATGTCGGACTTTCCGTCCGCGGCCGCCACTAAAAAGCAGACCGGAACATCGAGGCGAGACGACAGCAGGAGGATCATAAGTTGGATCTTTGCTTATTACTTCAGCATACTCCACATTACTCCTTAGTTCTAAAGACCCCCATCTGAAACCCCAGAAACTGACCTGGTCAGAGATGGCACTCACTCCCGAAAAAGCAGCATCATTCATGCCCAAATGCAGACAAAAGCAATGATTTTTATAAGTATCTGTGCATGTCAAAGGGCAGACTAGCAAATTCCCCGGACAAGTTCATTCAAATATGACAGGCTGACTCACAGAACACCAGCACCTGAGCGTTAACAGGTTTGCGGTCCAGCTGGCGGGCACCCCTCACGGGAGCTGTACCCTTCCCCCGCTGCCAGCTAAACTAAAAAGGTCAGCACACTGATCTCTCAAGGGGGAAGCTGAAGTCTGGACCAGCCGGAGGAGCAGACCACCGCTCCTGATAAGGGGTTGTGGAATGAGGTCTCCTCAGCCCAGCCAGATCGCAGAGCCGCAGCCGCAGCGAGCTGCCATGTGCGGTATCACAAGCCAGCATTACTGCGACGCGACAGACCGCAGCTTGTCAGCGAGGAGCAGGCGACCGCGTGTGCCAGTCTCGCAACACCGCACCGACACAAGTGCAGCTCCAGGGTCAGGGACCGATCCGTACATTCGGCTGCTTACCTGAACCCTCGCGCCAACTTACCAACTGCACAATAAGGCACTCCTTGCTGAACGCTACTGCGGAAGACCGAGCTGGGATAACGGGAAGCCCTCGGGTATAAACCCCAGCCTTAATCACGCCCATGCTGGCCAACCATAAAAAAACCACAGGGCTTTGGGGCGAGATTCCCAACGGCTGCATTTATCCAAGCGGCAGGTTTTACCTGCGATGGGATTTAAAATTACAAGACGTCAAGTACTCATATGACACCACAGTTAGCAAAAGGATTTATCAGCCTAAAGTACATTTAAGAAATAATGCATGCAGAGAACAAATTCCAGTGAGTGGAGGTAAAAAAAAAAATAAACTTCCCCGATTAGCTCAATATATCCAACACATACCACATGCTTTGTGAAGCATGGTTGTAAAATAGACACAGACATTAGCGGCGACAGTCAATTAAGGGGAACATAATTAAAAATAATAAAAAAAGTCCTCCTTATGAATGGCTCCTCTGGTTCTCGGTTCGAAACGGGCTCGTTGACTGAAACACCCAATACGAATTAATAACAAACAGGCTCTCCCTTACCACATAGGCAACGGCCCCGACTAATGATTAATCAGACAATATGCAACAGTAACTGGCTGTGATAAGCCATGTACTTTAATAGCTTTTCTCCCCTCGACGTGCATTCAATTAGCCGCTCAATCATCATTTTTCTCCCTTAAAGCGTTGCTCCGCACCCCCAGTTTCCTTTCGGTTATTCACCCATTGTTTTTATTTTAATCAGCCTTTGTTTTCCCAGCTTATAAAATTAGCCTACATCACATGTGAGTGGATGCCCCGTCCTTCATAAAAACAGACAGGGGAGCGGAAAAAAGGATATAGATCACGGCAACATGCGGTATTTTGAAGTCCTGCTACCCAAGCCTAGCGTAGATATGTAATGTATATGTGTATATACACAGAAACATAGTATTAATATTTAAATAAACAAGTGAAGACTGGATGCATGTAGAGGCTCCACAGGTAGTAATAAACAGTCCAGCCAAGTTTTCATTAGTTTCCACGGCGAAGGCCTCCGAGTTTCCCTGGATTAAGTCGCTGATACGCGTCTAGGGGTCTGACTGAGATGGAGCACTGGAAGGAAATACCAGTCTTCTAAGTGGGACTTATTTACTTTGAGCTGTTCATGTACCATCAATTGCCAGTTTGCCCCCCCGCCCGCATAACCACAGTGATGATGTAGGGGAAGCAGAACGAGGGGAACAGACCACGCAGATTAACTGGAAGTGGTGGTGTGTGTGGGGGGGTGAGTTCCTGACAGGACTCCTATTTAAAGGGGCCACGCAGTTCAGTAACCGTTAAAAGTTGATATCCGTGTGCCGATGTTCAGAGGAAAAAAAAAAATGGGGGCGGGTGTTCTGTTCCAGTCCGGCTGTCTGAAAACCACGGGCAGGAGAGTTCAGTCCTCCCCTGACGAGCCCATTTTAAAAATAGCCCCATTTTCATCAGAGCGGGGGCTTGAAGGGGCGAGGGGCTCGGAGATCGAGGAAAAGGGCTGCGAAGCCCACCCCCACCCCATAACCGCAGAGCCCTGCTGACACCCACACACACTGCAGCATGTACCGCTTCTGGGAGCCAGATGTTACATCCAAACATAAGTAAGGAGAGGACTGATTCGGGTACGATTTCCCGGGCTGTCACATGCCCCCCCCCCTTGCTTTATGGACTGAATTAGCATATATATAGTATGTGCTCAGTGACTCTGGAAGGACCCGCGGTAAGTTCTCCCGCAAGACTGAAGGAAACCAGTTTTTTTTTTCTTTTTTGGACAGCTCGAAATTGAATGTAGGGTCACGGACAAATCTAATACGCCTCATATTTGCGTGATGTGAATCTCAGTGTTTACACTGGCGCAATTATTCATCAAGATCCTTCACAGGGGAATAATACAATGCAAATATTTAACACAATATCTGAATAGATGATGAGGCGTGGCTTTAAAGTGTAGATTCTTGGTGGGGGGGGGGGGGGGGTTATAATCATATATTTGCCAACTGAATGTGTATTAATTGATTTGGGCACATAGATATATTTTTATACAACCAGCTATGAAAGTGTCAGTAGATCAGACAGCAGGACATTCAGATTCAAGTGAGCCAAGGAAGCTACAGCTAAATTAACCGTTTATTTTCAAATTAAAGTGTTTGATTTGTACAGCCACTCAGTGTTAGGAGCCACCTTCTAACTTCGGAACACAAGAACAGTTCTGGAGATCGATTCTCTGGCTACTCAAGAGGCATCACCCTTCGATTCTTCCTTCTGGTTCATCCTCTAGTCTGATTCTTCTCTTCCTCTCTTTGCTCCCGTCACCCAATCCGACAACCGTGCCCCCCCCCCCCCCATCTACACTGAGCAGTTTCTTTTGGCGCCTTCCAAGAGTCTGTGTGTCACCTTCCAAAAACAACTAGCCCCTGCTCTCCTTCACTTAAATTCCTGGAACGCTCTCCGTGCCGCGTTTCATACAGACTCAGCCTCTGTTTACGAGTGCCGGAACTTCAGCCGCATCTTAAAGGGCCAAAGGAAGAGAGAGAAGAGCGGCAGGCACGGAACTGCCATGCTGAGACTGGCGTTAAACGGACGACCGGTGGTGGTAACGGAGCACGGCCTACGGCATTGAGCATTTAGACAGCCACAAATCATCGTAACGGAGTACAGCTTTATTTAACGAAGTTGGCTCTGTCTATAGAGGGCGACGACGAGGCATTGTAATGCTCGGACCTTAAAGCAACAACAGATTCAACCGCGGGCATGCTACAGTTGGTGCCTGTGCACGTCGCAACGTGAACGTCTCAGAGAAGCCACTTTATGCAATTAGAAGGATGCAGAGAGAAAGCGAAGGCCTTAAAGTTCATAGGTGGCGAGCGGCTAAATCGATGAGGCGGGGCGATTTTCCTTCATTAGCGGAGTGATTAAGAGATTTTTGGGAATGCAAAATGGAACGGCCCTCATACCCCAGGGGTCAGAGAAATCAATAAAGTCAAGTCATCAAGGAGCGGCCGGCGCTCCGGCAATCCCAAAGCTCACGCCACACCCTGGGCTCTGTACCGTTTCCCGTAATGCACAGCTTAGCTGCACTTCACCTTCAAATCCGTTTACGAAATTTCAAGGTAAAACCGAGAACTAAATGCCTACATGATTCAGGTCAATCAGACAAGCCTCCAGAACTTGAGGCAGGTAGAGGCAAGTATGGACATTTACCAAAGGAAAGTGCCAAACTGGCCTGCAAATTATTTCTATCCAGAAATGTCACATTCATTTTTGTTCACAAAAATAAAGATTTCTGACACTTTCTTTTTTGCTGACGTATGCCTTGTAGTTATCCATTTAAATGCAAACGTTTTTTCCACCATTCTTAACCTAAAATATTGTTTACTTTCACCCTCAAACCCCACCAAACGAGGTACCAAAATAAAGCTTGGTATGATTCAGGAAACTCCTAAAAAGGTCAACACACAATTAAAAAAAATCCCACAATCAACGTTGGAAGCCCAGTTTGGAAATGAAAGCGTGGCCCCCACTCATCAGGTCAAGGGATACCCCATCCCCCACAAAACAAAAGACATTTGTTTTGTCTTCATTTGGCAATCAAAACCAAACAAACATTCTGATTTATTAAACGTGCCTTGGGCCAGTTTTACCCGTTGGTACCTGCTTATGTTAGGCTCTAGCTATTTGATTCTCTGAGTTTGGTCTCCATTGGCCGTCTCCCACAAGTGACTAAACAGCAACATACTGGAGGGGCAAGCTGGAGGCAAAAAAAAAAGAAGTGCCTTGACCATCTCCCTCAACTAAACACCGCTTTCCCTGCCCAGACACTTGAGGGCCACGCTCCGAGCGTTAAACCGCAACGATGGCGTTCCGTGTGGAGGTGGTGTGCCGGCGGACGTCACCGTTGGAGACGTGGGCATGACAGACAGACGCATCATTTTAAGACTTCCTGGGGTGATTCCCTACAGCAGCTATAAAAATCCCATTTCATCTGCACCCCCTGAACACTTCCACCAGGGGGCAGCTTCAGCACCACCTCACCACCGTGTTCTTTTCTTTTAAATGAGTAAACGGCCTTAATCAGAAGATTATCAAACCCCATTCATTACAGTTTGTAAAGGCATGGCTCATGCAGGAGCTACACCAATAGCACACCACTCCCAGACCCTCCAGACGGACAGCGTGCTATTCATCCCAAAATACTGACGTCTGTTGATAAATAAGCAAACCCTTTTTTTTTTTCTCCCTGAAGGACTAAATTGAATCCAGCATTTGAACAAAGTGCTTTCAAGTCATTGCTCATATTCCACTGACATGAGACCTGACGCACGTATAAAAACGTGCCACGCTGGCTAGTGCTTGCGTACGGAGGGGGACGCAGAAGCCCCGGATTAAGAAGATTTATGCCAAAATGTTTGACTATGGGGAGGAAGCACAGAGTGCCGACCTTGTCAGTGAAAGCGGTCAGGTGTGGCTACTGGAAGAGGTCCAGGCGAACCTTCATTAAACCGAAGACTGCCCCCACCTGGCAAGCCCAGTAGATGCAACCACCCAAGTCCAGAAACACATTTTATTCATCCCCAATGTGCTTTTATCCAAAGCAGCATGCATCGCAGGGTCAGTG
This sequence comes from Brevimyrus niger, assembly GCA_015164015.2. Lineage (NCBI taxonomy): Eukaryota > Metazoa > Chordata > Actinopteri > Osteoglossiformes > Mormyridae > Brevimyrus > Brevimyrus niger. The sequence goes on from JAABNY020000136.1 coordinate 15,424,247, forward strand.
AGGACAGTCGCTACAAATTTAAGGGCCTCGCTCGGGGGGGCCTGACGTTGAAGGTCGCTCTGGCGACCTCAGCACCAAAACCAGCAGACTTCTGACCAATGACACAGCATCCTCATCCACTGAGGCCCAGCGCCGCGAGACGGAAAGTGGAAATACGGCAACCGTGACGCAACTCCCGTCTCCTCAGGAAAACGCTGTTGCTCCTGGGGGCCCTCAGCGGCACGCCACCCCCCCTGTTATTCATCTGAAGCTGCAGTGTTGTAGCGTCAGCCTGTAGACTTCGGCCTGACAGGAGACGCCTTTTGAGAAATGGCTGCTGGAAGCCTTCCAGCCTGAAGAGACTCGCTAAGAAAATCAGGCTGGAATACCTGTCACCAGTCCAACTTGAGTGTCTCTTTATCTCCTACACCTAGTTTTAACAAAAAAAAAAAAAAGATCACAATTAAAATAACCTCTATGAGTCTATGAGACCAAAATCTGGGACACATAAAATGCAGTTAAATAAGTTTTTTAAATGCTCCAAATTTGTTTTATCTGGTCTCTCTTCCCAGTTGACTAAACGACCTTCGAACACCGTTTTAACTAGTAAAACATGCCGGTTCGCAGAACAGCTTTCGAGAAAAATTCCACAGCACTAAGGAGAGCCGTCTGCGCCAAGGAGGGTACATTTGGATGGAAAATATCAGTAGACAACAGCAGTCAGACTTCTTCCTTTACTCCGGCACTTGGAAAACCTTGCTGACCCTATAATGCAGTAACGCGAGGTACCCGAGCGCGTGCATTCAGTTACACGGTGCAGAACAAGATGAGACACCAGGCATCTGGTAGCAGTCCTCTCATCAGGATTGAGGAAATGAATCCCTTAGAGTATCCATGGATACGACACCACACACTCCAGACCGTACTAGTAAATTAACTTTAAAAATTTTTTATTTTTGAATCCCATTCCATCTGTCACTAGACTTGAAGGGCAAGGACACAGGAGCAAAAAAAAAAACTGGGTTAGCAATGACAGACTGTTTTTTTTTTCCCTTCTTCTTTTTGGGATGACAAATAAGGACCCTTCCAGTAGGAGTGGCGCTGCCATCTGCTTGCCGATGCAGGTTGGTGATCTGTCCGGAGAGGACAGCTCATGGGGAGGGGGGCGGTAGGGGGGGGGGGCAGCCACGAAGTCTGAGCCGAAAGCAGAGGGCAGGGGACGCACGGCAGGCACCTGCCCGTCTGATCGGATAACGAGGAGAGATTGGGAGGCGGAAGTAGAGTCCGAGGACTGCCTTCGGAGGGCGGGGCAATCTTTTCCGAAGGGACACGGCAATCTGGTGGCGGTGGCGAGGTGATTTCAGCGCTCATTACCCCCGGAACCATTAGGAAGATACAGTCATACTTGGCTCCCCATTGACGTCACCTAATTTAACACTGAACTGCACCGTTTCAAAATGGAAATGAAATTACACCCTCGGCTAAATGCGCCCATTAAAGGTACAGCCATGAGCGGTTGCGTCTTTCCAGGGCGGACGCGACTACAAAACAATCCTGGTTGGAGGAGCAGCTCCAGTTACACCTATGAAGTTGCGACCATCAGCGGCTGAGGTGCAGGTATACGCGTCCGAAAGGAAGAGGCTGTTCACCAGTAATGGGAATGATTATTTGATCATGTGTCTCCGGCTAAGCTTCTTCTTGAAATGGACGAAAGCGCTCTACAGTGCAACGCTCACTTAAAATTTTGCATCTTTTGCTTCTGCGTTGGTCAAGGCCAAGTACTTCAGAGACGCAAGAGAAGCCATTAACCTTTTCTGCAGGACATGTGGCAAGAATTTCATGTTTTTTTTTTTTTCCTCGAGTCTCCGACTTTGTAGTTATAAAGGCCAGGCTGCGGAACACTTTGGCCACAGTGAACTTTTGCATTCAAATATAGTACAGAGAAAACCACATCAAGACAGGGAAAATCCCCTAGTTTTATAACCTCAAAAAGGACAAAAAGACACACTGAGGTCTGCACCGTCTCAGCCTGCATCATCTGCAAGCCCCAGAGCGAGAAGCAACCACACAAGCCACCAAGCTTAAATGCACTCTCTGTGGGATCGTAGCGGGAATGTCATCTGATGATCATCTCTCTTGAAACAGATTTTATAAACAGCCATGACAGAGGGTTGACATTCGGCTTTCAAGACCCGTTACTACACAGCAAATCCTCTGTGCACAAGGTCGAAACTAGCAGCAGCAGATACAACAGGATAGGATTTCATTCATGACTTCACTCATCGCTTGGGGTCTGAGGTGACTGCCTCTTCACGGTACCTGGGTTATTGTGGCCATAACCCACAAAATGTTAACAGAGACGTTGATGTCTAAAACACGCTCAGCATTCCTCAGATTTACAGTTGCCAATTAGGTCTTTCTGACCTCTAAACAAGAGCCCAAGCAAATGTTAGGGTGCCAAGAAAAAAGGAGTTCAACACTAAATAGAAGGATGCAAAGGCAAAGATAGGCAACAAAGATCACTACTACCGAATCAGCTCGGTTAATTACACCTTTTCTTGCTGATTTGATAAGAAAAAAACTACCTATCACACAACAGATATCCCATATTTTCAAGTCAGATATTGACCTCCAGCAAGAATACATTCCAAAATGATTAATGGAAATACTGACTGACAACTATTTTTGTATTTCAGACAGATGATATTTCACATAAAATGTTGCAATATTCTTTCATAATCAAAAAACAAAGTGGCGAGATGGTCAGCAGCAGCAGAAGAGCAGAACCCCTTGGAAAATATGGCGGAAATACCCTGAACAGAACATTACCGTCTCTTCAACTGTGACCGTACTTGAGAAATTGTTTGGAAAATCTGAGTTTTCAACAAATACAGATTTGAACTATTCCAAAGCACCGCAGCATGAATTCAAATGGTCCTCTATTGGCAACCACTAACTGACACGCACATAAATCAGCTGCGTTTACCAATTTATCTTAATATACATGAGGCAAGAAACATATGCAGATAAGATTACATCAAATTCAAGGTTAAAACAAAGGTGATTTTTGGGAGGGAGAAAAACAGCCAAATTTTAAAAGATTCAAATAGGGTGACTGCCAGCACAGCAGCCTGGAGAATCTGCATGTCACTTCAGGTGACATTTAAGTTACACTGAAAAGATTTAAAACCTTTTTTGTCCAAATTGCTATATGTCCTATCTGTTCCAGACCAATGCTGCGTGAAAGGCTTTTCCATGGATTAAAACTCAGAATGATCTTCATTCGTTTTTGTCATTCAAGTGAGCACACATTCGGTGTCTATATGTGATGTACATAATTATAATTATCATAAAATCAGACACCAAAGCACTTTTTAAAGCTTTGATATCACATTAAAGTATATTCAGCTGAGCTTTTGTGAGGAACGAACTCGTTTCAAAATAAACGACACCCTTATTCTGTAACATTGAATAAATATGGCCATCAATAAGCAGACTGCAGTTTACCGCCTATGAAAAAGTTAACTGTATGAAAATCGTATCAATATCAAACTGCCTCGTGGCTTTGCCATATAAATGAAGTTTTAAAAGTACACAGTAAAAGTTGTTGAAAAACACCAGTCAAAATTACCAAGTCAAATTACCCTTGTAAATCACAATGTTCATGTGAAAACCATGACACACATAGCTAAACTACAGGGGTAATCTCAAATCAGCATGATCGTTTATGGTTATCTTAAAATGAAACGGCTAAACCTTACGTATATTTTACCATTTTATTTGTTTGCCTACCGCTTTACCTACGCAACACAGAAACCAGATGAAATATTTCATTATTCGGAAAAAAGGAGAAAACTCATTGTTTAACATATATTGCTAACACAAATACTGTTGTTTTGGTTCATGCGTTTGATGATAAAAAAGACTAAACAAAATGGGTTGTTGTGGTTAGATTCACGTATGTTTGGTTCCCAGTAGGGTTACTAGCCATATCGACGAGGATAAGCATCGGTGTTTCTGCAACTGTATAAACTGCTGTTTTAGTCGTGATGTTGCACAGTATGATATTACGTATTCTGAGAAGTATTACATTTACAGACCCAACTTAAGTTGATTTTATAATACAGCGATTAACAACCTAGGTTTTAATTATAGGGTATTCGTTAACTAATTTACTGGGTAAGATGACTTAATTGAAAACATTTGATGTTATATCCATTCAATTCACCCATTGCATAAAAAAGGGAAAGCGTTGTTGCTCATTAGTGCTTTCAAATATCAAGTCTCCGCTTTTAACAGACCATCATCAGAGTTACCGAAAAAACATTGTTATATATGCTATGAAAACGAAAGCCAAAAAAGTTGATGGCAGTAGCCTGTATACACAAATCACTGCGATGATCGTATATTGACCTTAAAGAATGGAGCTTTTGCAATCTTGCTTAACCAAAATTACATTAGGTGAACAATTCAACTCCATTGTTCGACCGTTTAAATCCCAAATCAAAATAATCTGATGCGTTTATATTACCGATCACAAATGCCATTGTCAACTATATGTAGCCTAGTTTACCTTCTATATTACGATTCATTTCAAACTATCGGAAAAAAACTAAAAAGACCTCCGATTATTTCAAAATAAAGGACCTCTGATGGCGATTTCAAAATAAATGACTATAATCGCTCCCCGAATGATAAATTCGGGTTTTAGAATGAACACGAACAAACAGATTTGACGTCTTTCCCCCTTATAACCCAGACAAATAACGGCAATCACTGTCCACACTGGCGTTCCTTCTCCAAGCTGTTCGGTCTTCCCATAAAAATAAACTACTGTCCGCAGAAGTTACACGCAGTGTTTCACGTAGCTTGTGGTCGAGCGCAGTTCACAGCGTTCATATCGGCATCGTTTTAAAATGATTCAAACTGGTTATTCGTAAATTTAACAGCGAAGTAGCACAGCATGGGTCGCAAAAACCCCTCCTAGACGTCCTAACGACAATGTTCAGTGAGAAACACATAAAAAAGTCGCCGCGAAGGCTAAGGCATAAAGTAAAATAACCTAACTCTTTACAGAATTCCCGTACCTATCTTCTTTTTTTCCCCTCTGAATTTTGGTGCTACTCATGTCTGCGGGTAACTGTATAGCTGTATACCGCCCCCCAAGTACATTTGTATACAATGTCTTTAATATCACAAATAGTACTTAAATTGTATTTTCATATTCACTATAGTTTACTTAATTTTCACTACATTTTTTTCTTCCTTACGACAGTACTTGTCATTCTAAGATTATCAAGTCAGTCTGCCACTGGAAATCAGTTAAAAACCAATTAAAAGAAAAAAGCTGGATAGGTTACTTGTCTTTAACGCGAGGTTATCGAACATTTGACTTTCGTTTCTGCACATTATTCAATGCATGTTGTTGGTTTGACACTGAAGAGTACTTGAGACGGCTTTGGCGATGTATTGACAGTCCGCACTATATTCACAGTGCCCTAAAAATCAAAGAAACTGCCGACAGACTCGCTATACAACGAAGAAGCAGACGAATGTAACAACTTTAATCTAGAAAACAAATGTATTTGCACAAAAAGAAAGCCGTGTATACTAAAGCGATGAAATCCACACACTACGGGGGTCTGTGACATGAATCGTACGCATGAAGTTTGCAGCTGCAGCAGCTTAGTCTGTAGGATAACAAGGCAATAGCATGCACGAAAAAAGCGATGATCGCAGCATAAAACACACTTAACAGGATCGGCTCATTACCTTGTTCGTTTAGCTTGGCTGTGTTAAAAGAACGATGCGAAGTCGGGGAGACAATCCTTGTGTTTCGGCACAGACACACAAGCGCAACAGTGGGAACCGAGGCAAGACAATAAATTTCAGTCCCGCAGAGGTTTGTAATCCCTAGAACGCAGAAGCCCCAGAGAGAGACCGCCCCTCGGCACGGCGTTGACCCGCACACGGCCAAGGTGTAGCTTTCGTCGGGCTGCGAGCGAAGCGCGCGCCGGCGAATGGCAGGGGTAACCGGGGCACGCCCTCGTCGTTTGCATTAACAACCCGGCCCGACCAATTACAGAGCCACGGGAAGTGGCCGGCCCTGTTTGAAATATCACGTATGATCCATAAATGTACCTATTTGCATCACCCCGCCTTAATTTAATATAGGGACGAAATATGATCGCTGGACTGTCTGTGAAAAGCAGGGGACTGCAACAACTATGGTGCTGTGTGCAGAAAACTTTAAACATGACATCGTGTGTTATTATCCGTCATCCCCAGCCTATACTGATCGTGTAATACCTAAGACGTATAATTCTTTAATAAAACGGCTCGTTTTCATGGCTTAATATGTCGAGCTCTACTGACTTTCAGTAACTCTGGTAGTACTAACTACCAATATTTACTATACTCCCTACCAAGGCCATAACTTTGGGTTGAACATTGGGGGCGGGGGGCGGGTCTTGAGGTATCCATCCATCTAAATGGGTCCAGGGGGTTGTATTGGCTGGTTTTCATGATTGGGGGAGGAGTGGGGGGTGGTATTTAATGTGTGCTCCAGCTCCCTACACAGTACATCCATCATCTTATAGGTAGAGGAAACGTCAAGGATACTTAAATATACAAGCTGATAGATGTATCACCCTGTTACACAATAACTAAATAGCGGCTTATGTTCTATTTCTCTCAACCCCCCCAAATAATATGAGACACTCCAGATGCTTTGTGTGATTTTAATTGACCTGCAGAAGATGAAGATTACTTTCATAGCAAATTCAAAGTGGCAGATTTGTATTTGAGATTTGTATTTTAAACTCCGGTCGCAAAGCTGTGTTTTATTAAATCATATATTAGAACATAATTTTGTGAACCTATGTACATTTCTTGGTAAAATATAGGTTGTGAAATTTGGGTATAACTGCACAACAATCTGAACAATTTCAAAAACAAAAAAAAAAAAAAAAAAAAGTATAACAAGCAAAAATGTACTCTAAATGTGTTCAAAGTTTATCTTGAGTCCTCTCTGGTAAATGTTAGAAACACATGTAGGTCCCTATTAAAAAAACTTCAAAACTTCCAAGTTTTTTAAAGTAGCATTTTGTACCTTTGAGGGGACAATTGCTTGTCACTGAGGCTGTACCCTCAAGGTTCGGTCAATTGTACCCTTAGCTGTAGGTAATTGTATCTTTTACAGTAGAGAAATGGACTCTGAGGAACATTTTTGTACCATTGGAGGTACATTAATGTTGTTTGTACCTAGGGGTACAGATTTGTACCAGGGCTGTACCACTTTCTAATAGTGTAGTAATCTCCAGATTGCGGGTAAAAAAATGTACGTGCATTTCAGAGTGGGGGGAAAGATTGTATCATTAAATGCTGCACAGCATGTAAATCATCAGTCCGTACTGATATGAAAATATGGAAAAAAATAATAGAAACAGATTGATTCTCTGGACATACTGCTATTCCCAGTGCAGAAACTATCCACAGCCAGCTCATGGAGTGACCATCCATCTATTTCAGCAAGGACATGGCAGAAGGTAGAGGAACACTGGACAAAATGCACTGACATGTACAGGGGGGTGAGGACCTGTTGGCATTGGCAAAAGAGTCCTACAATTCTAAATTTAACACTTATGAGCACAGTCACGAGAGTATTTGTGACAAAGGTCACATGTCCACGCTACAGAACACAGTACCGACCGCAGAAATATTGTCCCGTGAATTTTTTCTCACTGTGTATTGATCGGATTCATTTCTGAAAACAGGACGAGAGATTATACCTTATGAAAGCAACAATACTGGATGGAAGATGTGAGAGGTTTTCTTTCACATCTTGCAGTCAAAATTATTTTGTAGACTTCATAAAGCAACGCAGATGGATTGCAATGTATCCAAACATCCTGAGATGTGATGTAGCCTACATCAGCGCCCGACTTGCCCTCCTGAAAATCTCACACTTGGAGATTTTTCACTAAGAAAATGTGCACCACAATAAAATAAAATAAAATAACTTCATTCAGACAACAAAAATACATTTCGTTGTCTGTCATTGTCAACACCCCTGACACACTGAAGGTGTATTCTGATCAAAAGGGCCTTATGAGCACTGACTGAAAAAAATTCAGTTATTACAAGTAAATGATCCCTAACCCTCTGTTGTTTGAGAGATATGGTCAGAGCATCCTTTATTATCTTCATTAGAGAAAAGCAATTCCAATTCTTTTAATAATGCTAACTCCTATTACAGATTATCTATATACAATAAGAGATGTGTGTGTGTTTTTGGGCCATAAAGAGTTCGACCATATAGAGACGACAATACACGCACAATATGCTTGGATTACCTGATAAATAAATCATGATACGTCTTCTTTTCATAATTCCACTTATTTTTCACTGTCGCTAAGTCACGACATTCCATTTTGCTCCCGGTAAATTGAGCCTCTGCTATTTTTTGTCAGTTTGGGGAGTTGTATTGATTGATTTACTTCACTCCTTTCTTCTGGCAGTCACCACTCCCTCGTGGGGGCAGCCTTCGGGACTGACAGGACTGCCAAGTGGTTCTGACGCAGCCCCCCACCAGTCGGCACCTGCCACGCCAGGGGAGGGCCTCCGCTTTGTTGGGAAAAATGGCGGCCTTGAAAAGAAATCTCTTCCCGATTTGTCACGTCCAAATGCGAGCGCGATGCCTTTAAAATTAATGCCCCTGAAAAAAACCATCCCAAGAGATGCGGCGGAAATCACCTTGAAAGCCGGTGTTGATAGAAGCATGTAGAACATCTCCTCATAGACGTGATACCGGTGGAAGGTACATCTCCTGACGTCATCCAATAATGGAAGTTAGTTTATTTCAGAATATGTGGCATGAAAAGTGACATTTGTTGAAAATGACAGAAAACCGGTGTTTACTGTTTATCGATCCAGCATAATGTCACAGCATTAGCTTCCTGACCAAGAGGCGCAAGATGTTAGATGGTTATTTCATCATTAATGCTGATTCTGTGTTCACCATAGTTTGCCTTGATAAATCCACTTGCAAAATATTTTATTGCCATTTATCTTTTTATCTCTATGTGTGTGGAACAATGTCTAGGCAGTATCAAGACTATGTATGTATAAATATACTTTTCTTCCACGATGCTAACCCCAGACTTCTAGTACATCTATTTCGATACGGCTACATCGAAACTGCACGTACTCACAGTTTCAGTTGTTTTATTCTGCTTAGCAACAACTATTGTCAGGAAATATATCATGTTATTCTACTTTATATGGCATCAAAGGAAATCAAGTTGTACCACGTGATTTGCTTATAGTTGCATATCTTAGAGTGCTAATAAAAAGAGCTGCAGGGAAAGCGTCCTCCGAAGTCGGCCGAGTCAAACCAAGAGACAAGTCCTTGCAACCTGACCGGGCTTCCCTTGCAGCAAGTAAAAGATCTACTTTTGTTGTGTTTTGTTTTGAGCCCGGAGGTTGCTTAACAGCCAGCAAAGGTCTTGCTATTTGTGCATACCTAACAACATAGTAGTTACTACTACTACTACTACTACTGTAATGTGAACATCTGAAAATAAAGGAACCACCTGAGTTAATTCAGATCAGGCGTGATTCTTTAAGAAACGTTTACAAGATGAAAAATAATTAATACTGACACAATTTAAAAGCCATCCATCCAGCCATTTTCCAAACCGCTTATCCTACTGGGTCACAGGGGGTCCGGAGCCTATCCCGGAAGCAACGGGCACAAGGCAGGGAACAACCCTGGACAGGGGGTCAGCCTATCGCAGGACACACTCACACACCAGTCACTCGCACATGCACACCTATGGGCAATTTAGTGACTCCAATCAGCCTCAGCATGTCTTTGGACTGTGGAGGGAAACCAGAGTACTCAGAGGAAACCCCACGACGGCACAGGGAGAACATGCAAATTCCACACACATGTAACGCAGGCGGAGACTCGAACCCGGAGGTGCGAGGCAACAGTGCTAACCACTGGACCACCATGCCGCCCCACAATTTAAAACCATGTAGCACAAAACTAAACATACTAATAGCATGGGTTTGACATGCTTGTGAACAATGTTTTTCTGACATATTAGACTGTTAACTGGATTGTAGTGTCGATTAACACAACAAATCTAGGACGTCTGTGACAACAAGAAACTCCCAGGACGTTCAACAGCCCAGTAGTTGTTGACAAACTGTTCATATTTTTGTTGCCTGAAGCTGATTGGTGCATCAAGAGGCAGGAGGCATGTGATAGTAATGGCTTAATTCATCTTGTCAGAAACCATATAAACAGCTGGTTCAGGTGGTCATGCAGTAGGGTTAGGGTTAGAAAAAGTGTGGCAGATCCAGACATCAACATGTGTTTTTATGACAGTTCTGCTCCTCACACGGATAGGAAACCACAATTAAGCATGCTTTAGTAGCATATTGCCTACTTCCCAACAACCCGTTGATTCACCCTAAGGTCCCAAATTAGGGTTAGTGTTAGCAAACTGAGGCTAGGGTTAGGGTAAGAAAAAGTGTGGCATATCCAGACATCAACATGTGTTCTTATGACAGTTCTGCTCCCCACACGCATACAGCATCTCATCAGCAGGGTTCTAATTTCTAATGTGTGATTTCATGCATATTATTGCTTGCAACATGTACAATCCGTGCACCATTCACTCTTATCAGCCCCTCAGGAACCTAGAAACGCAAGGTAGGATGCAGAGCGTGAATGGGTCATTATTTCTTCTTTCCTCAGATCACTCTTCAGCAGGAGATTGCTATCGATCAAATAATTATGTTACCAGCTTGTCATCGAAAACCTTGATCTGACCGTGTTTCAATCAGATCTAATAAATTTTTCCACTGTGCGCTTTCAAAGTCTGTAAATGTAGATTCCTGGATAAACATTTAAACATCGGACTTGAACAGAGGGGATACAATGAAGTAGCTAAATCATGAGATGTGTGTGTGTATATATGTATATATAATATAATATTATTATATTACCGACCACAAGGCTGAAGTTGACCCTGGAGGGGACACCAATCCACAGCCTGAATGTACTTGGACTATGTAAAAAAAAAAAAAACCAGAGCAGCTGGAGGAAACCCAGACAGAGCCTAAAGAACAAACAAGCTTCAAGCAGTCAGACTGGGAAGAGGATTCTAACCCATAGCCCTGCAGGCTACGCTGTAGCCACTGTACTAAATAACAGCACAGCTCTAAAACACATTAATAAAAAAATATAGTATTACCATATTTCACAAAAGCTCCTGATTTGGGAATCATTATTTTAATGAGATTCAATGTGAGATGCTTTAAATATTGAAGGAATAATGATGCGTTTGGGGTGCTGGTTTCCTCGATTTAGCACTAATGAATTAAGCATCTGTACAGCAGGAGAATGATGACTGTTGCAGTTATACATATTTAGGTTGTTGAGGTATATATCTTGTGCTTTTGCGACTCTCATCCATTTTTCTAGAAGATTCTTGGGTAATAATTAATTTTCCTCAGGACAGTGGGTTTCTGGTGAAGCTCTTGTTTGTTAGTGAGACAGATTGTGCTTGAAATTTGACTTCATGATGGCTAATCTATATTCCTGGAGTCCGACTGTGTTTTTTTTTACGGCTTCTTTAAGCCATGCCAGCTGGGTGATCGTAGACGACACGGCGTTCATATGACACGCCATGAACCCACGTGTTGTTTATCTGGTCCCTTCCCATTCCAGCGCACTATTTCTGAGGGTCATGTGTTCCGCCATGTAAGAACAAGGAAAGGTCTTGTATTCAAAGATCATTAGCAGTGGGCAAAATGCACTGAAGGCTCGCCGCAGTTATTTTTATTAACCATATGAGGAAGTAAGCTGCTGACATCTAGTCATTATGCAAAAGAGTTTGTGTGTGTATGGTTCCTTAATTTGCTCTCTGTCTACGCACATCTACATTTTGGACTGCACTGTGAAAATTTGAATAGACTGAGACATTTATTGAGGATAAGCATGCGATGACACGGATGTCAGAGCATTCCAGATTACGGCTCTTTCTAGGACTTTATTAGGAAGTTTTATTTTTACACAAAAGAGGGACGTGGCAAGGATAGATATCGGACTATTTATAAATGAGCAAAAATTTTGAAAAGATTGTCAGTGACGTACATGACGTGAAATCCCCATCCAGTTTACTGCATTCCTATCAGTTAAAGGCAATATCTGAAACATCATACTGTACAAGAACCACAATGTCTTTTGAATCACCGATGATTTGAATCTTATGTTTGGACTGTGGATGTATTTTGTCAACATCCACGGCTCAAAGGCTAATATGACACAAGTGTGCAGTGCATGAAATACTGTGGTATATGGGGACCAATCTATATTCCTTAATAGTCATCTCATACCATAATCAGATATAGACATAAGCTTCCCCATTGTAAATGATAGATTAATTGAGGACAAGAGTGCTGGAATTGTCAATAGGCCATCTGAGGGTAGAAAAGCAGTGGTCTGGAAAATTTAAACCGCCTGTCACATCTGCATGGTAGGGTAAGCATGTAGTCCTTCTGATCAATTAGCCCAGACGTTTTAACTGTGAAAAATGAGCACTTGCTCTGACAGGCTTAGCAAAAAGTGTGGAGGTGGCTGGGGGGAGTAGTGGAGAGGGGGGGGGGTGGAAAGGGTGTTGTGGAAAATGAAGCTAGGCAGTTAATATGGGGGTGCCCATCAAGGCCTGCCTGCCGTCCCCCCCCCCGTCCCCCTCATCAGGAATAGCAGGCAAGTTAATGGGACTGTTATGGAAACGATGGGCCAACACTGAGGACGTGCGGAATGGGCTGATTCTACATTTGGTCCTTGATGGAGGCCCTGGCCTTTATGAAACCTGCTTTTCCTAGCACACGGCGGGCATGCAAGAGGAAACAGCAGGGTCATTGATTGATGTAATTATTTATTTGTTCGGTGAAGTCAACTCTGAAATTCAATTATGTCACCTCGTTCTTTAAACTGCGCACGGACATTTAAAGCAATTAAGGCTCCTGTAGAGCTGAGCTGAGGTGCCGTGGTTCCCCGACCAACTGGTGCTGAACGGCAGACAGTTTGCTTGGAGATTCACGTAAATAGAAGCGGTGGCTGGGGAGCAGGTTCCTTTGTCCCTGAGGAGTAAAGAATCAGCAAAAGTATTAAAACACTCTCTCTCTCTCTCTCTCTCTCTCTCTCTCTCTCTCTCTCTCACACACACACACACACACACACACACACACACAC
>JAABNY020000136.1:15461559-15472253 GCA_015164015.2 Brevimyrus niger
GAATTAAGGCAGTTCTGAAGGCGAAAGGGGGTCAAACACCGTATTAATATGGTGTTCCTAATAATCCTTTAGGTGAGAGTAAACACGCTAATAGTAGAAAGGTTGTTTGGGTTTTCCCTTCCACTATGGTCTCCTTTATACTGTTTGGTTAACCACAGTAATCACTATCTTTTGCAGTTGTGTTTGCCCTTACACCTGGGGGGTATTCCATGAGGCAGGCTTAAGGGAAAGTCTGACTTATTTCGACAAGTCAGTCTTAATCAATTGAGAGTTCCGTTCCATCAACGTGCCTTAAATGAATCCCCGCTGAGTTACCATGGTAATTTAGGCCTGCGAACAAGCCTGGTCCGGACGGTCTCGCTTAGTTTAGCGTTGTCTCAAAGAACATTTGACGCGTGGGAACAGATTCCCAAAAGATCGTTCCGTCGGACGAAATTCCGCAATCTATACGATTCATGTCATGTAATCTGTTGAATTATATGTCCTCATCTGATATTATATTTTACATTATCTGATTAATTTTTTGGTAATCTGTAAGGTGCACCAAAATTACATGATTTTAATTGAGTCAGTGGGAGAATGAGTCTTGTATATATAAAGAATGGAACCCTGTAGTCAATGCTGTGAGTAAAAGCAATACGAGGAAGCAGAGAATAAAAAAATAATCTTTTCTGAAGTAAAGCTCTGCATGATACTTCCAATAATATGGAGAGCAGAGCTGAGATTGCTACATGATCAATTAATAAAGCCTATAAAATCACGTCTTAGCATTCCAGTTAATTACAAAATGATTACAGTAAAATCCCGTTATAGTGGACTAGCTTATAACGGAATTTGCTTATAATGGACAAAAAGTTTGGTTCCCACGGCCGCTTTTAGCTGTAGTTCTGTTCGGCTACAACGGACATGCAGCTCCGCCTACAAAGCGTGTGGCGTGCCGGTGATATCCAGCGCAGATACGCGCGTAGTCGGGATTATTAATAGTCACGCATCTGGTCAGGTAAAGTCGCATTACTACAGTACATGTATAATATAATAATCTATACCACAAGTGTGTCTGCTGAGGTGTGGCATGAGTAAATGGTGTCCTGTAGTTGTGTTCTGGGCATACAGTAACTCTGGAAGTAACGGACTGTTTTGCCAGGTCCCTTGAAGACCGTTATAATGGTATTTTACTGTAAAATAAAAGCGTACGCATATTATAAGGTGAAACATGAAAGGCAATGACTGTAATTGGGGGAAAAATCCGTAAAAATAATATGAACAGGAAAATTTTGTTATATTTTGTTTAGTCACTGTCTACCTTGAAAGCTTATTACTAAAATAGCAAAGACAAGATACGGTTATTTGTGCAGAACATTTCAGAATGTGCAGAACAGATTTAAAGTATTTTACGGACATCAAATAATATTATACAGTAATAATGACTGATGAAATCAACCCAGAAGGTTCCCCGTAGGCTGTATAGGGACGGAACCAGCAAGTTTCATGTTAGAAACCGACAGCATAAACCACTGTGCCATTGTACCGCACTAAGCACTTGTAACATTTACGTAACTTATGCATTTAGCGAGCCATTGCCAAGCCAACTCTCTGGCTGTGTTTATGGCCGCAGTATTGCCTTTTTTAACGATTACATCTTTGTATTTCTCGTACAGCTCCTCCGGCAGCGTTTGTTCTGCGGTGGAAAGTAACACCGCGCTCGTTTTACAGGCTTTCGACTCATTGAGAAGGTTCCAGCTGCAGACGCCTGTAAAGTGGAGCTCCACAGGAAACACGTGATCTGAACCCTGTGTTTCAGCGATTAAACACTAACCTTAACCTTAACTTAACCCTAACCCTAACTGGAGCTCCACTTTGCGCCCTTAAAGATCACGTGTTTCTTGGGGAGATGCTGTATTTCCAGTGGAGCTCCACTCTACAGGTGTCTGCAGCTAGACACTTTAGGACCCATTTGGTCGATCTATCATTCATCCAGTTATTTGGGCCTTTTAAATATCGTGGGTGTGCGCAATGCAAGTCTGTCTTGAATGAGCCTTGATTAGGTAAAACTGGAACAGGGGGAACAACATGAGACCAAGGTCCAATCCCATTTCTCCTCCCTTAGCCCTACCACTAGATTTCGAGGGCCCAGATTGTAGCCACAAGGGGTAGGTCTTGAAATCTTTACCTGGGAATCGGGACACCACTCGCTTATGGGCTGCCTGGTTTGTCCCTGGAATAGTACAACTTGCTTATAACACGGACAAGTCACTTTAACATTACAACATGATGATGCCATTGACGTGTCCCTAGAATATTACAAAATGATTATGAAACTGTCGACCTGTGGATTCACATTCCTTTGGCGATGGCACGCCAAACATATTGCATGCAATATTTCTATGAAACATGCACACATTTTGCATAAACAATAGGTCAGGAACAGTGTCTTTTACATATTGCATGGTGTAAAATAATGAACTTAGAAGACTACTGCACGAAACACAGAAAACAATCGGGGGTGACTTTCTCAAAAGTGTCGTAGCCAAAAAACTACATAAAAATAGACTTTCAATGCACTCTCTCTGAAAAAATAAGTTTTTTAATTCTTCGACGGTTTTGTGAAACTCATCCCTGCTCGTTTTTTTTTTTTATACTACAGAGATACTCCTCTGTCTATACACACGGAATTAGCGATTTTCAGAAAATTGTTTTTGGAAAATTCAACCTCATACTTGAGTCTGACTTTTTCGGTAAAGTCTGCCTTTCTTTAGCTACTTTAATGGAACACCCCCCTGATCGCCTGTTGGATGTTGACAATGAAGTGTCATCACAAACAAACACACACCTCCTAGTTCACTCCAATTTTCATTTTTTTGTCCGTTGGCTGGTTAAAGTTTATTTATTGAGCACCTCATTGTTTACAAACTTAGCACAAATATATACTTAAGTTATTGAATTATGCAAGGGACACGTCCACCTCATTTAGACGAATCATAATAATATGGAAATTTTGTCTATCTCAATGCAAAAAACAGCTAAATATTGACAGTGATGAATTACAGAACAGCTATTTTCCATTTAATTAAAATATAGATTTGAGATTAGAATAGTAATTATCAAATTAAGCTGAAATTTTATAATTATTATGCCTGAGAAACAAATTGGATATTATTGTCAAACAACAGCTATTGAAGAAGGGAAAATAATCCAGGGAATAATGAGTCTAATAACAATTCTAGGAAATCTAGGCTGGACATTTAGGGTTGACCATCTGTTTTCTTTGACATTTTTCAAAAACATGGATGATAGCAATGGAATCAATATTAATTTCTGCAGTTTGTCACTATAATCGATCTGTCACAAAACCCATCAAATAAGACACATAGTCAACAATATCCAAATCAATTTCAGATTCAGGTGAAATCCTTAATTTATTTTTAAATGATTTTTGTAATATGAACAAGTATATGTGAATTGGCATTAGAAACTAGCCTTTTATATGTTATTTACAATGTAATTTGATCAGAATAGCATATTTTCCCTGGTAAACATGGTAGCTGCCCCACTATTCAAAGACTGCAGAAAAGTGCAATTCTAACTGACAATTTAGACAATTTTTAAAACAAAATGACACGAAGACAAAACACAAGAAGCATTTTACAGCTGCTGTAACATAAACAGGGATTCATCTATGACTAAAGCAGTGACTTAATGTGCACTCGGAAATTAATTTCTTCACGTTTATCTAAAATGCAGAGGAAATACCACATTTACACACATGTATATTTAAATGTATTTATTTAGCGTTACTGTCCAGACCACATGCAAGTGACTCCAATAGCACCTTTCAAACATACAGCCATCAAGGGGTCGATTAGGCATAAGATACACCCAGTATAAATTCTGTTACGGTTATGAACAGTATGATTAAATCTTAGTACTTTAGTGAAGGTATGGCATTGTGTTTGACATTTTCACAACTATTCTTCATATCAACATATACTTTACACTGTGTATGTGGCAAGTTCTCAGACCCAAACCCAAGGCGCAATGAACTGCCCCCATTTTGGAATGAGACGCTCTCTTCATGGGAAAAGAGCATCACGTTAAGTCACTTAACGATAACATAAGGAGTTAAGCATTACAAGTTTCTTCAAGAGGTTGGTGTCTGTATTCAAATTAATGGGCGCCTCCCCCCCCCCCCACTCACAATGGCCAGCAGTCTGAAACCTATTACCCACCCAGAGTGCCAATTTGATGGGGGGGGGGGGGGGGAGCATTGTGTGCTGCATGTGACGCTTTCCACTTTGATTACCCGTTTACGTTGCGTCAATCCTGCGAGGCAAATTACAAAATGTTAGTCAGTACGCCAAGCTGAGTCAGATCATTTGTGGATTTCAGCTTAATTCATTACTTGCAATCGATCAGTGTTTATTTAAAATCTGTGCTAAATTGCAAACATAAAAACATCTTTTGGAAAGGGCATCGGAAAATAAAGAAAATCTCTGTATAAAGATTTCATTGTGAACTCCCCCCCCCCAATTTAGACAGGGTAGCTAATGCAGATGTCATTTTGGCCATGACAAAAACCAAAGCTTGTAAGCTAAATCATCTAATAGGTTATTCAAAAAGTAAAAGGCTTTTAGTAGCACTGATAAATTGATTCACAGGAATCTTATACCATTACGCTGAATTAAAAGATTAAATTAATGCCTTCATATTATCAGCAGCTGAAATAATAAAAAGGCATTGCTGTATAGTACAAAAAGGTTAAATAGGGAATAATTAGTCACCTACTTTGAATGACAGAGATATAGAGCCTTGGTTATGGAATATTCATCGATATCTGCATGTATTTTGTTATGTATTTAATTGTAAAATGTTGCTGTGATAAACTGGCATAAGCGGTATCCGTAGGGCTACTTTGCGTCGTGAATTATGTCGCCTGGGACCCTGTACTGCTTCTCAAGGTGGGAGCCAGATGGGGACAAAGATAGACAATTAATTTCCAAATTCTAGAAAAAAAAACCTTTTTATTTTATTTACAGTATAAGTATGTTATATGTGGCCAGGCAATAATTTCTGTACGTTTACTGTTTTGAAGGATTTTTATGCGTATTTTACAAAATAACCATGTTCTGTAACATCTACAGTGAAATTAAAGTGTCCGTCAGGAAATACAGGCTTCTAAAATCAAGCGCAGGTCATAACCCTGTGTCCGATTTACGCCCAACGCACAGATTCACACAACGCACACACACTCACACACACACACACACACACAAACGGATTCCAAATCCAGGCCTTGTTTTCAGTTCTCCCAGGTAGTTAGTTTAATAATTACTGATTCTGATTGGTTAAGAAGCTTCACACCTGACGGACAGGTAAAGGAAGGCTGGAAAACCAGCAGGGCCTCGGACCTTGATTTGGATTACCCTGTGCTATGGGGATTCAAGAGCCACATTTTTGGACTGCAGGAAGTAACGGACGAAGGTAGGGAAAAAAAACATGCAGCACAGCCCGAGTCGGGGCTGGGATTCAAACCTGCAGCACTCAAGTGCAGTCCACTAACCTACTGTACCACACCATCAAATACGCTGGGGATAAGCTACAAATGCTGCATTCCTCAAAACAAACCAAAAAGATACTGAATTGAATTGTGTCTGTTGCTGATTGTTGAGCAGGACACAGCTGGCTGTTCTATAACCCAGTATTTCAATCCCAAAGCCCATTAAGTAGCACGCAGCGCACATTTAATGCAGAACAAGTTTTTGTTTGCTGCCTATCATGTCTGGGTAAGATTTCTGCGTGGGATGTGTGTGATACTGGGTTGCAGTCAAGGCCTGTGATGTTCATCCTGCCGTGCTGTTTTGTACCACAGTGCCTGAATTATGCTGAATATAGAGCAGAAGTTCCATATTATACGAGGTTTTTTCTAATATTATTATTATTACCCTGACACTGCCTTTATTATATTGGTTTTTATTTAATTTTCCCTTTGCCTGCATTTCCTTTCAAAGTGGAAACATATTGCTGGGAGTTACGAGAAACAATGCGCTCAATAAATAGGATTCTCTAAGATGTCACAGATTCCGTTACTGCCCCAAATGAGAAAACAAATTTGGGGAGCAATTTGATCTGTCTTTTTGTGGCACTTCTATTACAGCGTAGAAATAAAGGACATTATTTTTCGCTCTTTTCGCATTTGTATTTCTACTTTTACAATGGGGTTCCTTAATTTATTAGTCTTTTATGTTTGTATCCAAGTGTTTTCGTATCTCAGAGTAATCTACTGTACTATGTACATATTAATAATTTGCCAAATTAGCATAATAGCTCATTTATTCCATGGATCGTTGTGAATTTTACCACTGAGATTTAACACAATGAGTTCATGGCTTAGGGGCTTAAGATTATGCATGAAAGTAATATATATATTTAGAATATTAATTTAATCTAAAATCCAATTGTAGTGTGATAAAAACAGGTAAAGAGGCCATTTGTAACTGACCATGTCTCTAGAGTAGGGGTGGGCAGTCTTATCCAGAAGGACCGTTGGATATGCAGGTTTTCACTGCAACACCCCAATTAGTTCACTAATTTGAAGACTGGTCGTCTGAAGACTCCTCACACCTCAACAGCTGACCTAAAGGTTATCTCAAAAACCTGCATACACACTGGTCCTCTGCGGATAAGATAGCCCACCCCTGATCTAGAGTCTTTGATGACCGGCTTGAGCACTATGAAGTCTGAGATTCCCCAATGTAGAAATACTGTTCATAACCGTAACAGAATTTATACTGGGTGTATCTTATGCCTAATCGACCCCTTGATGGCTGTATGTTTGAAAGATGCTATTGGAGTCACTTGCATGTGGTCTGGACAGTAACGCTAAATAAATACATTTAAATATACATGTGTGTAAGATCACCACTAACGCGAACAGGCTGCAGAGCATAAAAAACGATAAACTCATTCGAGAAATCAGCATCATTTGTCAAACATAAATTAAATCATTTATCATTTCAAAAATGTTTTAATACCGGTTCTTAAAAGGCAGTGTTTCCCAAGTCAGTCCTCTGACAGCCCCAGAGAGTTTACGCCCAGCACCCAACACAGCTGTACCAGCTATTCACTGTTCTTGATTGTTTGATTCAGGCGTTGGGAGGGACAGGGTGGAGAAACAAGGCGTCTCTTTTCAGCATATGTATACACGCATTATTTAGTCAGATTTGTTTAGATCATGCCGTCATTGACTGGAGCTGCTGTTAATATGGATTTTGAGCCACGCAGAAGCAGATTTTGGGAGCGTGCTGCAGAGAGAAGGCAGGATTTCAGAGCTGTCTCAGCAGAGCTGGCTCCGTAACTGTATGAGCACTGGCTCCGTGACTGTATCAGCACTGGCTCCGTAACTGTATGAGCACTGGCTCTGTAACTGTATCAGCACTGGCTCCGTAACTGTATCAGCACTGGCTCCGTAACTGTATGAGCACTGGCTCCGTAACTGTATGAGCACTGGCTCCTTAACTGTATCAGCACTGGCTCCGTAACTGTATCAGCACTGGCTCCGTAACTGTATGAGCACTGGCTCCATAACTGTATCAGCACTGGCTCCGTAACTGTATGAGCACTGGCTCTGTAACTGTATCAGCACTGGCTCCTAAACTGTATCAGTACTGGCTCCGTAACTGTATCAGCACTGGCTTTATAACTGTATCAGCACTGGCTCTGTAACTGTATGAGCACTGGCTCTGTAACTGTATCAGCACTGGCTCTGTAACTGTATCAGCACTGGCTCCTTAACTGTATCAGCACTGGCTCCATAACTGTATAAGCACTGGCTCCGTAACTGTATCAGCACTGCCGCGTGAGAGCGCCACTGCCGATGCCTACCTCACCGTCAGAAGGGCACCGATGGCGGCCTCATCAGTGCCCCTGTGAAAATAGCAAAGCAGGCAAATGGTGACACACTGTACTGTCTGGAAATGCAGAGGTGCATGAACAAATCCATAAAAGATGGAAATTCAGGAAATCACTCCAAGCCGCCAGGCCTCCCCGTTGATGAAATGGGGGGTATCAATGCTCATGATGTTGAGGTATGGGAGCACATAACTAAGGCGGGGGGCCGTGACACATTACATATGACTGGGGACGATTTTCTCATAGTAGGAAGCACTGGAGTTGATGCCATTAGCAGGAATGAGCGGAGTATCATGGTGCCTCTTGATATTAATGCCATAGAAAGGGCAATTTATCTCAACAGATATTCAGGTTTATACCTAAGCAATATTGCCTAGAATGTACTGTGAAACGCTTACATTGGCCGCATTCGAATGAAATACAAATGAGAGAATTTTTTTGCACCATTCATTATGTCTATACATGCGTACGGCATTTTATTTGCTCGAGGGGTCTAACAATTTTTATATTTTAACTTTGCTAGTTATTTACTTTTCTTTTCTGTAACATGCGCAGTAATAATTATTAAGCTGAAGCCATCAGGAGAGACCTGTGACAAGGCAAAATATGCATAATTTCCCAAAAAGCCTCGATAAAATGATCTCATTGTCACTGTAGATAAGTAGGCTGTTAAATCCTGAATAAAACTTTAAGCACAGCGGACACAGTGCGCCAGAAGTTTTCCGCATCCGTTGGTCTCTCTCAAGTGAGCCAAGACGCAGCGAGGCCTCACGTCGCGTGTGGCATCCCAAGCCGTCTTCCACCGCACAGCGCCGTCATCCATCTCCGTAGCAACAATGTGCTGCTGGCAGACGGACAGACGGGGGCTTTGCTCTGTGAAAGGTCAAGATAGTGCCCATGATCCACATACGTGGGAAATCGAGGTCTGAGACAATCAATGTCATGCGGCATCACGTTTCCCGATATCCTACCTTTCTCTGAATTTCGATGCCGCAGTTCGCATGTTGAGGTCTACCAGTAGCTAAGCCTCACAAGCCCTTCAAATCAAGATAAGTTTCCAGACTCATTAAAGCACCTCTAACAACTTGAACTAGTGACACCCCAGGAACCACGGCTCCACATGCGATTGGTGGGTTCCTGTGTGCCAGGTGACATCTGTAATTTTGTTCTGCATTCAAACATACATTCATCCATCCATCCATACATCCATCCATCTACCTTCAAGAATCACTTATCCAGCACAGGGTCAGGGGGAGCCTGGAACGTATCCTAGACAGCCCAGGTTGCAATTTAAAATTCCTATTTCAGTTGAATAATTTCATGTCAAAAGCAGCTTGTTAAATTATGGGATGTTATGCGGCACACAGTAATATCACAGGAGGGATGTAGATTGTGCCGGTGAGGTGGGATTTGATACCACAACCATTTCTCAGTGTTTCCTTGGTAAGGACGCACCTGTGGGGTCTGTGTACAAGCCCACTGCACTTCAGTCCACCCTCCACAAAGGCCTGCGCAAAGAATTCATGTAGGCCAGTGTTTCCCAGGGCAGCCCTTGGGGACCCCTAGACAGATTGGGAAACACTGAAGCAGACGATTACGATTAAGGACAGGGAATGGGGATGCCGTCACGGCGCAAGTGGAACAATCAAAAATGCACCAAACCTCATTCCCGTAATTACAGCCCTCCTCTCCATAATGTTGACAATGTGGCACTAATTGTTTTCATTCTAATTGCGTTAGCTTTTGTTTTTTCCTTCAGGGAAGCTAATGACAGGGAAGTCATGGCCATCTGTGTTCAAGGTGTGAATTCCTGATGCGCTAAAATTGAAAAGAGAAAAAAAAAATCTAATTTTATATGCAGATATAATACCAGTACAAATAGGATCCTGTCTGAGGGTGGTAACCAGCTAAAGAATGACTTCTTGAAATCTTGATTGCAAAGCATGTATGAATTATTAGTGTTTAGGAGGGACACAGCAAGGGCCCCATTTCACAGTAGCAATTATATTACACAGTAGTAATCAATATAAGACTTGAGATTAATAGTTCTGTACTGTAATTAGTAGGAGGAATGCATGCCAACAGGAAGGAATTT
Source organism: Brevimyrus niger (assembly GCA_015164015.2). Lineage (NCBI taxonomy): Eukaryota > Metazoa > Chordata > Actinopteri > Osteoglossiformes > Mormyridae > Brevimyrus > Brevimyrus niger. Next base: position 15,471,560 of record JAABNY020000136.1, read on the forward strand.
GCATGTACCTCCAAAAGCAGATAGAAATACAAAATCTCTCTTACCTCACCTGGGTCTAGACGACCAGCAATGACTCAGGGCAGTGTGACTGTAATGTTTGCCCTGATCGGGAGTGGGACTGATGCCCTTAAGGGAGGTGAAAGACCTGAAATATCCAGAAGAAATAAACCCTCAAAATCAGAGGCTCTTTACTGCTGCTTCATCTCCATTATGCATGGGTCGTACAGTGAGATGAAATTCTGTTTCTCTTGCTCATAATAATAATAATAATAATAATAATAATAATAATAATAATAATGTTAACAAATGTCTTGGTTTTCACCTGACATTAATCACAGAATTAAACAAATTAATGAAAGGTGGTGCAGCAGTTCTGAAATCGAGTCGGACATTCCGATACAATAAGCGCTTATGATCCCATGTTGCAATTCTGGAAGATGGAACCACAATTTACACCGCCACTCACCCCCCCACCCAACCCCAACCTCCACCTGCTGCCGGCAGGTGATTATCTGATCAATACCACTAAAGTTGGATTTTTATCTAAATTTAAAATAGATAGATGCAGAGAACAAATGACAGTTTGGCCTTTACGTGTATTTTGTCAAGCCCCCCCCACCCGCCCACCCCCCCCCCCCCACTCTCTCTACTCTATCGCTCTCCCTTCCCTCTCCCATCTCACCCTACCCTGCGC
>JAABNY020000136.1:15537565-15552499 GCA_015164015.2 Brevimyrus niger
GTAAAGAGCGACGACACGAGGAAGAACAAGCAAGAGAAGCAACGGACCGAAGAGGCGAGACGATGAGAGGAGGAGGGGGAAGGTGGGGGGGGCAGGGGGGGGGGGGGGGGAGGGGGGGGGTGGTTAGTGGCTATAGTTTAAGCTGTCGATGGGGGTGGGGTTGGGTAAGCAGACAACCAGTAGCCACGCCCATGGGAGAGAGTGAATTTATTTGTTATAGGATGCATATGTTATTAAAAAATTGAATTAAAATAAAAGATTGTGTCCTTGGTGGGTGGCATTTGGGGGGGGGGGGACTACAATGGCTTATTTGGGGGGACATGGTCCGTGAATACACCCCCATGACCGCGGTGGAATTACAAAGTGTAATTACAAAAATATGCTTCGCGGCCTACCTGGCATTTGAATAAACCATTCATCATTGCTTATGGGTCCCATAAAGCAAGCTTCACACAGCATGTGAACGTGCCTCTTCGAACCCGCGCAGCTGCTTGGTGATGCATGACGCAGCATTGCAGAGGCAGTCCGACCGCAAAACAGAATGAAAGTCACTTAGAGAAAGGGATTCCTCAAGGCCTGCATGTACAGATTTTCTAGTTACTTTTAATAAACAAGCCAATATCCTGGTTGAATGCTGATATTAGTAGATATAAGTAATAATTCTTGGGTGTGAGAGCGTGAAACAAGAATAATCAACAGTTCTCAAAGTGTGAAGTCCACTATGCTGTCACAATCCAGTGACATTATACAGAAGTGATTAATGTACTCCAGCCCAGGAAATAACAATAAATAAAGACAAATCCTGACCTGAGGCCCAATGTCATGTTTATATGAAGAGCTTATGTGGTTTCATCTACAGCTTTTCAGAACAAGTCTTAAGTGACTGTGCTGCATGTCAGTGATTCTCTGGAAGGCTGCAGCTGCTCTGTCTCTACGCTGCCTGTCCATTACGAGGCAAATTGGAGATCGCGAGGCAGGAGGGCACGGTCGCCTACTGTTTTAATGAGCATGGCAAGCTTTGGTTGTTCTTTACAAAGTCTTAAGGTATAACTCCCGAGGAAACACACCCTCCGGAACTGAGCCATGCTAACTTTCTGGACTTTTCAAAAACTAAAAAAAGAAAAGCATAAATATTATTATTTCATATATATTTTACCATTTACCTATCCAGGGGTTCTGCCCTGTGTTTTGTGGAAAATGGAGTGGAGAATGTAAAAATTTACAAATTTTTTACATTCCGAAAGCCACACTAAATTTCAATAACCTCACAGCTCATTTATTTTCCCCTACATCTATTGCTGTACATATTCCTGCCCAGTCCATGCTCCCCCCCCCCCCAATAAATTTATTACTTTGTGTCCCATTTCTATATCATCTCTAGCTTTCTGTTCACTGCCCTGTCAGGAGCAGTTTTCAAAATATGTATATTCTTGTCAGTTGTACCTTCACTCTCTTTTGATTTTTAGCCTTGAGTTCTGCGAATTCACTTTGGTCATCATTCTCATCTTCATGCCGCCTCACGGACTCTCGGAGGCACGTTGGCAGGCCGTTGGACAGGAGGTCCGGCAGATGCTGTAGCCGGAAGTAATGGAGAGAAGCAGCCTGCCTTCAAGCCCTGTTATTAGGGTTCCCGAACCTGTCAATACCCACCAACTCTGTAACGATCCCCAGAGCTGAATACGGAATCTCTGATCAATCCCTATTCAAAGGCCAGGAGCAACAAGCTAATAGAAAGGTTTGAATGGGACCATTTCATTTCCACAGTGCATCTCTTCAAGGATACTTGACAAGCACCAGTGACTCCAGCCCCCCAAGCGAAGCCTGATCTTCAGTGCCCCTAGTGGGCACTGACAGTGCACAGTCCTCCCTTATGGGCTGCATGGTGCCCCCGCCACCTTTTACCAACTCAAGGTTGAGGGCCAGAGGCCATTCGATGTGCTGAGCAGAACATCTTTGGTGGCTGAGGAGGGTGCTGGATGACCTAAGGGAGGCGGGGCTTAACACAGACCCCAGTCAGTTTCACCTAGGACTACAGGAAGTGTCACCTAGGACTACAGGAAGTGCACTACCAGGACCCTGAAACCACACAAAAAAAGCAGCTTTTTGGGAACTAATTTATTTAAGCATGCATAAAATAGTTCCTGAAAATCATAAAGTGAATCATAAAGTAAGTGAGCTCTGCTAAATCTCTCGTATTTTAAATGTGAGGGTCTGTGCACGGAAACATTAATTTAAATAAATGCCCTCAATGTGCCATATATGGGCATATAATGGCCGCATGACACACATCAAACTGCACAATAGGAGTGTCAGGATTAGTACCCTGTCCCTTACGTCTTCCCCATTTGGTCAACAGTTTTCAACGGCCATCTCATTTGGTGTTACCCTGCTGCGGGGGTCACCAACCTTTTGGAAACTGAGAGCTACTTCACAGGTACTGAGCCATACTAAGGGCAACCAGTTTGAAACGGCCTCCTAAACTTATCTAAAGTTCATGTATAATAAACATGTTTTAAATGCTTTTTTTTAGATATCATCATTTTCAAATCTATATAAATGCAAATGTGATTAGCAAGAGGATAAAATAAAATTTTAGACGCTGCTCACTGGTGAGTGTGCTATATTTAGAACAGGTCTGCGGGGGAGTCATGCGGTCCTTGGGGGCATCCTGGTGCCCGCGGGCTCCGTGTTGGTGACCCCTGCCCTGGTGTGTCTCCCAGTTCCCCAGGTCGCCACGTGGCTTGTTGGGCAATGTGATCAGCCATCGTTCCGATTCTCCACTTTGTTGTGTGTTTGAGCAGGCCAGCGTAGTTTTTATTTACCATGCTATTTTGTGTTTTCCTGGTGTGTTACGTGTTTGTGTATTTCAGTTACGGTTCCTTTTTCTGCTCCCTCTTTGTTCAGTTTTCCTTGTTTTAGTTTCCCTTGGTATTTGGGCCTTTTCTCTATCTATTGATTGACTGCCTCCACCCGTTCCTTGTTGCCCCAAGCCCATAGTAATTGCTTATGTTTCTCACCTGTTCCTCATCTACCCTTGTTATCAGTGTATTTAAGTGCCTGCCTTTGTTCTGTTCCTTAGTCAGTCGTTGATGCTGTTTGTAGGTAGTTTGTGGTAGTTTTGCCAAGTATGCTATCGTTGTCCCTGTGTCGTTCCCTGCCTTAGTCATTGTACTTTACCCGTTTTGTTTTTGACCTCTCATGGCTCCTTTGTTTTCTGGTTCTCCCTTTGTGTTCTGTTTCGGGTAATAAAACCATTTCTGTTATGTGGGTTGTCCCTCCATCATCCACTGTCGCAACAAGGAGAATGTATTGCAGACATGAAGAGCCATACAACCTTATCTCCCTAATGCAATTTGTAATATAATTTTACACTATATGATTGCATTGTGACTTCACTATATTTTTCTATTAGGAAATAGCTACAAAAAAAGTGCCTAGGGGAAAAATGGAACTTTTGGAAGAATGCACAAATACCATACTGTGCATAACACTGTGTATATAAACAATGTACACAGAGATCTGCACGTATGATTGATTAGTAAAACCCCAAGCATGTGCCTTCCTGGGGTTTGTGGGTGTTATTGCCGGTTTATTCCCTCTCGTCCTCTTTTTCAGCCCTTACCGCCCCCACTGTCAGCCCTTACAAAGAAAGGCCAGCAAGAGAAGGTCATCTGGACCCTTGAAACAGAAATTGCATTCCAGGCCCCAAAGTCCAAGGAGCCACAGATTTTGATCACCTGATTTTCATCCAGACTGACACCTCCAGCACCAGGCTCGGGGCAGTCTTGGTCCACAACTTTGGGGTCAAGACTAGGTGGTCACTCAGCTACAGTACTACCTTATGGGTCGACAGTTTGTGCTGGTCCCAATGTGCTCCTACAATAGATACCAGCGCTCATGTCACCTGATGTCTCCTCTCCGTAGGACGTCTTGTTCCAGGTGCAGCACTGGCCAGGTTGTATACCTGCCAGCGCAGATGGTATCTCCTTTTTCAAAGCCTTCTGGGGCTACGTCTTCTCCCAGCCTGTGGTGGCTTATATGGGGGCGGGACCCGTCATCACGGTGCCTCACCTGCGGTTCCGGCTGTCAGTCAGGACGTTCTGCACTAATTGCAGCACCAAAGTGACTGACAGTCGGACCCAGGCTCTACTCCTAATCAACCATGGCTAGAAGCCACCGATAAGGAAGGAAACCCCAGAAGGAACAGTGGAAGTTCAGCATAAAGAGAGCCGCAAGGGGAGGAGAAGTTTCCTGCTAGGACTAGTAGACCCTCTCTGATAGAAAAACTTGCCCGACAGTAGACACTGTAGTAGTAACATTCATGTCCCTCAACTGCCCTTGTTCCCCTTTTTAAACATTGTCCCCCCCCCCCTTTTAGATGAGCCTAGTACAGATTAGGGGGGGCCTGTATATCCGTTAGACCTGTCCGCACCTGCCCCTACCCCATAGCTTCCCCAAAGCACCCGTACCATCGAGGATCCCGCAACCTTCCCCCTTGGACTGTATTACTCCCTTTGTAAAACGAACACCAGCCTCTCACTCTCGTGATGTATCTGCTGCTTGTGCACTTATCTGTGCTCGTGCTAACACTCTGCCAGAGTTATCACTTGCTTACGAAATGCACTTTAGAATGAGTCATCTCGCCTTTATGTTGGCGGCAAGACCCGTACGGGTGGTATCCCTTTTATACGATTGCGTTTTTTTTGGATGTTACATTTAGCGATCTAGTCAATAACAGGGAGTGAATTCTGCAGAAACTGCCCCTGTCGCTCGGTCCCATACTCTAGCGGAGTGCTTTGTGTGAAGACTCCTGATGGATGCTCGCCCACCAGCTGTAAACCATCCTTGACACTCTGCCGCAGTGCTGAAAAAGAAACCTGGTGGTGCCACTACAAATTGTGCTAACGCGGTCCCAGGGCAAAGCCCGCTGATCGTGCAAACCCTAGTGCCTGCTGAGCATGCTACGTTTCTTGGTTGCAGGATTTTTTAATTGCATTCCCGGGCTATTCCCACGTCGTACTGCTTCTCATCACCTTTTTTACTCCGTGCTAGAAACACGTCCGTGAGAAGAGCTCAGTGCGTTTAAAGCGCCCGTTATGCCTTTTTAAGACGTCAAAGGTAATATCTAAGAGAGAGATGATCTGCCATCTGACTATTTCTAGGTCAGTGTTCATTCCTCTGCTGCTTTGTCATCCGGCTGCGTTGTGGGAAAATAACAGGTCAAACGTGACAAAGCCGTCCGTGTGGTTTTTTTTTTTTTTTCCAGTGGAGTTTAGCGTTGAGGCTGCAGAGGTACAGGAGGCATGGAAACGAGGAGGTGGAGGCGCAGCTTTTGAAGGATTCGTAGGCTTTTCCGTCCTTAAGTCTGCGAATGCATCATTCACTCACTCTTAGTCTCCTTTGAAAAACGTGAATCATCCTCTCTATTACAGCATGGCCTGATCCCCACTCCTCAGCAATGTGACGCGTTCTGCAGCAAAAAAAGAATATTACGAAGGACAAAACACAAGCCAGTCTCTATCGCACCATTTCAGGCATGTTGTTCATTCCTGCTGAACCAACAGTGAACCTGGTTCTGCATCACTGGATATCCAGGTCTGTCCTTTAAAAGAGCAATGTCTATTTTAGCATTAATCCCAAAAAGCAATTTAACCACTTATTTGCGCCAATGTTACAGAACTCTGTGACGTTTCGAATACCCTGGATGGGACGCTAGTCTTTAAAAACATTTTACGAATTTGTTTGCATCATGCATTTATTATTATTAACGATAGCGTTAAGCGTGATGTTTCTGTCGACTGCCGCTTACCGTGCGAGTGGCATTGCTTCGTGACTAATACGTGGCTGCAGAAAATTCATTTGTTCGCATGGGCAATGGATGATGTTTTTAAAGCGAGCATTAGGAAATCTGTATTCCACTCATTAGCTTAAAATGCTGGGTGGAGGCTAGGCCGAGATAGGAGCAGCTAATGAAAGTTGTTGTTCCGACGTAATCTAAGACTGCGCTGGAAGATGATTTTGCCAAAGGGCAGTGATATTATAAAAAGCGGAGGGCCCAATAGAAAAGTGCCGTTTTTCTGTACTGTGCCCAGTACACCCGAGCAGCTCATTATATGCTACAACATGAACTGCTGTTGCTTTATTTCTGCGAGGTCGCAATGACTGAGGAAGCGATAAACTTGGAAAGGTTACAGGGTCAGTAATCCCTGACAAAAATCATTGGCCGATTTTCTTATGGCAAAGCATTGCTATTAAGTCTTGCACAAATGAAAGGAAATTGAAGTCTGATAAGCTTATAAAAAAGATTAAACTATGGAGTATAGGCCCAGATTCTGGCATAAATAAGGCTTCTGTAATGGGACAGCTTCACCCAACTGCTTTACTGGGTACAATTTGTTTTATTTCCTGCAATCATAAGGGCTTCTATGGAACAAATTTGTAAATATTTGGCTTGCAACCTATTCCAGCCCCTGTCCATCAACTTTCTGTGACCTAGTGGTGATTTGCAACATAATCTTCACATTTTCTGTATTATAAATAATTTATACGTCAAAGTAGTTTCTTGTGAATGAAAATGGAACTGAAAACTGAAATATGAGCTTCCGTGTGATTCGGTTTCATGTAACATATTTTTACCCTTTGTAGATCATTTCACTCAATATAATACTGCTGCTGTTTCATTTTTTTCGGTTCTTTCGCTGTGTTTTAGTCTTAGTCTTGCTTAAATTGTATATGATCAGAGATGGGCAAAAATACATCAAAAGTATTTTGTTACAAATTGCGAATAGTTGCTCATAAAATGTAACAAAATGTGTGAGAAAATGTATTTAATTAAAATACAAGTAATTTCCCCTGAATTACTACCAGAGATGACCTGAAATCATACCCTGTCCCCCACACCACGATGCAAGAAATAACGCTGGTGTGTCTCTCCTCAGCATTGCCGGGATTGGTCCTCTCCCCTCAGTGCCGCCATATGCACACATGACGGTCATCCGGGGTGATGCAGAACCGAGACTCATCGCTGAACATGGTACAACGCAACGTGTCATCGGTCCGTGCCCGGTTATGGCCCCACGCCAAACGCCGGCTCTACACTGGTGTTAACGGCAGCCTACACATGGGACGGCAAACCCATAGCCCGGCTGATGCCAGTCATCGAGACCCGGTGCAGGGTGACACGGGCTGTTGTAGAGAGCCCAATACCTGTGTCCGGATGGCAGCCGCAGAAGTCATGGGGTTCTGTAATGCTTGGCGCACAATGCGACGATCCTTCCTTGGTGTGGTCTGTCTTGGGGGACCAGAACCTCACCTGCCCGTCGGTTCCGACATCGGGCGACTGTGACATCCGCATGCCCCACATGCTGAGCAACTGCACGACACGACCACCCAGCCTCATGCAGACCCACAATGTGACCCCTATCGAACCACGACAAGTGCTGGTAATGCTGTCTAATGTGTCTACTAGGCATCCCCTGTGTTTGGTTACTAGTCATGCCAGCTCATTGAAAATCAAATCATTTGCAGTACATACCCATCGCCGGTCTGCACGTGTACCAAATGACATCCAAATCGGACCATTACTTCTGCATGCTTAACTTCTGCATGTAAAATAGTAAGGGTACATGATGAATACGTGTACCATTACAGCCCTAGGAAGGCGTATAGTTACAAACTATACAGCTTGCTCGAACAGCAAATGTAATAATTTGCTTTACAGGTGATTTACAGGTGTTACCTGTGCGGTGGGTTGGCTGGGGTCCAGGGGACGCAGCCATGATTCAAATGGGATGATCTCGTGTCACCCACTCAGACTCAGAAACGATACTCCCTTCATTTATACCCAGTGTTTCGCACAGAATTTGTGGCGGCTGACAGGGGTGCAGTTGTGTCCGTATAGCACCTGCTTTAATTATCATAATGCGTGAATTTCCCGCTTTGTTTTACAGTCGGGTGCTGAACCTCTGCAAACTTAAAGAATAACCCGTACCCAGCCCTCACCAAGAATAACCTTTTTAGATGTATGCTCAATTAAAAGTCACCAGAGGCTGTGGCCCAAATGACGGTCAAACTGCTGTTTGCTAAGTGCTCCATTTTTCTGTCCTATAATGACATTCAGTGAGCAATATCTTCTTTTATGTCTTACTATATACTTTACCTTAAAGTAAATTGCACTGAGCACCAAAGCAGCTTGGATTACTGGTCATAGGAAAATTAAGTTTTCAATGAGCAAACTGGGCCCAGCAGGATGTTTCATGTTATTTACGTTAATCTAGTCAAATATGCTGATAGGCTGTATTTAAAAGTCTGTAAACCTGTGATCAGTGTCCTTAAAATAACAGGAAATAGATAAATTACATAGTTTTATTAAATTATTAATTTAAATTAAATACATGAAATACAATCTCTCAAAGTATGTTGTTAAAAATTGCATCAGAATTTTTCCATCCAGCAAAACACAAATGACGAAATACTTTTAAAATAATTAAATATGTATTTTAAATACATTTAATTGAAATACTGTCTGTCTCTGTATGTAGCAGTATATCATTATTTTATTACCCCTAAATATTTTCACAGTTATTTTAAGATATCACATACTTAACATGAAACATGTATTTAAGTTATAGGTTTTAATATGCATTTATTCATGAAGTTCAACGTGGGGCTTGGCTTTCTGTTGCCTTGGGAGTCAAATCCATTAGTAATGAACAATATCCTTTCCTCTCATCGAATTTATAAAGGATTTTTGATCACACTTTGAGGGACATACATATATAGTAGTACATGCTTACTTAATGTTTTAATTACCCAGTAACTAAGTGTTTGTTATGTACTGATCCTATGCTTATTCATCGTTAATTAATCATGATGGTTCATTGTTTCATTCAGGCACTATATTAGATAACAGTTAACTCAGTTTGTTAATATTGGTAAGACTTCACTTAAGGGGGCAAAAATTAACTCAATTTATTACTCAAGAACAAATCATGAACTAATATAGTTTTACCCCTGAAATACATGAACTGTCATGATTGATTAATGATGAACAATCATGGGATCAGTAAACACTTAGTTACTGGTTAATTAATGCATTAAGTGAGCGTGTACTTTTACATTCACGTCACCTCAGTTACGTGATTTTTGTTTATGATGTACACATTTTATGTGTATAGATGTTTTCTTCTTTTTTTCTCTAGAATCAGTCATTCTGTATATTATAAGCTATGTTCCTGGATGCGTGTCACTATCCCAGTCTAATCTCTGCCTGATTGTTGCTGCCCTGGCCTTGGGGTACATAGAGACCACCTCACATTCTTATGATAACCCCCTGATTCTTATTACATTAACTGAGTGCACAAATGCTGGCAAATTTGATCATGGCCAGTTGTAGTAAATCTGCTATTTAAAATATTATTGCTTATGGCACTATGACTCAGTCATCCAAGCTATTGTCTGCAAAGGTCAATAGGTATTAATGAGAACGGTGAAGGGTGGGGATACTCAGTTTGACCACTGGCAAACTGCTCAGTCATTGTTATTGCTGCCAAATATTCCATTTAGTTATAGTCTACATATGTTTTTTTGTTATTTTTTTTTTGCAGATGCTGCTATTTTTGTGTACAAAATACCTTGAGTGTTTGGAGCTAGACTGCTGTTCAGCTATTTAAAGTTAATTACATTTCTTTCAGAACATATAAAAAAAAATCTCTTATGGCAATGTCAGAACAAAGAGACTATTTTTGGTGTTGGTGTGTATTTGTCTCTTTTTCAAGCTGAACAAACAAGGATGGAACTACATTTGAACTTTGAACCATGTGACTCCCAAGGGGAATCTAACAGATATTTTTGCATACAAGCACAGTTCCCCTCAGAGGAAGGAACTGTATTGCTATTCTGTTTACAAGACAAAATCTATATTCAAACGCATCCCAAATATTACCTAATATTTGCTGAGTTGTTACTCACCTTTTAGGGAAATCCGGAAATCCATGATTGAAGAACCTGAAAATACAGGGGGTTGGTTTTTGGAATCGACTGGAGAGATGGCTTTAATTTCCCCTTGTCTCTTTTGCTGCCCAGCTCCTTGGCCCAGTAGGAGCCGGTTCTGGGTCTGGCTGGCGCCCGTGAACGGCGCGGGCTTGTCACTGTCCATTAAAGGTGCAAACACTGAGGCACAGAAAAACAAAACAAGAAGCACGGCCTCATTAACTCCAGGTCAAGCTGCATTAGGATTAAACACACAGGAAGGAACATGACTGGCACACTGCTACAGCAGCCAACCGCTGGGGGGGGGGATGTGGTTCAGCTCTTTCTCTCTCTCACACAAATGGATAAGGAGAGGAGTCAATGTCATCAGCTGGCCCAAAATTGGATTTTAAATCTGGTTCAGCTGCTTTGCTTGTAAAAAAAAAAAAAAATAAGAACATCATGCTGTGGCTGTGAAATAATGCTTATATGTGGATTATTCTTGAGTAAAAAAATCATTAATTGAGGTAAATTTCACGTACAGTGTATCACTGAAAAGAGCCTGAAGTAAGATGCTTTAGTACAGTAATAGCAATATCTGCATAAATGCTGTACTGATAACATTTCATGATATTTGACTTATTTATTTTGTATCTTAAGAAGCAAAATGAGATTTTATCAAATCCTTGTTTATTCACTCATTCATCTTCTATACTGCATGTCCTGTACTGGGTCACAGGGGTGCAGAGTCTCATTCGAATCGAAAAGACTCGTGACACTTGATAATTCATCAAGTTTCCTCGGGGCCCAGAGACGTGACACAGTCTGAGGAGTGACACCGGCGTGATGAATCAGGTCTGCGTGCTGAGCGTGGTGCTCCGGAGAAGGGGCCGACATTCGCCACGGCCCGGAACCTTCCGGCGCACGGGGAACGCGAGCAAAGCTGCAGCCTGAGATGTCGAGGTGAGACGAGCATCGCCAGCTGACTCACAGTCCCGGCTTCTGGTTCGACGGCGGGACTCTAATTAAACACAGTTTACATGCCACCCTCTGGGGCTCATGGGCTTTAGTTTCACAAAATGCTCCAGACTGATGAATGATTACTTCTTAACATGCAGCTGTCCATCTGTTTTGGGCTTACAGTGTCACTCTGGCTGCAACCCTCTTCTAAGAATAATCTGGAGCCATTTGTTTTAAAAACACAACCTGAATGAAAACAAGTGCGTCAATTTTATTAATTCTCTCTCTCTCTTTCTCTGTGTCACTCACTCACACACACACACACACACACACACACACATGGTTGGTAATCTCTTTGTAGTGACTCTCTATGTATTTCTCCATTCATAACGACCTTAATCCCCACCCAGCCCTAACCTTAAGCATCGGTAACCAAACAAAATATGAGACTTTTGGCATTTTCCTTTTCTTGATTGCATTCACAGATCTTTTTGGGGACCTGAGAAATGGTCCCCACAGCATCAAAATAACAGGTTTTTTCTTACATTGTGGGTAAAATTTGGTCCCAACAATGTAATACAGTATAACTATAATACGCCGACACACAGACACACACAGACGCACAAACCTGCAGAGAGAGACACATCCATAAAGGCATAAATCTAAAACTATATAGATTAGATTGAATAGATTTACTTTAACTATGTATTGTATCCAATATATATAGTTTTAGAACTTAAGTCAATATTCTATGAAACCATCCACTTGTCTGGTGTAGTTACTTTAAATAATTTTGTAGCATCTTTCAATGATTCAACAGGGCCTTATTTGTCAATTGTGCAATCTCCTTCAAACTGACAAGATTGTTTTGCAACTTACTGATTACCATATGTAACCATTCTAGTAAAAGATTTTTTAACCCAAGAGATATTTTTATACATATACAGTCCAAAGAATTCTCAAAAACAAACGCACATTTGAATTAAAACTTGCACATTTAGTGTATTCTATTGTCAGTCTAGGTGCTGAAGAAAGCAGGTGTTTGGTTATAGAACATTCCGGGAGTTAATTCCCCCAGGTCTGCCCAGAAGCACAGATCTGCTTCTCCAATTCCCTGCCTACCTGCTATTCTTTTACACCCTGCAAAAGACTTACATAAACTTACATAAATAAATCATCACGTGCTACATATCAATGATAAATAATGTAACACTGTTCCCAGTGTGCCAGTGCCTATACTCTCGGTGTGAATGTCGCAAAGTATACTGTATGCTGTTCGATGCCACTGCTTAGCCCCAAACAAATGACCGGGAGCTTCACAGCACAGTTTGCCAATTTGCCCGTCACAGAGCTCATAATGCAAGAGAGAAGCAGCCGTGATTATAAATGCGACTTTGGAGACCCTATTGAGACCCCTGGCTGTGATGTGAGTCTCGGTAGTGCTACACGTTCCGAGCACTAATATCTGGCCTAGAATCAATCAAATCGGGCTCCGGAGAGTCGTACCGAAGGCAAATGGATTATAATTACAACATAATGGTTCATAATTATAACATTAGAAAGCCAATCAAGAAATAATAGAGATGTAACACCTTTTGTATAGTGAATGTATGGTGATGATTATGATGTATTTGATGAACCCAAAAAGCACCACTTTCTGAAATAAAAAAACTGTTTCTGTTCCATTTCTAGTCCAGGAACAAATACAGGAGAAATGGCTGACAGTGGTAACAATCTTCTGGGGAATCTTTAACTTCTGTGGAATAACGGAGAGATGTTGTCTATTGTTTCAGCAAATGGTTTGCCTTTCAGGGAAGTCTAATGGGGCTCTGGGGCAGAAGGTGGGGAGGGAAATCGGTGAAGGACACAGCAAAACTTCTCCAGAGCATCAAGGCAAGAGCTTCTGTGAAAGAAACTTATAGGACTGACACATGCTGTGTTTTTTGTTTTTTGTTTGTCTCCCAGACTAAAGACAAGTTACTGGAAACAGCGGCTATGGCTTTCGACAGCCTACGGCGGCATGCAAATGTTTGGGCGCCGCATGTCAAAATGTCTGTCACGGTGAACACCAAAGCAAGTAAAACACGACCTAGTCTCCAAAAGGTATGTAAAGATGACACATTTCTGTAATACTTAGGCAAGATTACTTTTTAATTTCCACCTTCTACTATTACAAAATAACAAAAAAAGGGCTTGAAGCAAAGGTTTGGGCCCCTTGCATGATCAGTCTTTGGGTCTTGTTTGGGGAATTTTTCACCCATTCTTTCTCGCAAAAGGCTTCTAGTCCTGTGAGATTCTTTGGCCGCCTTACATGCACTGCTCTCTATACAGTACATCCATCCACTGATTTCTGATGATGTTTTGATCGGGGCATTGAGAGGTGCCTGGTGAGGTAGCCCATTGTGGATTCTCAGGTGTATTTACAATCATTGTCCTATTTTAGAAGCCACCCCCCTTTGATCTTGACTTTTATTGTGTAATGTTCCAGAATGTACTGCTATTAAAATCCAATCTTCTACCACCCCCTACAGCCTTCTCCTGCTTTGTGGGCATCAAATATTTTAGGCCTCAAGAATGATTGTGAACAAACCTAGCTCTAACCGGCTAATTAAGATCTGAGATCTTCATTCATTAATTTGTTAACCTTTATTTGACCAGACAAAGCATTAAAAACAGTTTTTTATTTACAATGATAGCCATAGTAAAAGTTATCTGTGAGCAGATCTCTTGGGCTACCCAAATTTCTGCATGGTACCCCCTCCCTTTTCGCACTCTAAAACCGTACAAAACAAACAGAGATCAGTTCTTCAACTGCTCACTTAAGTATTCATCCCGTCCACCCATTTTCCAACCTGCTTGTCCTATTGGATCGTGGGGGGTCTGGAGCCAATGGGCACGAGGCAGGAAACAACCCTGAACAGGGGGCCAGCCTATCGCAGGGCACACTCATACACCATTTACTCACACGTGCACACCTATGGGCAATTTAGCAACTCCAATGAGCCTCAGCATGTCTTTGGACTGTGGGGGGAAACCGGAGTACTTAGGTATTCACGGTAGCAGAAACTTTAACCAGGGGGTGCACAAACTTTTGCATGTCACTGTATGTCTGTGCATCTCTGTCAAAATAAGACAGATGACCAGGTGTTTTCAAGCGTTTCATTTTCAAAGAGTTCCATTGACTTCTGGTGATACTGCTGTAGATCACACATGGAGTGTTGAGTTTTCCACAGACATATTATGTTTTGTGGTGTTGTTTTCCTCATATGTCATGCTCAGCTATGTATGTAGATATGGACAATGCAATGTAGGAGTTTAACAATTATGCCAAGTGTCCAAAAGAACCATGTTCATAATCTCACGAGGCCCTCTTGAAAAAGCTAACAGCTCCTTATTGGACTCTAAATGTCAACCTGTAATTTATTTAGTTGCCTATTGTTTGCCTGAGCATTTATCTGAAGCAGAGGTGCCGCTAGAGATTTTGGGCCCCATCATATTGGGCCCCCAAACCAGACCGATCCAATTATGATCCTAATGTTTTAGGGCCCCTGTCACTTAAGTGCCCTTGGAATCCTCCTACCTTGGCCCCTGATCTGCAGCACCATAACGAGTCCTAATAACACCAAGTCTTTAGAAGCTGTATTAGTTGCCCCAACTGGCTAATTCGTGCCAAGGCTTCTTTTATTATTTTAGGCGTGATCGTATCGTCCCTCTGTCATGGTTTCCAGAAATGCGCATCGTTAGAACTGCCTTTAATCCAGCCAGCCTAACAAATGAAGTCTTACTCATAGTTATATTGGTAAGGGGGTTCATCCTCTACACTAATCCACAGCGATGAATTTCGCAATATTATCAAAGACATCACAAGTGAATGTATTGTTATGAAAAGGGTAACAGTCCAGCACATTGTCGGGGGGGGGGGGGGGGGGGGTCTGCGGGGTGGGGGACCCCGCCGGCTTTTCCCCCCGGGGGGGCTGGACCAGGGGGGGGGGAGGGGGGCGAGGG
>JAABNY020000136.1:15552509-15564592 GCA_015164015.2 Brevimyrus niger
GTGATGATAAAAGATAAGGTAGTAAGGAAAGGGGTAGGCGAAAAGGAGGGATAAGCGGGGGGGGGGGGGGGGGGGGGGGGGGCGGGGGGGGGCCTGCGGCAGCTTGGGGACCTCGTCAGCTTGTCCCTCCGGGGCGTCTGGACCAGGCGAGTGAAGAGTGAGCAGAGATGTCTTACTCATAACACAGTTTGAGGTAAACGGCCTGTCATCGCCAAGCCTCCTCTGATTATCTGATCCGCGAGATTGATGGTAAAATCACCAGGAAGTAAAATTAAATCTGCACCCCCCCACCCTCACCATTCTACAGCACTCCTTTCATTTTAGGCCAGTCATATTAACAAAGCACGCACAGGAAAACCTTTATCACTAATGTAACATATTACATACAGCGCTAGCAAAGCACTGGTCGTCCTCACAGCTAATTACAAACACCTCAGAGTCTCTTACTCCTATCTGAATGGCACTTCTAGGGAATAGGAACTTGTCTTAAATTATGTTCCCAATTACAATGTTATAAAACAATGCTCCTCACTGGATAACTTTAATATTTTTTTACTCACTCAGATGCTTTTTAATGGAAAAAAAGGCTTTGATTGAGTTGGAACATCAAAGGTACTCCTTCGTGAACGTGCAAGAACAGCTTTGGATGACACAAAACATGTTGTATTTGGTAGTTTTCATTGATTTGGGTATATAATAAATATTAAAGTAATATATCTAAATTCCTACTTTCCCTCAATGAAATACATTTTTTCTCTTATCTCAAGAGATTTACATTTTTCTCAGGCTTAAAAATCAGTTTTCGAAAATCCTTTACGACGAGTACCTAATCAACTTCGTTGAGCACATCAAATGAAAAGCCTCCACAGTTTTTATAACTAAGATCTTCTTGAAAGAACGAAGAGGTAGATACAGCACTACATGTTGCATAGTTACCTTGCACCTGCGGGGTTGGGGTTTGATATAATGCCCCCGCTCTCCGTGTGAGATTTCATATTCTGTGCAAGTCTCCAATTTACCCGTAGTGTCTGTGTGCCTGTGTGTCCTGCAAAGGACCGGCACCGATCCAGGGTGTCCCACTACCTTATGTCCTGCTGTTTGGGATAGGCTCCAGGTTGCCAGATACCCTATGGAGAACAAGTGGTTTAAAGATGGATGTATGAATATATGACATGTTTATGTGAGACGTTATATGTTTCACCTCACCCGCCTCATGTAAAAGTTTATTATACTTAAGACCGCTGGGACCGACATCTATCTGAGACGCCGTTGCTTGGTAAGACTTCGAGAAGAGACACATGGAAGAGGTGATCGCCTAAGGTGCACTGTTTTAATGTTTCTTAATTATTTTCTTATTTGGGGGTCATTTCCCAGAATGTAAGACATTTTTGTCTCCAGACGATCCCGGGGAGCAATTTAGAGTTATTACACATCATTTTCCTGCCATTATCTAAACACGTTTATTAGCAGGATGATAAAACAGAGGGAGTGGGTACACTTACAATCTGTGCCAGGCCAAACGCCCTCAGAATTACTATTCCGAGGAGAAACCCTGTCGCACCACAACCGGGACTCCGCACAGGGGGGCTTTCTGCCGCCATTAAATGCCCTCGCACACGAGAATGTCAAACTGACAAGCAAACTTAACCGCCTTTCTGATTTAGGTACTAGAAGCATGATGCTCAACCCCGGGTGAACTCGCAGGTGAAATGGAACATATACAGCGGAATGTAATGAAAGAAAGGGGTCGTAGGTACAATTTGTCTTGCTGAAGCAATTGCCAACAGAATGTAGGAGACTCAGCCTCCTGAAGGAAACCTATTGATCTCTAGGCTTGTTTCCCACAATGTAATAATGCATTTGTAAGCCATCCTTCTACATCTCATTTTCCCATAAGCAATTCATCTTTCTAGTAGAAGATACATTAGAAAGAAAAAATATATATACATGTATCTCAATTATACAATTATGCTATGTGCCCTATGATGGGTTGACGCCCCATCCTGGGTTGTTCCCAGCCTTGAGCGCATAGGCTCTAGACTCTAGGACATATGGTTTGAGAAAATGGATGGATGGATGGATGGATGGATGTAAATCAATCTATAATTTTATTTACCCTAAGATGACGGATTAGGTTGAGAATCAACCCATATAAAAATAACAAACCTACCTCAGATATCAGACACACTGTTCCACGAACCAACTGATTGCAATAGATGAACTCACTCAAAATACCGCATGCCCAAGTAGGAACGGTTTGATACATAATCTGAACCTGAATTCCTGCCAGATGATTTGTTTACAAACTGATGCGCTTTTCCGGCCAAAGTTTAATGCAATATAAACGAATTGATCCCAAGCAGCTCTCAAGGCAGCAAAAGACAAAGTCCTCAATCACAGAAAACTAATTACTGTTTTCAATTTGCAATCACCTGCGCCAAGAGAAATCATTGCTAGGGTAGACCAAGGACATAACTGCTTTGTTTACCTCTTCATCCTATCTGTAAGAGCCGGGTCTGGTGACATCACATTGTTGCCACTAAAGGCTATTTACATTAGCATAATCCTTCTGGCAGTAAGCAACTGTGCATTGAGCGATATGAGATGGTTACCTATCTTAAGGTATCAGACAATGCATATTCTATGTACAGTATTAGAACCCAGAAGCGAGCTGTTCTCTAAAGTGTGCCAGACACTTCTCCTGCTCCTGGTAGATAGGGGGATCACACTAAAGGGACACTCTGGAAGTCTGATTGGTTTCTACCAAGTGAGGTCAGGTAAAAGTATTGGGTGTGGTGGACAGAGGGTTCGGCAAAGGGCAGTTGAAGCAATCTAAGAAGAGAACAAGGTGTCCGTCCTGAAGGAGAACTCTGTTGATAAACTTTTAAAACTGTGCTGGTACAACAGCAAAACAACATGCCACGCTACAATACATAATGTATGGATTTATCCCAGCGTTTTCTACAGCCAGCCCTCTGTATCCACAAGTTCCAAGAATATCCTGAAAGTTTTAATTCTGTTCGTAAAACTTATGAACAAAATTGGTGACAAAGAACAGCCCGGCTGGAGTGCAGCACCCATTGGGAATGAGTCAACAAAACACATGGACCGTCCAGTAACCTTGTACAGAGCTGTTTCGATGTTCTTTGACAAGGACGGTATCTGCATTGTTCCTCCTGAACTGGAGGTTTAACCAACAGGCCCTCCTCTGCAGGACCGTGTGATCCCCCTGAAGTTGGAACGCATCCTCCAGTCCCCTTTCTTATTGACTAGGACCATCGGCCTAGTTTGCCAATCCAAAGACAACCCAAGACAGCCCAACAACATCAAAAGCTTTTAGGATTTCATGGTAAATCTCATCCACCCTTGGAGTCTATCCACTGCGGAGTTTTTTTGACTACTTTAGTGACCTCAGTCCTAGAGATGGGAAAGTTCCGCTCTGAGTCTTCCAGCTCTACTTCCTCCATGGAAGGTGTATCAGTGGGAGTTAGGAGGTCCTCAAAATGATTGTTCGACCACCTGACTACCTATTCAGGTCAACAGTCCCCATTCCTGCTTTAAACAGCATGGGTGAAGCTGTGCTTCCCTCTCATGAGTCACCTGACAGTTTACCAGAAACTTTGTGAGGCCTACCAAAAGTCATTTTCCATGGCTTCACCAAATTCCTCCCACATCTGAAGTTTTTCCTCAGCAATTGCCAAAGCCATATTCCTCTTAGCCTATTGGTTCAGATCCCTCTGCTTTGGTCCAGATCAGACAGGTTAGTCCTCCCAATCACACAATACCATGCAGCAGTATTATTACCCATGTGAGCAATAAAATCCCCCAACAGAACATTGACATCTCCTTTTGGGATGACTTCCAGCACCCCCTCCAAGGTCTTCAAGAAAGCCAGATACTCTGAACTGGTAAACAGGCACTGAACCAGGGGGCTGTATGTAGACCCTATCATCAGGTGCCTATCATCAAACTCCACAGTGGAAGAGAGTCCAACAACTCTCTAGGAGTTTGGTTCCAGAGCTTGAGTCGTGCGCTGAGATGAGCCCGACTATACCTAGTCGGTATCTCTCTACATCCCAAACCAGTTCAAGCTACTTACCCACCAAAGAGGTTACATTCTAAATGCCTAAAGCCAGATTTGGTAACCTGTACATGTTACCAAGGTCCATGAGGCCCTTCCCTTTGACTGCCACCTAATCTAACCCCACAGCCCTTCCTGCAGATATTCGGCTCAAAGGAGGGTGGAGTCATATTCTCTTTTCAATGTGTCTTGGGAAACCCTACCAGGGGCATTTGCCCCTCCATCATAGTTCCTAGGATCATAGTAACACACAAACATCTCCACCATGATAAAGTTGCAAATCATTTGCTACCTTCCTATTATGTCCACTTTCAGGTGTCTGT
This sequence comes from Brevimyrus niger, assembly GCA_015164015.2. Classification (NCBI taxonomy): domain Eukaryota; kingdom Metazoa; phylum Chordata; class Actinopteri; order Osteoglossiformes; family Mormyridae; genus Brevimyrus; species Brevimyrus niger. The sequence continues at coordinate 15,556,914 of JAABNY020000136.1, forward strand.
CAATAAGTGTATATTACACTTCCTGGCCAAAGAAAAGTTGCCATTTGAATTTATATCAACAAATACTTAAGAGCCAATGACTGTATCATTATTACAGCTCAGCAAAGTCCACCCAACCTCCATCCATCATCAATGGATTTTTCTCTTCCCTGTTGGCATGAGCATATTCCAGGACAAGAATGCCAATATTCATCGAGTTCAAATTGTCAAAGACTGGTTCTGGGAGCATGAGGAATCATTTTCACAGATGACTTGGTCACCACAGAGTTGTGACCTTTACCTCATTGAAGGTCTTTGGCATGTGCTGAAGGAGGCTTTATAGAGGTTCAACTCACTTGTCAATACAGGATCTCTGGGAGAAACTAATGCAATTCTGAATAAAAACAAAGGGTGAGATGTTGCATAAGCTTGTGGGAAAAATGGCATGACAATTGTGTGCTATAATCAAAGCTAAAGGCGTCCAATGAAAACTTCAAATGGCAACTGTTTTTTGGCTGGGCAGTGTGTTTACTATTGACTGTAGACGTAAATGCGATCAGACGTGACTCACTCAGGCATACCTTGATGCAAGACTGAACAGTATAACATATTTGTATAACTATTTACATAATATCTGCATTGCATTTGGTATTATAAGTAATCTAGATGTGATTTAAAAGTAAACAGGAGGATGTGCATATGTTATATGCAAACTCTATACCATTGAACATAAAGGACTTGAGCATTTGTAGATTTTGGTATCCAAAGAGGATCTGGCAGTAAGCAACTGTGCATTGAGCGATATGAGATGGTTACCTATCTTAAGGTAGGTATTCTACTGACATTGTGCAATCTAATACCAGAGGTGGAGATTTTAGGTCCAGAGAGTACAAATCCAGACCAGGATTTTATTTCAACCAACCAGTTGAGTAAAAAGAGTCACAGTTACAGAGTACTCAACTGGTTGGTGGAAACAAAAGGTTGGTCTGGATTTGTACTCTATGAACCTGAAATGTCCGCCTCTGCCAAATATATGCATTGGTTTAAATAGTGACATATGGAACCCTGAAGACCACGCAAAGTTACACTGATTTGGCATTGGTGGTTTGATGGTTAGGGAAGTGCACTTGTAATCAAAAGATTGCAGGTTTGAATCTCTGCCCACCAAAGCACCACTGAGTAAGATATTGCCCCCCAAGCACTGCTCCTCAGGTGCTGAATTAGCTGCCCCCTGCTATGTCACATATGGGGTTAAATACAGAGGACACATTTTGTTGTTGTGCTGTGTTGTGTCAACAATGACAATTGGTAATTAAATTCTAAATTGTTTACAATACATAAGTATAATATATAACTATAATAGAAATGATTGAATGTACCAAGACTGTGTGATCTATATAAAATGTAGGAATCCAAAGTGAACCTATTTGTCAAAAAAGACAAGAAATTGAAGAACATCATTGGTTCCAACTTTATGGTTGGCATGAGTGAAAAAGTAGGTCTTGAAATTCCAAGACCATTAATCCTAGATGAGGGGCATTTCAGTCAGATGATGCCTTAAAGGTTCATGCTATCAGATCGCATCAAATATTAATTACAGCTGTGCCTCTTTCAAATCCCTGGTAAATAATGCAAGTCTATAAAGAAAAGAAAAATCAAGACCACAGGGCAAAAACATGGCCTTAAAAATACATGTATGTCTCTAGGCTTGGCCAAGCATCTTAGGTATGATCACACACTATAACTAATGCAACAATGACGTTTAATTTCTGAAACTCACAAACCAACTGTTTTCCTTACATGTTACTAGCTTGGTTTAATCCCTGACAATTAGGATAAATCTAACGATGGGGGACAAGGACCAAACGACTATTCCATATTAATGTGCCGAATCAACACAAAATTCTGAAAAAGAAGAAAAGTCTGCAGATGTCATTAAAGAAATTATTTAAGGTGACATGAATTATGCATTCTAGCAAACCCAATTGTATGATAAAAGCTTTTGGGGTTGGAGACTTGCTGCCTTGGCTTAATTTTCATATGCAGTGAAAAATAATAAGCTATTATAAATTAATTTAGCTTACATGAAATGTGACTGTGTGGAACTTAGGTTGGTATGTTCTGAAGTTGATTTGATTCTCAAGATTGTATGTCTAAGTGATTAGGGTGTAGTTTCTATTATTATTCATTAAATATCCATAAGTGACATTATACACGATTTTTCCCCTGCAACGTTAACATAATTTGCCCAGTAGGATTTTAATGGTCTGCATGAATTTTTGGCAGCAATAATTTCACATGGCTAAATTCCCTTTATTCTTAACTCAAATCTGCACATGGAGCCCAAAAGTATGAGTCCCTGGAGCAGTGGAGCCACCTGTTGATAAGACGCGTTTACGTCAGCCTCTGCGATGGAGGAGTAGGAAGTGAGGGGCAGGGATGTAGACGCAAAGGTGCTTATATAGGAGCTGGAGTGCATTTGGACATTTGCGAGATACTAAAGTCTCCTCCCAGACTTTACTCCACCCCACGTTTTACTCTGTAGAGAGATATTGATTGCAACCTGCTTTTCATATAGGTTCTGCTACTAGGTATCCATGGTAATAATCACAGTATGATGCTGATACAAAAGCCCATTAGATTGATTTAAACTGGACGCATCCAGAAAGAGACGTATAAGCCTTCTCCCCCTGGGGACCCCCTACCGCCTGAATTATGATTTAACTGCAACAGGTGGTCTGCTCACATTGGAAAGGCAGTAATGACATATAAGCTGTGGTGCAAATACATTGATTTTTTTTTTTTTCACATTGCTGAGAGCCTGCCAACCACCAAGTCCTTTGACTACAGCACTTTGATAAGGTTACAGTAGCTATGATAGCACACTGGCTGTGGTCTAATGCTCTATGCAGTGCGGCGTCAGACGAAAAAAACAATTAATGCAATCTTGATATGAATCTCCCAATATGTATATGTGCGCCATGCTTTTCTCGATAAGCGCTTGGGTTGAATTTTTATATTCTTGCATTATTAGAGGTATGGAAAAGGCATTTATAAATTCCCCTTTGAAGTACTATTCTCACAGGGCAGTAACACTTTACTGGACGCACAAATAAAGAAGTAATACACGCTTTAATTAGCCAGTAACTAAATGATAGTTATGTACTGATCCCATGTTCGTTCATCATTAATCAATCATACTGGTTCAATGGTTCTTGTACTTCATGCAGTTACTATATTTGTTCATGGTTTGTATTTTGAGTAGTAACTGAGTAACTAAGTTGTGTTATGCAGAGGATCTTCTCAGACTTTATAAAAGCCCCTTTGGTATGATCCCACCACTGCCCATTCATCATAGTGTTACTGTATCTCCTGCTGGTAAAAGCAGGCTTTCAATGAGATCTTTTCTATGTTCATGAAGCTATTTATTCACTTGCTGGATCAGTGAATAAGACATGATCCATCCATCCATTCATCCATCAGTTTTCTCTACCCACTTGTCCTATGCAGGGTCATGGGAGTTCAGATCCTATCCCAGTGGCTTTAGGTGTGAGGCAGGGAATAACCCAGGATGGGGTTCCAACCCATCACAGCAATAATAATTGATGTTTATTTATTTTTAATGTATTTTACACAACCAGCTAGCATGAAAAAAAAATCACATGTTCACAATGTTCTACTTCCATGCCATGGTCACAATGTTCTACTTCCATGCCATAGTCACAATGTTTTACTTCCACACCATGTTCACAATGTTCTACTTCCATGCCAAGGTCACAATGTTTTACTTCCATGCCATGTTCACAATGTTCTACTTCCATGCCAAGGTCACAATGTTCTACTTACATGCCATGGTCACAATGTTCTACTTCTATGCCATGGTCACAATGTTCTACTTTCATGCCATGTTCACAATGTTTTACTTTCATGTCATGTTCACAATGTTCTACTTCCATGCCATGGTCACAATGTTCTACTTCCATGCCATGGTCACAATGTTCTACTTACATGCCATGGTCACAATGTTCTACTTCTATGCCATGATCACAATGTTCTACTTCCATGCCAAGGTCACAATGTTCTACTTACATGCCATGGTCACAATGTTCTACTTCCATGTCATGGTCACAATGTTCTACTTCCATGCCATGGTCACAATGTTCTACTTCCATGCCATGGTCACAATGTTCTACTTACATGCCATGGTCACAATGTTCTACTTCTATGCCATGGTCACAATGTTCTACTTCCATGCCAAGGTCACAATGTTCTACTTACATGCCATGGTCACAATGTTCTACTTCCATGCCAAGGTCACAATGTTCTACTTCCATGCCATGTTTACAATGTTTTACTTCCATGCCATGGTCACAATGTTTTACTTCCATGCCATGTTCACAATGTTCTACTTCCATGCCATGTTCACAATGTTTTTCTTCCATGCTATGGTCACAATATTCTACTTCCATGCCATGTTCACAATGTTCTACTTCCATGCCATGGTCACAATGTTCTACTTCCATGCCATGGAAACACTAATGGAATGCCAGTGGCAGACTAACCACATAGGTGTGAAACATGCAAAATACGAGGGAACAGACGAGGGAACAAGGAAATCTGCATAAAATGCTCTGAGCCCTGGAAACAATCATTTACAGTGAGAGAACTGAGGGACCAGTAGCCCCCAGCCCTCAGGGCCCCCATTGACACCCCATTGATGTTCCACACGTGTTCTGGAGTCCTGCTTGTGACACATCTCCTGGATGATTCACCAGTCACATGACCCCACTTCTCTTCCACCGTTCCTTCTATGAGATACTGTAAGTGCGCTCGACACCTCTGCCACTCGATTTGCGTGGCTCCTTTTCAGCACTCCCACACAGCCGTCGGCTGTGCCGCATCCTCTGACCCATCCCTCCCGTCCTGCTGTCTGGGCTGCCCAACATACAAAGAGCCGGCAATTTTACTTTTCGTCAGTCTTTCGAGCTTCTCCTCGCCCTCGTTCCGCCGCTCGCTCCTGAGTAGCTGCGTTGATGCGCAATTGGAAAGTAATTTAATTGCAGGAGATTGAAGAGCTGTCTGTTTGCAACACAATCTATGGTTTCCCCAGTAGCGCAGTAGTATATGCAAGGGAGGACAGTGGGGATCTGGTATTGATCCCCGCTGTAGCGCATTAGCTAGAGGGAAGGAGAATGCGATGGGAATGTAAAGTACACCATTCTGGTCTCTCTCATTGCTCTTTAGCGACATCTACAGTCACGCGGCCCCTGGCAGGGCTGCGGGTGGAGATCGAACGGAGCTTGTCCCCCCCCGTGAGTATGTCGCATTGCTTGATGAAGCCCTCAGAGTGAGAAGAAGTGGCTGTTGACGCAGATCATTTGCGCGTTGCGGAGGGTCGGAAACCCTGTGCTGCAATGCGACCGTCCCCGCGATCGTCACGGGGGGTCTTAAAAGCCCCGTAAAATGGGTGCGCCGCCGACATCAAACAATGTGGACGTGCACGCCATAGAAAGCACAGGCGCATTCGGAAACGGAGTATCGCAGAAGTGCAACAGCTCTTAAAATCTCCGCAGGTATTATCTGTGACTAAAAAGAATGCGAGAGTCAGATTACAGCACAGAGGACAGGAAGAATGCAAAGCATCATTGTATATCTACGTAAAAAAAAAAAAAAATATATATATATATATATATATAATTTATTTGGTTAAATTGTTAAAATATTTTACTAGCACCAAGCTTTCTAGGAAGGACAGTATCTCAGTAAATTTTAACTTGAAGGAAACGAACACTACATTGCAACTTATTGTAATGCTGTGCTGTAAAATGGGGTTAGTTAATCTCATCTCCCGGCATGCATATGATTAAGAATGACAATTCCCGCTCTTCCATTATAGCTGAAAACGAGGCCTCACAGCAGTTGTAGTAAATTCATCTCAGTGAAAGGCCCTTAATTGTCAATTCGAGCAGAATTTCAGTCAAGCTGGTAGAGGACAGGAAACGAGCCTAGTTTGTCACTTACACAGTGGATGTCAAGAATGGGTTGGAGTGACCTCCATCATATCACCGAGGGAGAACAGTAACTTATATAGTGTTCTTGGCGATGGCCTTTTCATCCTCTGATGCATTTTACACAGCCTGGAAAATGTCCACGCCGGTGAACAATGACTCATTGCACTCGCACTGCAAAATTACAGACTTTCAATGTGCACGAGAAAGAACATCAGCAAATTGCTTCTCATTAGCACGAGGGGTCCAATACCTGCCACAGTGATTGAAAGAGCAAAGATTTATTCATAACTCTGCATCCGGGAGATCCAGTGTTTCGTTAAAAGACGGAGGAGAAGCCTTTTGTTCAAGATTGTGAGCAATTAAAGCTATGAAAGGAACGATGAAAAAAGGAGAGAAGCGGCTTATATCTCACACATCAATGACTGGGAAGAATCTGTATTACAGTTTGTATCAATAATACTTATTTTTTTTTATTTCGGTCATTTGTAAATTTTTTTGTCATTTTTAGTGCAACAATGAACAAAAGTGAAACAAATAGGTAACTGAAAGAGTACTAAACCGAACAAACATATCAAACGAATGTAACAAAGGACCCTTCTAGCCTCTTCAGATATATATGTATCTGTCCTCTGACCACAACTATACTTTCCCAGTGTCGCCAAGCACTTCCTCTCCCTGCCATTCTAGCTAGGCAACAAAATATGGATCGGCTTTTCCCGGTAATGTCATAATCGCAGAGAGCTGCACTGCTTTGTATTTTTGGCATCCCAGCAAGCGCTCGACATGACTTAAACACCTCACAGCCACTTTAATCAAATGCCTCGGAATGCGTCCAGCCCACGGCGAGGAGTAACTCAAGGTCTTGCTGGGTGACAGATTACAGAAATGCCTAAGGTTTGGGGGGCCGAGGGAAGCGGGTGCTCTGCAAGTCAAGCCCTTGGCAGACGCTAAGTATTCCTCACTGAAACGGCCAAAAAGAAAAATAAGTCCGAAACGCAAATCTGTAACTGTAATCTGAGTTACCAGTCTATAGTCATTTTCAGAAGCCTGTATTGAAGAAAAAAATAAAAACTGCAAACATACTAGAGGAACGGGATTGAAAATTATTACAAAAATGTGCTCCAAAAATATTGAAATGAAATGAAAATAAAATTAAATTAATGGAATCATTGAAATGGAAAAATGAGATGAAACGACGCTTCGTTTGCCATTTGCACAGGTACAGGTACAGGTACAGGTACAGGTACAGGTACAGCTACAGCTACAGCTACAATGGAATGATTCCTTTCACGTTTCCAGTCTTGCTTCTCCTTTCAAACATGAACACTGACATGTATACAGCTGAGGAGTGTTTGGGGTCTGAGTGGAGGCCATTTAATCGGCCCCCTGGAGTATTTGAATTTGAGATCGTCCACTAGAAACGACGGCACCACCGACCCACATGAAAAACAGAATGCTGGTATCGAAATCTTAAAGGTATAGTACAGACTGAGTGGTGTATTTAGTTAGTAGAGCACAGATCTCCATACAGAATAATAATTGAACTGATAGGGCCACTAGATTTCCAGGGACACCATCTTTTCTTTTATATAAAATTTGCTTCATTTTTTCCCCCCCATGATGGTCATTCCCTTTTCAGCTTCTCTGCTCTGCTTTACACCACTACCTGCTATCTGCCAGGAAACAGGG
>JAABNY020000136.1:15576039-15586056 GCA_015164015.2 Brevimyrus niger
TGCCGGGAGATGGGAGAAGAGCACGAAATAGACCGCAAAGAGCGCCACCCCCCCCCCCCCCCCCCCCAGCCCCTCCATTCCGGTCTTTGCTGAAATCCTCAGTCCACACTGAACCACGGAAGTATGCGGCCATCGTCGCCGTTGTTTTATCGAGAATACAAAAGTCACGAGGAAAGAGCTCTTTAAAAGTTAATAATGATGAAGAGTTTTAATGAAGAGAAGTGTCGGAGAGTTATAATATCAGTCCTAACATTATAGTGCTTTTATACCCCAGACTCAATCGAGCACCCGTTCTCTGGCCCTACAATCACAGGCAGTAATTATTGTTTCCAGCAATGACTGCTAACCGATTCCACGATGAATCATGATCTCACAGCTGCTCTTCAGAATATAGATAATAATTACACTGACGATATCTGACTTACTCCTTTCACGCTTTTTTCCAATGTGGATATAGCAGAGAAAGGGTGTATTACAGCTCTGAATAAAAATCAATGAGGGGAGTCAGAATTATTCGAGTGGCTTGAAAGGAGATAAGGGGTGATAAAGGAAAGAAAGACTTTGCAGGTTCAAAAAAGTTTCTTTGATGTCACAAAAGCTATCCATTGCAGAGGGAATTTATCAATGTTAACTAATGATTGGATATCAAATATAATGGGTACTTTGATATCAATTAATGGAGGTGGACCCTGTTCCTGCCTTTATTCAGAGCGTGATAATCAATTCATTTTTGTGCTACCTTTTCTGACAAAGGTAATACATTGCACACCCCAGAGGGACCAGGTAATGTACATTAGTTTTCCCCTTACAGGTTATAAAGGCTGACCGGCATTTAGATAATTTAACATGTTCATTCATTACATAAAACGGAATACCAGCACAATACCTGCATTCCCCATATATTGAAACTGTGCTGTTCCTGTTGCCCGACTTTTGCATGCATAAATATGACTAAAGTTTAGTAAGGCTTGACAAGGCCAAGAAAAAAATGTTTGCCAACAGAATATGCATTAACAATATTAGTGTAGCAGTTTTGTAAGGGTCTTCTGGAGACCAGTTACATTTACCAGGGCTTATTAAAGTATTCAGACAAACACTCTAAAGGTTGTTCTTTTAGAAAATGAATTTTTCTCTCAATGGCTGTGTGATGAATCTCAAATAGCCATCAGTTACTCTAAGTGACTCACAATGAAGTGGAACTGAAAAAGCGAATCCATGCGCAATTTACAGAATGAAAACAAGGTCACTTATTTTTCCAGCCCACTAATTGATGAGGCTGCATTTCTTGTGTATATTTAATTGTGGAAACATTAACATTATACATTTGTTTGTGATGCACCATAATTAAGAACCGAAATGGCATAAAATTCAACCCAGAACCAATAATAGTCGAAAATGAAGATGCGTGAATCTGTCTCCTGATTGCAGCGATGGATTCATAACATTATCGATGTTATCTACAACAAAAAGCTTACCTGCAAGCACGCAATGCTGACTCATTCAGCCCCTCAGCAATGACGGTGTAATTTGCTTATGAGTAAGTATTTCTTTGAGTTGGTTTTCAAAATAATTATAGAGCTTTCACCTAAGGACATAGATGGGAAGTGACTGGAGCAAAGCAACACCACTCATCATGCAGATTTCATTTTTTGCGTTGCCCTTAATCTGCCCCCTGTCATTTTTTGTTTGTGCTTGTCGATGAACTCTTAATATTTATAAATATTAATGAAGGTCTAATTAGCACACTGGAATAAACAGGAATAAATACCAAATATCAAAATAATATCAAAAATATTTATCTTGCTTTCGTGTTTGTGTCCTTCCATTTGTATATTTAGACAGCAAGAAGAAAAAAAAGAACGTTTTTTCATCTATATTTAATATCCCCCAATTAAATTTGTTTTTAACATGAACTTTGATGTATTTTTAAAAATAGGTTACTGTAGTCCCCGATTCAGACGCTGATTTTAAAATGTAATGAACGTCTGTTTATTTGTCCATGCAAAATAATGTTTAGAATACTTCCATCTATTTCTTGCAGACTGAAATATTTGTATTCATGCAATTGACGTTAAAGAGCATTTTGTTGAGAGCGGCGGAAATGGGGATGAGGAGGAAGACGTAGATGTTTAATGTTTGCGGCGTTCGCCGACACACGCAGCACATACTGTAAGTGGCCTGTCGAGAAAACGTAAACACGGCGAGAGAGAGAGAGAGAGAGAGAGAGAGACAACAGCGGCAACAACACAAGTCTGCTGGACAACGACGTCTGTACTGTAGCTGTTGATACTCTTTTGAATAAACATTGGCAACCGATCGGTGGCAAGCAAACCTGGAAAAGCCTGGACATTAGCCACCTTTATTCCAGATGACACTTTTCTGTGCGATTTAAGGCACTTATGACATCGCTTTCCCAGCAGAAGCAGCGGTGAGGCAGTAACAGTCTGCTGTACTTGCCTGTTAAAATGTTATAATTCAGCTATAGAGAGGTGGGGAGGATCGCTGTAAAGCCTTCCGCTGGAGCGCCAAATGGGCAGACACGCCCTTATTAGGCGTTTTATTGGCTGGGAACAGATGGCCCAGCTGAAACGCATGTTAGTTCGGAACCTTTAGCCCCCATGTTGGGGTGGCCAGGTCCCCTTAGACTCCAGACATAATCATCACGAACAGCAGCAAGAAATTCTAGGATTTTGTTTTTAAGGTAGTGGGCATCAGCGGGGCCATAACTCATACAGAGGGGCCAACCGCGTCGTACGCCAACTTGGTTTCGATCAGTGAGTGACAGGGGAGGGGCCGCTCTGTGCACCAATCAGCTTTCAGCTGGCCAGTGCCCCGGTGTGATTATCCCTGCATATACCCCTATTCAAATACCAGAAAGGAAACTGCTATTGTAACATCAAACAAGCAAAATGGAATATGGAAATGGTATACATGTAAAGTCATTCAGCACCCAATTTACTTCAAAGCTCACTTTTTACATGTCCCTTTCAGATGAATAATTAAGGCCTTTACAATCTTGCCAAGGCATTTTAAAACTCATGTTTATTACTCACATTTATTATCTTCGTCATTCACGCAATTCCATTTTTTTTCTTCTGTTCAATCTGATGACCTTTGCGAAGAATTTTCACAGAAAGAAGGCATTAGGAAGACAGGGTGACCCAGGAACACATGGTATAAGAAAAGGTTCCGTTGGACATATTTCATCCTCCTATTGTGCAGAAAAAAAAAACACTGACTGGACCATTCATTTGCAAATATTTCTGAGTATCACCATACTATAACACTTTAAATACTACTTTAAGTCCTGAAAGTTTCACATTTACAACGTTTATTTGGGTTACAGTATCAGAATAAGTTGTTTCTTCAATTTTCCTGAGTGTCAAGTAAAAATGAAAACCGTCATTCAATAATTCAATTTATGAACTCACAACAGAAGGAAGGAATGTATATTTTCTCCCCAGCAGCAGATTTAAGAATAACAAATAAGCCAATAATAGCAAAAAGCAATAAGTCTCACCCGTCACAAGCACCATATCAGACCTGGTATCATAAATAGATTCCTCTCTAAAAAAGACTTATAAGTGTTCAATCCTCATTTCCTATAAACCTGCAGTTTGTTTATTACCGACAGGAAAGAATCCTTCTGACTTTCACCACAGAAAAGAATGAAAGGAATTTAATGGGGAATCATTAAGAGATGCACTGGTGAAAGGCAAAGGGGCAGGCTGCGCTGCTGAGAACTGGGTTCCACGCTGGGTTTTATGCTGGGTTCCACGCTGGGTTCCACGCTGCCACAAAGTCTAGACGCGGGTCAGCGTCCCACACAAGCAACCTGTGGCATCTTTTTTTCCACACACAAGGCTGATTTACCAGAGATGGCTTGCATAGTGTTAATAAGGAGGCACGAATAGCTGTGAAAACAAAGGAAAAACCAACAACAAGGTGCTTAATGGGCTCTGTGTCTCCACAACAGACCCATTCATTGTGAGTCACACACATGCTTGTCTAGCAGCACAGAACAATGTAAAATATGGCTCACCTGAGCATACTGTATGTTCTTTTTTCTGTTATTTTCCTCACAAAAGTGCATTTTACTGGAATAATTATGCATTCATATACTGCAACCTAACCACAGTATTGCTCTATGTGAAGCTCTGAATAATAGCTGGTGAAACTACCTGCTAATACTGTAGATAAACAATATCAGGTCCCTGGTTTTTGCTTCGCCTCTCAGACCATCAGGAATGCTGCAGTTCTCGGATACAGGGCTAGCAGAATCACTAGCCTGACATGCCAAGACGATCAAGCTTTCCCGTCAGGCTAACAAACTGTAACATCACCCTGCCCGACGTGCTATTAGAAATGATCACTTATGTAAAATAACATTCCCACCTCTATTTGCCCTTTCTGCATCTTGATGATGGTTTGTCTTCTGGGAACTGTACGCTTAAAGTCTAATTGATAGGGGAGCTGAAATTTGTTGCGCAATTGCGCCATCTTGGTGCACTGTCAGTGATAGTAATAGCGTAACCCAAGCATGTTAAAGCAAGCGAGTTAAGGCAAGCAGGGCTTCATTATCACACCAGTCATGTACATTGCTTTTGGCTACGTGAAATACCATTATAAGAACATAATAATACATAAACGTAATATATAAAAACAAATTAAAAGCAAAAAAAATGGGGAGAAAATGGATATTACTGGATGGGACCCATAGACACTTTCATTTATGAGGATAATGTTAATTGTCTGGTTTTTCAAATCATAACATTGTGGGTAACAATGAAGCAAGTCTGGAGGTTCAGTTTCTTTACTTCTGATTGGGCACAAAAACTGTGGAGGAAAAAGTGTGGAAGAAATATTTTAGTGTATTTGTTCAAGTACCAGTGTATGTGTCACACTTATTCATCAGTTATTGTTATATATTGTTACATTATTTGCATTGTGTAATGGTAACATTAAGCGATTACAATTCTCTCTGTGCTGTAATGTTAACATTACAGCATTGTGCCCGTTGTCATTGCTATTGCACCAGATTTCATTTGATTGCACATAAGTGAATGTGTTTTAAAGGCAAATTGTTGATCGATTTAGTTTATCCCTGGATGTGCGGCTGCAGAGTCTGTCCGAGGAGTTTGCTTCTTCTCGCTCTCCTCTCCTGATGTCTGTGGTGCTGACTGGCTGCCATGTCCCAAGTTCACTGCCGGTGCCTAGTCAGCGTTGCCTCTGTGTCACAACATGCGGGAAGAATGACCCAAAGGTGAAAGAAACAGAGGCTTTATTGACCGCGAAGGGATCAAAAGCGGGAGGACTGGAATAAGGAAGGGCACAAGCAACAGGATGGTTCAATGTCAATGACCAGACTGGGGTTGACAAGACAAACAGATACTTAAATTCAAAGACTAATGAGGGGCAACAGGCAACAGGCATGGCTCAAAAGGGCTACACTAGGGAGGAGACTGGAGGGTCAGGGCACCAGGGCAGAACGGACATGACGCGTGAAAGAATGGCCCTTAGGGTATGTATCTTCATTTTTTAATGACTTTATTAAATATATCTACATTTTTTTTTTTAAATAGTCTTTTTAAAGGGCTAGTCAAAGTTTATTTCGGGCTACCAGGGACTTTTAGTGAGCCCTGGGATGTATGCTTTCACCCGAAGATAACCCTAACAGATTATACCATTCCCTTCCCACACCAAAATACCATCATCAGCCCGGGTACAATTCCATGTGAAAAATCAAGCAAAGCTTCAGTAAATCTCTTGTTCTACACTCACAGGCTCCTTTCTCAGAGTCAGTGAGACCTGAGATACTTCTAGCTAAAAACAGCTGGACCGGTTTGATAATCTATTCTTTGTGGAAATACATGCTTTTGATATGCTTTGCATGGGCCATTTACTTGAAGGTTCCCTTTATTTTGTCAGTTACGGTACATGGTACAACTAACCAATCACAGATGGCATTGTGGAGTCTACTGACCCAGTACATTAGCATGACAGGGCTCATGCTGGTATTCAGTTTACTACTTATGGCTCTAAATATTTATCAGATTATCATTTCAACAGCATTAAATAAGTTCTTGCATTATGGCACTCACGACATGTGAAGACGTGATGGGAAATGCCTGTAGCTATATTTCATGTATTCCTGTACCCGCATCTAAAGAAAACCAAATGAAACCGAAAATATCCAGAACTATAGACATTTTATAGGAGATCGAGGATGAAAATTTAGGTCAAGAAACAGCTGCCTTGTTTCCTATGCAGTAGAAGACATACAGATAGCTAAAATTTAACACATTTATGTCTTGACTTCCATCGACAATGTCAAGTTAACTTTCACAGTGGACACACTGCAGAAAACAGGAAGACAACAGACCACGAAGCTTGCAACCGGATCGACGAATCCAGGACCAGGTGCATGAGAATCGAAGGCCAGTGCGGAGCACTGGTGAAAAAGCAGCAACAAGAGCCAGGAAATGGGGCTTGACATTTAGAAACGACTGATCACACCACACCTAAAACAAAATGCCAGCCGCCCGGAACACCAGTTGTGAAATTCTGCTCGACCGTTACGGGACCAAGACAGGGACAAACGTGGAAAGGAAAACGCCGGCAGAGAGAACAACGAATCCAAGGAGGAGATGTGTGCGGCCCTCAAGAAAACCCCAGAACTAAAAGGCCGACACATTAAAGCCCGCAGCTGAATCCCGAACCAAACTCAACACTGAGTATTTCTGTCACAAACGATGCTAAAGAGACTGACCCCTGAGACCGGCCCCCTATTCAGTCTAAAGAAGATTATGATTTACAGAACATTAACCTGCCAGACGGAAAACAATTTTTTGAACAAAAATCACCTATTGTTTCCCCACCTTCAGACTTGTCACCTCGCCTGCTGCCAAGTTTCCCTTTGGTTGGCTTGTTATCCCAAATAGATCCAGGTGCACCTTATTAATTGGGGCATTCCAGCACCGCTAATGAGGGCGGGAGCCCCCCAGTTCCTGCTGAGATTCAGCTCCACGCCGAATCACAGATGTAAAGGTTCCTTTCTAAAAGGATTACAGATTCTTTCTGCAACAGATTTCTATTTTTTTTCCGAAGTCTTCTTCAACAGAGGAACTGCCTTCATGCACGGGCACTTGTTCGTATTTCATTTAATTTGTTTTGCCAAAGGGATTATCGGAGGCCGGCATCAGGCCACCCCAGGAAGCAGGTTTAGCCCTACATGCACCCATGTACAACAGCATTGAAATAAATTCGGCTTGTGCATTAACAACTTGACAAGTCGAAGTTTTTGTGAAGCAACAAGCTCGTAAACATTTAGGAATAAAGAGTGGCATGCAAAAACCTTGTATCAGCATGCCATTTTGCCTCCCCCATATTACAATTAGAATTGTAGTTATTATGAAACCAAGGAGGAAACCATAGTTTTTATGGGTTTTTTTAGTGCAAATCAGTCTGATGATGATGTGTTGCTTTGTGAGAAGGGGCGTGCCAAGAGAAGGTCGATCAACGGCATATTAGCAGCCTATCATCAAGATGATAAACTGCCATGTTATCACATGCAAATCCGTTCGTTTGTCACGACTGAGTACCTAGACTTTTGAAAATTTCTCTGTACTGTATAAAAAAGTCACATGTTTTAAATGTGAGTACTATTTTTGAAGAACAAGCTAATAACCACCATTAGCTCAGGGTAAATAAGGTATTCTTACTCTTAACTTGCTAATTTTACTTGTATATCCTCAGCATATCGAAGCCATGGTATTCTAAAAATAAGTAGTTCTGTTCGTCTATCTTCTAATGAGATATCCAGGTCTGCGTCACGGGGAAAATATTAACTGTAGAAAATGATTTTTCAAAATCCAAACATTTACACGGGGCAATAAACAGTTTGGAATACATCAGAAATACAATGGCAAATATAATTCTGCAGAAGTTTGGTTATTAGCATTGAGCCAGTAAGTCACTATGCATACAGTATATCTGGACTGTGTAGCACGGTTGATACTACAGGCTTGCATGATAAATGTTTAAGTATGAGAACTGTAATCATTTTCAATGGTAAAACGAACTTTGCATGAATTGTACATTAAGGACTTTTGTTCAGGTTTTGCATCTTGCACTGATTTTCCACTAGATGCCTCTTCAGATGCTCTTAAGATCGTTGTATAACCGGGTGCATATATGACAAAAACTGACACAGGAATCTGTGTGGAATCAAGCCAGTTTCAAAAGCTACTTGGATGCATTTATGCCATTGTTTCCAGAGCACTGACATGAGAAAGATAAAGAAATGTAAAATGTGGGACGTTCCCAAAAAATCTGCGACGGTTTAACTGCACTAATGAGGGAGAGGAAACACGTTATCTTCACATTTACACGATCTGCTCAAATTACCTTCTCACACTAATTTAATGGCTTTGGTAGCTCAGTAAGGGCGCTACCGTCCTTGGGGTTTGCCATTTGGAAACGGCACACCTTGCGTTCGATTTAAGAATCACCTCGTGATGTTTGACGATTCCCATCTCAGTACTGGGATGTGACTCATTCTCAGGCCACCAGATATGTCTGTCAGGATCTGAATTGAAAAGGGGTGACTTTCAGAGTTTGTCAGAATAAGCAAAAGGGGAATTATGCTGATAAGAGAGCTTACATAAAGTTCAAGGGAGAATGCTGCTGTTGAGATAATTTTATTCTTATAAAGATTTATTGTAACAGCCTTTGGATATGTAGAGGACATCTGAATAATGACATTACATTTGTTGCCCTGGATTCTTCAGTCCTCTTTAAATACCTTTAAGAAGAAGAAGATGATGATGATGGTGATTTAGAGTGGTTTGGTGTTGACTGGCTTGGTGACCCAGTTAGTGGGTAGCCCTGTTACCTCCTTTTACTGCATTGATTACCTCTCACAGTCCAAGGACGTGCTTTTATGCAAATTGGCATTTCTACATTGCTCATAGGGTTTTAGTGTGCTCATGAATATATTACGAACCTTTTTATTTTTTTTTTGGTCTTGTGGGGACACTTTTCCCAAGCTCCACAAGAGAAATGGAGTCTTATAAAAAAAAAAATATATGCAAATGCAATCAAAAAACTAAAAATGTCAGACGCTTTGCATTTTGTTTGGTTACTTAAGGTTAAGGTTAAGAGTGAGTCGGGGTTCATACACAGACTTCAAGATGGAGTTGGCCCAGCCTTTGCACCTATAACAGCTTCAACTTTTCTGGGAAGGCTGTCCACAAGGTTTAGCAACGTGTTTATGGCCGTTTTGACCATTCATCAGAGCGTTCGTGAGGTCAGGCACTGATGTTGGACGGGAAGCCCTGGATCGCAATCTCCGCTCTAATTCATCCCAAAGGTGTTGTAGCGGCAGTCCGTTGGGTTTCTTGCATATCACCTTTTGAAGCCAGTCAGACGACCAGTACCGTAAATGCAAGTGAGACCAGATAATCTTTTAAAAAATGTTTACTCGAAAACACAAAGACTCGAGACTGTGTTGCTTCCTACATCTCCGGCTTCAAACTAAAACTATGTCCAATCAGCTTTAGTTTTAGAATTTATACATCACTATATTATGCATTTTAAAAGCAATATCTATACATTCTGATGAAAATAAATAATAAAAATAAAATAAAGTATTTTTAACCCTTTTAAAATTTAAATTATTCCTCAAAAGAGTTTCATCTGTTTGGCTCTTGCAGGTGTTCTGTCAGGTTGAGGTCTGGGCTCTGTGCAGGTCAGTCAAGTTCCTCCACCGCAGACTCGCTCCACACCATAATCCCCCCTCCACCAAACCTTACACTTGGCACAATGCGGTCAGGCAAGTACCGTTCTCCTGGCATCCTCCAAACCTAGACTGATTAACGTGATTCGTCTCTCCAGACAACACGTCTCCACTGCTCTGGAGTCCAGTGTCGGTGTGCTTTACACCACTGCATCCAACGCTTTGCATCGCACTTGGTGATGTAAGGCTTGGATGCAGCTGCTCGGCCATGGAAACCCATT